>MU223599.1:307762-365920 GCA_018584345.1 Thuja plicata | reverse complement strand
CATCTAGGTAAAATAAATCTTTGCCACTTAATCAAGATCGTAGATCTTAGGTTAGGTCAGATCCAACGGATCTTTCCATCATTTACATTTAATTTACTTCTCCAAAGTAATCACTAATTAAATCTTGAATCCATGCGTTAATTACGGTTACTCATGCATTTAAATAGTGTGGACCAATCATGCTTATCTTTAATTAACTTTACATATCCCAATAAATTCAATTATGTCAGACATAGATCTCAAATCTCAACAATTACCAAAATACTGTTGCTCGGCCAACACTCTGTTCTTCCACTCGGTCATCACTGTTTTCCTCGGTAATTTACTGGCGCTCGGTCGACACTTAGAAATTATGCTCGGCATACACTAGTGCTCGGTCGACAGAAACTTCGCTCGGCATATACTGTTCTAAGTAAACTGACATCTTGACTTAGTGTTATAGATAAACAACACATTACTTTGCCAATGTGCCAACTGATCAAGTACCCTTTTAATTTCTCATAACTCAACCATTTCACTCGGTCTTCTTCTTATCCTTGCCTTCAAATCTTCTTCAACAATCGGTAGATATGGTACTCAAACATATAGAAATAGTCTCATCAGTTAAGGTTTGACATCAATGACAAAACAACAATTGTTTACATTGTAGCTTTCCAACAATCTCCCTCTTTGGCATTGATGGCAACACTAAACATTAAAACAATAATTTTACAAACATAGTTACCATACAATCCAAAAAGTTTGCTTGTGTTCCTTGATATGAACAAATCTTAATTAATGTCTTTAGCTTCATTCTGATTCTCATCTTGTAAAACATTTCTCCCTCTGTGTCTGTAATTACACTGAAATCTTTCTATTTATGTTCATCTGTAGACTCTCTCTTTCAGTAAACTCTCCCTTTTTCTCTAAGTATAGTAAACTCTCCCTCTTTCAGTAAACTCTTCCTCTCTGACAACAATACCAAAGACGTTGACATCTTCATCATGAAAATTATTTTGTTCTAAGTCAGTATCATTTTGTTCCTGTCATCTTGCTTATGACTGATCCTCTTTTTTGTCCTTGTCTTTCTTTCATAGGTTTAGGCATCATCCTATAGTGTGACTACCTGTGCATCAATGTGTCAAATATTCTGAATATAACATTTGATGCAATAGTTCCATTCTGAACTAATTAGCCTTAGTTAGGCGAATCACCCCTAATTTACCTCGTAGATACTCATGAGCATCCTTGGGTAGTGCTTTTGTAAATATGTCTGCTAATTGTTCCTTAGTATGCACATATTCCAATCTCACTTCCTTGCTTTGAACTAGCTCCCTCAAGTATTGATACTTGATGGCTATATGCTTTGTCTTCGAGTGCATCACAGGGTTCTTAAAAATATTAATGGCACTCGTGTTATCATGATATATAACAACTATTTCTGTGATCTCTTCTTTCATACATTTCAGTAGTATCTTCAATCACACAATATTAGAGCAGTTAACTACTGCTGCCACATACTCAACTTCAGCTATAGATTGTGAGGTGCAATTCTATTTCTTGATTGTCCATGAAACCAATCTCTTTCCCAAAAGAAATATGCCACCTATGGTGCTTTTCCTGTCATCCACATTTCCAGCACAATCAAAGTCAGTGTAAACTCTAAGCTCAAATTTATCATTCTTTTTCTAATACAGACCATATTCATCTGTTCCTTTCAAATATCTTAGAATTATTTTTACTGCCATCATATGAGTTTCCTTGGGATTGGCAGAAAATCTTGCAACAATTCCAACAACTAGAGCAATATCAGGGCTATTGTGCACTACATATTGCAGCTTTCCAATCATTGACCTGTAAAGGGTTTGATTCACTTATTTTGTATCATCATTTTTTGTTAACTTCTATCCAGTAGCCATTGGTGTACTCATTGGTTTTGATTCTTCCGTTCCGAAAAAATTTAGTATCTCCTTGACATATTTTGATTGAGTAATATAGATACCATTCTTCATTTGATATATTTGTAAGCCAATAAAGAATTTGATCTCACCAAACATAGACATCTCAAATTCAGTTTGCATCTCTTTTGCAAATGTTTGGCATAACACATCTTGTCCTCCAAATATAATGTCATCAACAAAAATTTCAGCTACTAAAGTACCTTTATTTTGTTTTGTCTTCAAATATAGATTATTGTTGTCATTGGTTCTTGCAAATCCAATTTTTATCAAATAATTGTGGAATCTCTCATACCATGCTCTTGGTGCTTGCTTCAGTCCATATAGTGCCTTGTGTAGTCTACAAACCATGTTCCTCTTGCTTCGTTCAACAAATCCATCAACTTGTTCAGCGTACACTTCTTCTTCTAATATTCCATTTAGAAATGCTAACTTTACATCCATCTGATAGACTTTAAAACCTTTGTAGGCTGCATATACAAGTAAGGTTCTGACTCCTTCCAATCTTGCAACTGGGGCGAATGTTTCTCCATAATCAATTCCTTCCTCTTGTGCATAACCCTTGCATACTAGTCTAGCTTTATTCCTTGTTACTTCTCCATGTTCATTCAGGTTATTTCTGAATACCCACTTAGTACCAATTACATTTTTATCATTCGGCCTAGGTACAAGTGTCCAAGTATTATTCTTTTCAATCTATTCAATTTCTTCATTCATGGCTTGTATCCAATCTACAGTTTCTAAGGCATCTTTTATTGTTTTAGGCTCAAAATCACATAACAAGCATGTACCGTCTCTCAACTTACTACTTGTCATAACTGCAGAATACTTTGATCCTATGATTTGATCAGGTTTCTGGTGCCTTATCACATACTTTGCTAGAGTAGGTTCTTTCTTTTCTCCAGATTCATTATTCAAGTTCAATTCAGGTTGATTCTGTGTCTCAGCATCTCCATCAAATAGCTCGACAATTACCTCCTGTTGTCCGGCAACCTCATTCTGTGACTCGACAGGTGCTAGCTGTTGCTCAACAACCTCATTCTCAGGTTCAGGTAATACATTAGAATCTTCCTCATCTAGATAGACAAATGATTTGTAACTTTCATGTTCCTATATACTTTCTGCTTCATTTCTTTCTGCATATTCATCAATTCTAACATTTGCATTTTCCATAATTTTTTTAGTGTTAGAATTCAAACACTTATATGCTTTACTTTTAGTTGAATAGCCAAGAAATATGCCTTCCTCACCTTTAGCATCAAGTTTTCCATTTCTGTTATCCTTCAGTATGAAACATTTGCTTCCAAAAACTTTGAAATATCTTACATTAGGTGCATATCCATACCATAGCTCATAAGGTGTAGCATTAGTACCTTTCTTGACTTGTACTTTGTTCAGGGTATAGACTATTGTACTTATAGCTTCTCTCCAATATTTTTGTGCAACATTTTTCTCCATCATTAGTGTTCTGGCACAGTCTATGATAGATCTATTTCTTCTTTCAGCAATACCATTATGTGGTGGTGTCCTAGGTGTGGACATCTATCTTTTTATACCTCGGTCATTGCAGAACATGTTAAACTCATTAGTAATAAACTTGCCTCCTCGGTTAGATCTCAAACATTTCAAACTTTTTCCTATCTCCTTTTCAACTTTTGCCAAGTACCACTTAAATAACTGGAATGCATCAGATTTTTCTTTAAGAAACATAACAGTCATCATTCTAGAGTAATCATCAACAAATAGAATAAAATATCTATCTCCGCAATAACTTTTCTCACCAATGGGACCACAAAGGTCAGTATGACCCAATTCTAGAATTTCCTTAGAAGTATGAGTCTTTCTTTTGAAACTAGATTTAGTCATTTTTCCCAATTGACATTGCTTACACATTGCATTTTCAGGTTTATTTAACTTAGGCAGCCCTCTAACCTTTTTCAATTTTCTTATGCTTACCAAGTTATCAAATTTTACATGGTACAACCTTTTATGCCATAAATAAATTGTGCAAACAAGCATGTCTCATCAGCTAAGTCCAGATAGAACAAGTTACCTTTTGTTTTCTCTCCACTTCCAACTAGTTCTCCAGTGGCATCATAGATATTTGCCTTCTTGTGATGGAATTCAAATCTATAACCAGAAGTATTCAGCTGTGTAACACTCGATAAATTATAGTTAAGATCATCAACCCAATATACATTGTCACATCTGATCTTGTCAGTCAATTTCATTGATCCTTTCCCTCTAACAAAACATGGTGCATCATTACCAAAGTTAACATAACCATCATTGCACTGATCTAAGGTTTCAAATTTATCCTTATCACCAGTCATGTGATGTGAACAACCACTGTCAATAATCCATCGATCACCTTTACTCATATAAGAAATTAATGCAGTTTTCTCATCATCATCAGAATCACCTTTCATAGCAACATACACAACTTCTATATCATTTTCATCAGAATTATCAAATCCACTGTCAGAAGCTTCCTCAGCTATATACTGAGATTTCTTACCTTTGTCTTTGTAATTCTTATAATTTCTAAAGTCTCGGTCATCCTTTCTGTCTTCGTACTTGTTGTCTCTTATTTCATCTTTGTCATTCTTATCAGGACATCTAGCAGCAATATGACCAACTTTGTTACATGAATAACAAATGATAGGAAGTTTACCTTTGAATTTTCCTTTTCCTCTAGATAGTCTTCTTGCCATAAGTGCCTCAAGTTCTTCCAGATCATCATCTGTAGTGTCGTTGTCACTGTTTACACATTTCTTTCCTTTCTTTGATTTGTTAAGGACCAACTGGGATCTGAATGCAGAATCAATAGCCTGTGGAGTGTAGTTATCAAAATTTGACATCTCAAATGCAGTCAGTCTGCCTACCAGACCTTCTAAAGTCAAATTATTATTAGGAGTACATCTTAATTCTTGAATTGCAGAGACTCTAATAGCATATATAGGAAGAAGAGTCCTCAATACTTTTCTCATAATGGTGTTATCATCAATGGTTCCATTAGCTTCTCTAATAGCATTCACAACTTCTTTTATCCTACCACAATATTTAACTATATTTTCTCCTTGCATTTTCATTTCATCAAAATTACCTCTTAAACTTTCAGATTTGGCTCTCAGCACATTTGTATCTCCTCCATAGATGGTTGCTAGGGTATCCCACATTTGCTTTGCATTTGTACAATTCTTTATGTCTTCAAATTCAGGATAGCTCAGGGATGATGCGATCTCCAACATTGCTTGATTGTGTTCTTGCTTTTCTCTTAATTGTTCAACGGTGAGAGGTGTTGTTGGGACTACATAATCATGTTTAATATAGCACTTAGCAGCATCACCAATACTAGCCAGATGCAATTTCATCAAACTCTGCCATGCAGGGAAGTTATCTTTGTTCAACTTCAGTACCTCCTTTTTATACATCTTGATCTTTTGCTCCAAGTACCTTCAAACTGTTTTCAAGAGACCAAAGCTCTGATACCAATTGTTAGAATGAATTTAGAATAACTGAGAGGGGGGTGAATCAGTTATCCTCAGGTCTAGATGTACCAATTGAAACTTTATAGCACTTTAAACAACTCAGTTCTACTCGGCAACAACAACATATGTCAACAACATAAATATGCAATTTACTGTTGAAATGTAATCAGCTTGCAGAAACTTAACAGTAAAACACAACATAAACATTCACACAAGTTGACACCAATATTTAACGTGGAAACCCAATTTGGGAAAAACCACCAGTAACATGCTACCAAGTTTTCACTCTTTTGAAGTGAGCTCTGCGAGGATCCAACCTTGTTAAAGATTACAAAACACATTGCTAAATGTGACCTGGTTAAAGGATTTAATCATCCTGTCAAGAGTGGCCTTGTTAGAGGTCTTAGAACATTCCACCTGAATGTCACCTTGCTCAAAGGATTTATACAATGACTGTTAGGTCAACCTGGTTAAAGGATTTTGATTGATACAATGGTTAGAAAGTAATCAGCAGGTGTGATCTGATACATACAACTTACTTTGCAAATCCAGATCCAATTCATCTCTTATGCTAATTCACTGAGTGGCCTCCATTCTCATTTCAATCTTCAGATCTTCTTGGAAATCCGTCAAGCAATCACTTTCGCAACTCTCTGCTTCTCTGTTCAACCTTCTCATCTAGATCATGCCAATCAGTCAATTAACCATGCAATCCTCTTGCATACACTTTTCACATACACCCTACTTATTAAATAGCCCCTTGAGGTTATCTTATACCTCTTCATCTAGGTAAAATAAATCTTTGCCACTTAATAAAGATCGTAGATCTTAGGTTAGGTCAGATCCAACGGATCTTTCCATCATTTACATTTAATTTACTTCTCCAAAGTAATCACTAATTAAATCTTGAATCCATGTGTTAATTACGGTTACTCGTGCATTTAAATAGTGTGGACCAATCGTGCTTATCTTTAATTAACTTTACATATCCCAATAAATTCAATTATGTCGGACATAGATCTCAAATCTCAACAATTACCAAAATACTGTTGCTCGGCCAACACTCTGTTCTTCCACTCGGTCATCATTGTTTTCCTCGGTAATTTACTGGCTCTCGGTCGACACTTAGAAATTATGCTCGACATACATTGGTGCTCGTTCGACACAAACTTCTCTCGGCATATACTGTTCCTAGTAAACTGACATCTTGACTTAGTGTTGTAGATAAACAACACATTACTTTGCCAATGTGCCAACTGATCAAGTACCCTTGTAATTATGCTCGGCATACACCGGTGCTCGTTCGACACAAACTTCGCTCGACATATACTGTTCCCAGTAAACTAACATCTTGACTTAGCGTTATAGATAAACAACACATTACTTTGCCAATGTGCCAACTGATCAAGTATCCTTGTAATTTCTCATAACTCAACCATTTCACTCAGTCTTCTTGTTATCCTTGCCTTCAGATCTTCTTCAACAATCAATAGATATGGTACTCAAACAGATAGCAATAGTCTCACCAGTTAAGGTTTGACATCAATGACAAAACAACAATTGTTTACATTGTAGCTTTCAAACACTTATATGTCACTTATATTGCTTTTGAATATGTCATGTGTTACTTATATTGCTTACATGTGTTACTTATATTGCTTACATGTATTACTTATATGCCATGTGTTACATGTGTCCTTGACTTACTTATATGCTTATATACTTATATGTCATTAATTATATATTACTTATAAACTTATATGTTAAATTACTTATATTGCTTTTAAATATGTCATTACTTATATGTCATGTGTTACTTATATGCCATGTGTTACATATGTATTTGCCATGTGTTACAAGTATAGGAGCCCCTTCATGTCACATGGATTATCTATCGTATTATGTATTTGTAGAAATTGAAGTAGCTAGTGATTATAATGAATGATAGTAGATCCTTACCTAGAATGCAGTGGCATTTTTATTACAACTTGAGCAATGACATCATTCTTCAACATAGATGTAATAGCATTACAATGCATTAGATATCTTATTAAAATTTTATTGGGTTCCCATGTTTTATAATTATTGCAAGTCAATAGTTATATGAATTGACCTTATTCACAAAGAAGAATATTGGTTGAATTAACCTTATTCAAATATACATTATGGAGAGAATGTACTTGAACTCCTTAGCACATTAGTTTATAGGTGTTTATAGCAATTTTTATTTAGTTTGCATGATTTGAATGCGGGTCCTATAAATGTGAGAGAATCTAAGAACAAACCTATGGTCTAGAACTTGTTAGCCCAATAAATATAAACA
This sequence comes from Thuja plicata, assembly GCA_018584345.1. NCBI lineage: Eukaryota > Viridiplantae > Streptophyta > Pinopsida > Cupressales > Cupressaceae > Thuja > Thuja plicata. The sequence goes on along the minus strand of MU223599.1, from coordinate 358,169 downwards.
ACTAGGTGATGTTGCATGAGTTGGCCAATCTTAGAACACTTTGAGTTATCCAAGTCAATGTGGATTCCTACTTGACAATAATGTGGCCTAGATAGTAGATTTGTGTGACAAAAAAATAAACTTGATGAAGTTTTCCTACAAATTTTATTGGCATAAAGTGTCAACAATGTGTGAAAAATGTCATAAATCCATTATAAGGGATGCATGTTCTTTATTGTGATTTTGTTTATATATAATAATAAGTTTAGGGTTAATAGTTTTTATTTTGGTTTACAAAATTGAGTATTATAATAATTTATATACTTAAAAATAATTATTATACAAAAAAAAATCTAATTATACATATTATACAAAAACAAATTTAAAAAAACAAAACAAAAAAAAATAGGGGGGCTGACCTGGTTTCAGTCAAGCCTCTCTATAAGCCCCTTTGCCGCTCCACCAATTTTGGAATGTGCAAATGAGGGGCTAACAAAGCCCATCAATCTATATATTTGGGGGGTTTTGGTCGATTAGGATTTGGCCAAAACCCCCTGCCACCTATGCGCCACATAGGCGCTAGGTGGTGCCCCGTGGCTTCGACCAAAACTAAATGGGCCGAAACCCTATCAGTCATAACTTACTCGACCGAACTAACAAAGTTAGCCTAGAGTGCGACACACCTTCGTGCTTTTACCCACTAACCCTAATCATAATCCTAACCATAATTCTAACCCTAACCTTAATCATCAATGTATATTTTCATCACATCAATAATCTAAATCCTAAACCCTAATCCCAACTATAATACTAACAATGACTTAAACCCTTACCCTACCCCTAACCCTAACTATAATAGTATCTATGATATAAACTCTGACCCTAATCATAATCCTAACCCGTGCCCTAAATCCCAAGCCCTTTAATCCTAACCCAACCTAATTGCTAACTCTAATAAAAAACCTAGACATAATACTAACCACGATATAAACCCTAACACTATGATAATTCTATTCCTAAACCATAATTTCAATACAATATGATTATATATTAAAATTTATATAATGTTTTCCATGTTGTGTCACAATGCTACTAGCTTATATAGACTAAACTAAAAATAAAATAGAAATTTCTATTTATATATAGAAAGATTTCTATTTTATTTTTAGTTTAGTCTATCTAATCTATATTAAAAAAATATTAAATAACATTGGTAAAAATTATATATAATTACAATTTCATCCGAAAACCCATTTCAACCTAGGAGGTATTACCATTACTTTGAAAAAGGTCGAGAATTAGTACACCCTTTATCTTTAGACGATAGGGAAAAGTCAACCATAGTCAGGACCTACAAATTACGCGTTGTTTATGTTTTTTGAAAACAACTTTTAAAGCTTTTGTGGTTTTAATAAAATCATTTCTGCCCACTACTGTATCCACGAAGCTTCCTTAGTTCTTCCAATGTTAAGACATTATTAACTTTTAATTTAAAAGTTCTCGGGATCTAAATTAAAAATTCATAAAGAATTTTTGTGAAAAAAAAAGCTTTTTTAAATGAATTAAATTAAAAATGTGCAACGATCTAGTTATTGTTTATTAATAATTACGTCAAGTTATAAGAATAAAAAGAAAATATTTTTTTTGAAATAGTTTAGAATACTTTTGTGATTTTTTTAATATTATATTTTAAGAAGATTTGATTATGGGTCAATGAGTTTGACTCAAAAACTACACAGAATCCTGATAGCAATATCACAAGATTTGATTATGCATAGTTAATCAAAAGAAATATATTTTTTTTTATTGAAATATTTTAGAATAATTTTGTGATTTTTTTAATATTATATTTTAAGAAGATTTGATTATTCATTGTTAATCAAAATAATATATATGAAATTTTATAATTTTGAATGAGTTTATTAACATAAGATATCCAAGGCACTTCAAAACTGATTTGCAGAAGGAACCTTCAATGTAAGAGAAGGTTGACTATCCAAATCTCTATTATGTTATGAGATACCTGTTAAAAATTCAAATTCTTTATTTTATTTACAAATATAATTAATAGAACTTTGACATTAATGATACAAATTGATACACATCAAACCCCCAACAAATAAAACAAAAACAAAAACAAAAACAAACACCAACAATAACAACATTTACACAAATTATAAAAATCTACTTTCCTTAATAAGGTATCAACAAGTGTAACTCTTTAACTAAGAAGATAAGTGTGACTCATATCCACTTAGATTCATACTTCGACATAAGTTCATTTATTTAAAAATCAAGAAATATAATATCATTCTGTAAAAACATAAAATATTAGAATAAAAATATTAAAACATAATAAACATGGACATGCATCTCACCAGACACTAATACCCTTACCCATGGAATCTCATCATTTGACTAACCTAAATATGCTCTCGAGACGAATTAGTCATATAATTTAATTAATTAAAAAACGAGTCCAAGTTCTGTTTTAAAAACAATTCCCTACCCTAATTTCTATAATTATCGGTGAATAAAAGTTAACACTGTTAGCTTTGCCTCACAGTAAACTCGCATTACTATGTTTAGTACCGTAATTGTGGAATTGTACTTACAGCGGGAATGCCACATAGGACCAGTCCGCTTGGGACACATAATTCCAAAGGTTGTCCACGTAAGCAGAAAAGAACCGAGGTGTCAGGAGAATACATGTAAAGCACGGATAGCAAGAGCGGAAGAAGATGAGATGCGGGGCATGCAGGACAAGAACCGAGGAATGAGGTGGCAGAGAAAGGATATAAAGAGCGAGGAGAGTGGCAATGGACAATGGACATGGACATGCTCGCCATGTTTCTCTCGGCTAGCCCTAAATTCTACTCAGCTGCTCTCTCCTCTCGACACGTGTCACCGAAGCTCGGGCTTATGTTGGCGAGGGAATATAAAAGCAGCGGAGGAGGAAAAAAGGAGAGAATGACAAGCAGGGAAAGGGAAAACGGATGGTGATTTTTGTTGTCAATCACCGCGTCTGCTGCGATGGAAATGGAAATAAAAATGGAAGAACAGAGGGATTCGAACCCTGGCGGAATGGAAATGAACGAGCAGAGGGATTCGAACCCTGAGGGACTGGAAATGGACGAGCAGACTGATTCGAACCCTGACGAAATGGTGATGGATGACCGGAGGGATTCGAACCCTGACGAAATGGAAATGAAAGAGCAGAGAGATACGGACCCCGACGAAATGGAAATGGAGGAGAAGAGTGATTTGAAACCTGACGAAATGGAAATGGACGAGCAGAGGGATTTGAGCCCTGACGAACTGGTTGCGCTTCAGGCTTTGCTAGAATTGGCCAGGGTTCGTGAATACTTCTATTTTGCGTCGTGGGGGTGCAGGAAGCGACGCACCAGTGCAAACTCTTCGTCTTGTAAATATGAAGATTCTGCGGCTGCGCCACCGGCCGCAGTTGTGGACGCGGCGGCTGGTGTAAAACCGGCGCAGGGAAGCCCTACTACGCCGCTAAGGTGGAGCGGCAACGATAAGCCCTCGGTTTCGGTCTCAGCCCCTGCTTCTACCAGTAGTGACAGTGCAGATGGTCCTGGTCCGCGCTCATGCGACCGCCCGCTGGGGCCCAAGCTCAAATTCAAGGTTGGTGGCGCTGCTGTTTCTTTCTTGTACATAAATGGCTCTTTTCACTGTTTTAGGCTTATTTGATTTTGTAAATGGACGGTTCTTTTTGTACATATTTGCCTTTTTTCTTTCCCTTTTGTTTTCTTGCTCTCCGAAGAGTATTTCTGTTTCGCGTTTGGGACTTTTCCGAGGGTTTTGAACACAGATCCTGAGATCTGGTTTTTTATTTAGTTTCCTGGCTTTGGCGGGGGTCGAACTCGTAACTAGCTCTTTTGTTCTAGCGCCTTTGCGATCTTCCTTTCTTGCAGAACGGTATTGCAGAGAATCAGCCGGTTTATCGCGTTAGGCTCCAGTGTCTGTGCGGCCGACATAACGCACTTGGATCGACGGGTCCGCGTCGATCCGCAGTCGCTGGAATAAACGTACGCCGTTGATGATGGATGTGTTGGGTGGCCACGCGCCAGCGACCCCGTGGGTCCCGTGCTTTATTACCCGCCTGTTGTGGGCCCGCTCTTTCTGTGTGTGCATGCACGAATCTCTTTGACCAACCATTGCTGATAAATTGCATTTCCCGCAAGGTTTTAGTCTCAGCGAAGTGTTTACATGCATGGAAAGTTTTACTACTATTTTAATTTCATGGTGGGCCCCGGCGAATGCCTGCGGCAACTGAGGCTGATCTTATTGGGTGCTTGCCACGTCACCTGCTGACGTGGCATCCGCTTGAAAGATAAATTGCTGACGTGGCATCTGCATGATAGACAAATTGTTTTTCTTTGAGCAATATTGACACGTAGATATATGCCTGAAGTGCATTAAGCAAACCTCTGTTTGCCGTTAACCAGAGGCCTCCCCTGTTTTTTTTTAAACTATTAATAGGGAATTTGAGGCACTTGTCCGAAACATGGGGCGGTCGTTTTTACTTCCCGCTGAAATATGCTGAATTCCGCCAGATGACTTCTCGTTCTTCTGAGGGCTCGATCTTCTCCGACTTTATTAAATTATTTGAATCTTTTATTTCTATGGGATAATAGAGAACGAGAAGATTGTTTCGAAGTCCTATATGCCTGGCACTCTCAGCATCTACTGGTTTTGAGGATGCAGTCCCATGGAACGGGATTGGACCCCCTCTGAAAACAGTCCCATGGAGTAGGAAAAAACGTACATACAGAATAAATGAATCTTGCCCAGTAAAGTACCCACGTAAGGGTTTTTGTTTCTGTGGTAGTTTGCGCGACATCTTTGGTGAATTCTAAATTTGAAAAATATTTACCATCTATTTCGATATGGTTTCCCTAGTTTTTAGTTTAAAATTTGTCACTCGGCAGAATTTGATGGCTATTTCGCCATATTTAGGCTTTTTGCACTAAAATGTAGTCAATATTTAGGAAGACCGTTTCACATGAAAGGGGAGATATATAATTTGTTTAAATAAAAAATGTCCTACTATTTGAATGGCAACTCTGAAAGGACATCTGTCAGAAAAAAGTTTGCTTTACAGGCAGGGTCAAGCATCAAATTTGGGCCCTGCTGTGTTCCACCAAAATTTTCTTAGTAAAAATCCTTAGGACCACTTGCTGGAAAAGATCCTAATTTGTTTTAGCAGAGTCCACTTAAAAAAAAATTGTTGGCCTCCCCATAATGGGACCTTATCTTTTCAGTGTAGCTTTAGTGTACGAGGAGATGATGCTGCACTCAGGTCTGTGCTTACACTACTGGGCACGTTTACATTATTCCTCTAGATTTAAATATGTGGTCTTTTCCACTCAAGTGCAAAATCCGTGGCCTAGAAATATAGTTTAAAGGCTTTTAATCTATCAAAGCTCTCTCGGATCAGGGCAGCTATGCTCCTTGATGCTCCTTGAATGTTATATATATGGATTTGAAAAAACATTAGAATCACTTGTTGATTATATCAGGGAATCGGAGACTGCCCTTAGTTTTCAGGCAACAAGAGATAGAGGAATATATGACAACTTGAAAATTAGAATGGTTTGTATTTACTATTTAATCACACTCTAGCACCTACACATTTGTAAAACTCCTGCAAGCCAGCCCCGTGGCCTACAGTTTTATATATACTGTTAAACAGCCAACAGTTTTGTTTAGGTTAAATCCAGAGCATGCTGATTTCTAAAGCTTTTCTCCGGATGGCCATTGGACCAGACAGCTTTCATCCGTAAGTTCACGGTATGATTTTCAACCATCATCTATGGTGCTTTTTATGACACAGACGAGACAGGAAATTTGGTTACACTCTTTCTGAAAAGTGGGACATATAGACTGCTTTAAGACTTTAGGGGTTTCCTTGTGGTTCTGCATTTTCTAGATGTTGAATTAGATGAAGATTGAAAATCGGAAGAATATTTGGCAATCTGGCCGCCACTTTATCCTAAGATCCATTGTTCCCATCTAGAGTTCCATGATATGATTTATAATGTCTTCTTTGATGAAATTTTGGAAGTAGATTTCACTAGTTTATCTCTTGAGATAAGGTGAATTCAGTTTTGCTCATTTTAAAAAATTGAACATTTAGATCCTTATAGGAGCGCATTTTATTGGTGTACTATATTTTCTAGATGTTGGTGCTATCATATTAATAGCACCTGTGGGTGCCAGGGTAGACTTAAGTGTCCGTTTAACAATAAAATTTCATCTGCTCAAACTACCGTCAACGAATGCTAAATGCAAGAAAGAAAGTACTTCATGTTCACAGCATGGTATTGGCATTCTTTTTGCATCTCACAGAGATTACTTAAAAGCTTACCTGAGTATTTTACATGGAATCGAAAGCGAAAAATTTTCATGCAATACATTTTACATGGACTATTCAGTACTTAAAAATGATTTTATTTTATAGGCTTTTTATATGGATTACTTATCACTTAAATAATATTAATTTTGTATATTTTTAACATGGAATGCTCATAGTTGCATGATATCGATTTTGTAATTGGTTATCGGAATTCAGATTAGCTGCCATCCAAATCCATATTCAGTTCATATAAATCTTGTTTTCGAAATCTGTAGATAATTTAATATTTATTGAAAATCCTAAATAAGGAGGGAGACATTGTAAAACTAAATTTGTAGGGTTGAGTCTAAAAACTCAATTTCTAATATTTCCATCTGGTTCAGTAAAATAATCACATTACATTTTGGTGCAGGTGGAAAGAAAATTAGGAGTCCACAAGCCTCCCATTGGTAAAGGCCCTAAGAAAAAGGTATTCATGAGTTCATCTCTGTATGTTTTTGGTTTTTGAATTCAACCATAAGGTGGCTGATTAAAGAGAGCTGTCATGTTTGCAGACACTTGCAGAGCTGAAGGAGCTGTTTATCGGACTATCATCAGAAAAGGAAGAGATGGAAAAGGTTTGTTTGTTATTAATTGTTTGCAAAAACCATTATGACAGAAATAATTGTTATTAAGATGTTTTGTTGTTGACAGTTATATCTTATTTCCGAAGTCGTTAAATTTCATAATGAAGAAAGTGTTATTCAGATGATTCTTCTCTTTTCAATCAGGAAAAGGAGAAGCTATTCAATAGATTTCAGTCATTGAGGGATGAGAATATGCTATTGAAGCGGGAGGTAAATATTTTGTTTTGTTTTTTTCCATCTAATTAGTAAATCTAATATCTGATGTAACAGTAAACGAAATTTTAAATTTTTTACAATGAATAGGTATCATTAACTTCTTTTTTTTTTTAACTGTTTTCTCTATTCATTCAAAAAGTGCTTCATAATAAATGAATTTTAGGAAACATTCACTTATTTTTGCAGTTAGCATTGAAGTTTAGCACAAAAGGAGAACCCCAACTTACTGCCCAATCACCAACAGTTTCTTCAGACTTGCGATCACTAAAAGTGTCAATAGAAGCAGATGCATTAGAGTCTTCAAAGAATCTTGTCAAGAATTCATCTTCAGCTGCAGCAATGGGTTGGTATTCAAGTGCTGAAGGGATTTCGCATTCTAATGACATAAGTTGGGTTGGTAAATCGCTTCGACAAGATTCATTAGCCACCACAAAGTCGTCTTCACATGCTTTTGCCCTTCCAGATTTAAACATGCCTGCAGAAGATGTTGAAGATTTGTCTGACAACCAAGTAGTTCAGACAAATAGCAAAGCCATGGTTGCAGCTGAGGCAAGAAAATATAGAAGGGAATGCCTTAGATTGAAACATTTCCAGTCTGTGAAAGTTCACACAAGATGATACTGACAATGGCAATGGTGTGACATGTACTTAATGAAAACTGACAAACATTATTGGTGTTGGGCAAGAATCAGCAATTGTAAATATGTTCTTTCTCTTCACCATTGAAGAGTATTTTGTGAGAGCCCAGTCTTCACTTCCTAAAATAGGCAAATTTAATTATTTTTTCTAGAGGATTTCACTAGCCAGCAGAATAAGCGTTGAGGAATGTAGATGAGTAAATCAACAACATTGAAAATGTAATTCTTTATAGTCACAGATCTTTTCTCAGGTTTTCCTAAATCGAGTTAGTTGTAAAATATTGGCTATTTGAACATTGCCAAGTTGCTATGGAAGTGGGATTATTAATCATATTGTTTTATTAATGCGTTCCAATGCAGACAGAGGAATTTAATGTGTAGCTGTTTAGAAATATTTGTGCTCTCCCACCCAGGTGTGTTATTTGATATTTATAAATCTCCTCGGAAAATGGGATGACCGTTTCGTCTTTGATTGTGTTTTTATTTTTGGAGTGGGAACCTATTGAGCTCATTCTATATGACACTATGAGTTTGGTGGTTCCCTAAATTGGGTCTCAAAATTATAACAGTGCATTTGTCTCCACAAAAACAAATGTGTAAGTCAAGTTATGGAGATTGAGTGGATACGACTTGAAGTTGTTTCGTGATTGGATTCGGAGCCGCCTAAATGTCATATCTCTAAATGGCTCTCAAATTTGTGTAATAGAGGGTAGTCCTTAAAACGGCATTTTTTACTGATTTGGAAACGACTGCAATGGCAACTAAGAGGCAACTGATCCGTTGATGACAATGTCTCCAAGTTCATTCAGATAAGCAATAGTTATCCTGATTTTTTAATTCTAGTATTTGATAAAAAAAAAATAGAAAAAGTTGTACCTATTAGGGGAGAGGACAGAATATGTTCTAATAGTTGTGATAGCACTTGTTGATTTAATGCATAATATTGTTGTCAATATCATATCAAGTTATGACTTCAAAGCTATTATTGTTGGTGATGACTAGCCAAAATTAAATGAACTGTGTTTCTTAGATCTCAAAAGAAACAAATCATGTGATACCACATCAATGCACCGATAAAACACGACTTAGTGTACAAGTACTGGTCTCACTTTCTTCCTTTTCTTGCCAAGAGGATTGTTCAAGAATTTTGTATGAAGGCCCCTGGCTTATGGGTTCAAATGGTCTTAGCCTTCAAATTTGGTCTCCTTGTTTTAACCCATGGAGGGAAAGATTGTTGTTTCATGTCTGGGTTCAGTTGCCTAGGCTGCCATTGGAGTTTTGGAATGAAAATATTTTCAAGATAATTGCCAATTCTTTTGCAACTATAGTGTTATAATATTACAAAGTTTAAGAAGCGCTTATTATTTGCGAGATTTTGTATGCTTGTGGAGAAAAAGTAGGCTCTCCCTACCCAGAAAAAGGAGACAAATAAGGATAAGAGACTTTCCCTATTTTTCAGGAGGCTCAAAATTCTTATTCTAACAAAGGGAGCTCCCTTTTGGATTGTTTTAGGATAGATAATGCTCTGGGGCCTAATGAAGGATATGATAGCGATTTTATTGTCTTGTCCTTGTCTTAAGGAAATGTGATTTGGGGAGAACGGTCCTTCCACTAAACTCAATCAAAGAACTTTGAACCAATGTTTTAAGCTACCCTAATTTCAGGGTGGCTTTTGTTCACTTAGTGTTGGTTTGCCTCTCATTGTTTTATTGTTTCCCTGCTATGTTTTAATTATTATGTATTAGTTGTTTGTTGTTTTGTTGGGCTTAATGCTTCATCTTTCTCTTTGTACGAGGGATCATGCACCTTACAAAATCCCTACTTATCTAATAAAAAACATGAAATATGTTGGGAACATACATATATCCTATATACTTGATGGTGGGGCCCATTTTGTTATGGTTTTGTGTTTCATTATATGTTTTTTCTTGCCTCATTCTATGATTTATACGTTGATGCACACATGAAACATGTATGACATGGTGCCCCTCATAAGTTATGTAATGGTAGAATAAATACATAGTGCAACATGAATGTAGAAAATATGATGGAAATAACACTTAGATGAGGATTTACTTCCATTCACACCCGTTATCACTTAGATGATACTCATTAATATTATGCAAACTCTCTAGCTACTAGGCCTACTTGGGCTCATCAAACATAATAATCAATAGATAACTGGGTTGTGGATGATTTAAATACTGAACACACTCACATTTTTAGTAGGCTCCACATCTCTTCATTGCCTCAACTTATGATCCATAATCCTTTCAAGAAGTTCCAAGTATCTTAGATGGGATGCTACTATGCAAGTTGAGGCTAATTCCTTGGAGAGGAATTGTACATGCATTCAGTCCTCTTTCCTAAGGAAAGGAAACTTGTTTGATGCAATTAAATAAATCAAACAATTTTTTATTTAGATGGGTTGGTTTAATAGCATAAGGTTCATTTGGTCACCAAAGGATTCTCCTAGGTTCTTTCAATTGAATAATTGAGTCTTTGATACCATTACCTAAATGAATTCCATCTGACTTGTCATTACTAAAGTTATATCCCATCATTAGGAAGCTTATCAAATGAAAACGAAGAGTATTTTTCTTGAAGATGACCTTTAGGTAGAAATTCACTTGGTGTAGCCACAAGGCTTCATTTAGGATTCCTCACTTGTTTTCCATCTTTAGATGTTTCTCCATGGCCTCAAACAGGCCCTTAATCTTAGTATGCTAATATGGACTCCATTTTTTATCATTTGGGTTCACTAAATGTCACTTTAAGTTGAAGGTATACAATTTGTCATAGGTTGACACTCATACTTTTGGTTCTCTATTTAATGACTTGCTAATCATAGGGAATCCTGCGTTTGAACGATAAAAAAATTCTTAACGATCAATTCTTGATGTTAAATTTGGACCTTCTACATTACTTCTCGGGGATTGAGATTGTAATCAAATTTATGTATTTTTTGTATGATTACTACACCGATTCCATTTTTGTCAAAAGTCAAACTCTTTTTATATCATTAGTAGATAAAACCTTATATCAAAAGTTAATTACCTCCAAAATTAAACTTGCCAAATGTAATTTCATCAAATCTTAAAATTTTATTTAAGAAACTCATTTTATGCATGCCTTTGATTCGTTTCAATATATGATTGTACCTCTTAAAACATTTTGTTTAATAACTCACATGCTCTATTTTTCTCCATATTTTATATACATCTATTTGGGACTTGTTACACAAGTAACTGAATCCTTTTTGAAAAGCATTTTCTATTCATACCCAATTACTGAGATCCCACTTTGGATATTGCAAATGATATGACGGTAAAGGGCATGGATATCGTATTTAATAAATTCATTCTATACACTTTTTCAATCCTTATCATTCCATGAGAAAACATTCCCTTGAAGGTAATTTTCTAAACAAGTCATGCCTCCTCCCTTGTTTCTAGATTTTAGATACATGTCTACTAGAATGATTATAACGACCAAATCAACAACTTACATTACCATATATGCTTTTATAGCAAGGATGATGCAAAGGAGACAATAACTTTGCACTTTTCCTCATTTCTTTGTGGGTTTTGTAATTCCATCCTTATAAGGGCTTTTGCACTTTTTCCAATTTTGTTGTATTTGGGAGATTGTTGGGCAATGGGGATGTGAGCCCCAAGTATTTATAACGGACTTTTGCTTTTAATTTTTGGCATTCATCTTTCTATGTTGTGATGTATAAAGCAGTAAAAGAGAATTTATCAATATAATTGAAATATTGATTTTATTTATTTATTTATTTCTTTTGGTTTCTTTGTATTGATATGTTGTGATAGTTATATTATGGTATTGTTATTTTTACTATCAATGTTCAAATCTTGTTGGAGCGATATTGTTGAATGTTTAAGTGGAGATGAGGTATCTCATTTGTGATCTTACTGATTCAAAACTCCAAGTGTTTACCCCTCTTGAATAAAAATTCAAAATTCAAAAGAGAAAATTATGTGAAAATAATTAGATTTAATTTTTTCTTAATTTAAATCATCTTAATTTTTATGATCAACAAAGACACACCAAGTTTTTATATTTCAACAACAATTTTGTACAAACATCATTATTACTAAGTGGATAGAAATTTAAAAATTTATGAATTTGTGTCTATTGTAGGTTGAGTGATTTAATTAATCACATAATTAAATCTAGATAAATGTAATGACATTGAATGGTAAAATTTACTTGTAGTCATGAGTCAAATGTTTAGATAATTTTGAATTCGCCATGTTGAACCCATCTTTTTTTGCATTTGGAATTATTATGTTCTAGAATTGACATGCCAAAAATTGAGGAGAACTATTTATAATCTATTATCTAGCTTCTAATTATTGTGTGACTTTATGATATTGTAAGTTACTTGCAATTACAACCATAAATTAACTACTTCAACTGCAATAAGAAATTGATAACTTTAAATAATTGTGAATACTCACAATCAAGAAGTAATGAAATGTAGATGATAAAGAATTTGAGGTGCAAAGTTAGGAATATTGACATTATTTTCAAGAGATCAACTTGATGACATGTGTCCTTTAATAAGCCTGGAAAAGTTTAAATTTTACAAGGTAAAAAATAGTGATAAATGGGGTAGACCACATAACACACCCTTGCAAATGGTAAATAAAATATAAAAACTAACCAAACAAGATGTGATACTGAAGGCATTATATTTTGCCATTAGTATACTTAGAGAAAAACATGATCTGCACCATCGGTTTACACAACACCGATAGACAGGGCACTGCACTACCCAACGACAAGGTTACCCTACAAACACTGATTAAGTGTTATCCAATGACAAAAAGGTAAAGGAAACCCGATGAGTAACAACAGTGCAACCCGACAGAACAAGCAAAGAGAGGAACTCGACAGACAAAGGGAACCCGACGAATAGTTCAACAAAGGAACGCCAACAGACTTCAAGTTCAAACCGACGACCAAGAATCGATAGTCAGTTACATCCCGCAAAAAGTGGATCTGACTTTCCACGTCAGATAAATCACTGAAGTTGTATTTATAGCTTCTTGATTTGCTTTTAAATCCATTATGTGTGGAGGAAGCAATGTATTTACTATTGTTTTAATTAGTTTTATTGTTTTAAATCATGCAAACTAAAGATAAAGGTCAAGTTGTAAACCTTGGATCTAAGAGTTAACATTGTAATGCGTGAATTCCAGATAGGTTAGAATACTTGTGTAAATAGGTGCTCAATCCATTGAGGATTGTTTTTGTTCAATGAAGATAATAGCCATGGAGACCAACTAGAGACCAGACATAGAATTCATGCAGAAGGATAGAAAAATAATCAAGTTAGTTTCTAGAACAGAACAGAGGCTACCGACAAGAAGAGAAAAGATATTCATCAATCACTTAAGGTGATATTATACTTTTGAGAGCTTTAAAGGATCTATAATCAACAATTATAGACTGTATGTAGTCAGGTCAACATTTTTACTCATTCTAACAAGTGTAGTACACTAATGAAATCCTTTCAAGAAAGGTGGGCTTAACCGTCCTATTGTAAAATCTCATAACTGAGTGCACACTTAAATCAGTGTTGCTAAAGCTCTTAACATAGTAGATCTTAACAGATCTCCACCTTAATACTCTTAACAGGGTAGATCATCAGAAGTGATCAAATTGTAAGACTTAACTGGCTCCCTTCCATTCTACAGATAGTGAAGTTTTGTGGGTGCCATCCCCATCGCAGTTTTTACTTCCTAACAGAAGTTTTCTACGATACCATATCTTGTGTTATGTGTTTATCATTTTCATGAATGGTCCTATGAATATTGCAAACCATTAAAGATTATGAATGAACAAAACATACATAAGAAAGAACAACAGTAATGGTTGGTAATGTTGTAATGTATGATTACTTATAAATCAAGAAAGGTGTTAAAAGTTTTAGAGGTACTGATTCACCCCTCCCCTCTCAGTACTACTTCCCATTAATTCCAACAATTGGTATCAGATCCAAGTCTCTTCTTGGAAAGCTTAAAGGCTTAAGAGCAAAGATCATACAATGGAGAAGTACAAACTTGATAAGAATATTGAGAATAAAAAGCTTGAGATACAGATGTTCTATGAATAGTATAAAGAAGCTAGAATCAAGATGAGAGAGCTGCTGGATGAGAGAAAAGGTATGGCTACCTGGAACAATGAAAAAGACTATCAAGAAGAAGAGATTCTAGATTTCTTTGAATCTTCAGGATCAAATGCAAGTAATACATTAGAAGAGAACATCACAAATCTAAAGGAGATCAATCAACATCTGACAAAGAAAATAAAGATGCTGCAAATCGGTCAAGAGAGCTAGATGGTAACAATGATTGATGCGATGAGTTCTGCTAGACAAGCTGAAACAGAAAGGACACTTGCTATTGATGACAGAAGGAAGATTACAGAGAAACTACAAGAAAAGGAAATGGAAATTTAAAGACATGCTGAGCATCACCATGATCTCACAAATCAGATTATCCTTACGAGTCAAGAAGCAAACATAATAAATGTGGAACTCGTTGAAAGAATAAAAATTATCAGTGAACTAAGAGAAGAAAATGAAAAGCTAAAGCATGAGGTTAGAATTCAGCAACAACATAATGAGATTATCAGAAAGGCTGAAGAAAGCAATAAAAGAATGGATGACTTCCTTGAAGGACAACGAAGAGTCAACAACAACAATGGTATAGGCTTTACCGAAAATAGAGAACCATCAAATCAAGCAAACTCAAAGAATGTCTATGAAAATCCAAGACCAAGAGAGCTGACATGCAAGCACTGTGGAAAGCAAGGGCACACATCAAATGTAGGCAGAGGTAAAATGAAAGGTATTCCTAAATCTACACCTACATCTTCATTCATAGGATTTTGTTATAAATGCAACAAGAAAGGACATAAGGCTTATGAATGCAAGAGCAAGATAGAATAGCCAAAGAAGGAAACCTACATGGACAAATAATGTCCTACATGCAAGATGAATGGGCACACATCTGAAGAATGTTGGAAAAAGAAAAAGCAAGCATGGAAGCCAAAAGGTAAAGAAGTTCTTTATCAACCAAAGCGAATCGGTAATCAATATGTATGGGATTACAACACTTGGACAAACTGTACAACATGTGGTAGATATGGTCACATTGTTGCAAACTACATGAGAGCATGGACCAAAAGGTCTAGAGACTGGTCAAACCCCGGAATGGCATGCTTACACTGTCATAAAGTTGGTCATCTCAAGAAAGATTGCAAGGACCGATTGACAGAAACAAGCACATATCCCAATGGAAACACCATTGAAGATATCCGGAGGGCAAGAGACAAAATGTGGAGAAAAGCGTCAAGCAATGATGAAGCTGGGACAAGCAATGCAAATGATGACACCCCATCCAATCGATCTGGTGACATCACCAACCCCACTTAAGCTGAACAAGTAAGTATGGAACTGCATTACACCAATTCATATTTTACAATAGTTCCATTATAAAATTGATAGAAAGTCAAAATCTGCATAAATAAAGATACATATTATGTTACTTGTTACAATTCTGAGAAATCAACCCTGTCGGTATAAACACTTATCGAAAATCATCGGTGAACATAATGATGAGTTGTTTACACTTACCAAAAATTGTCGATCAACTCATAAAATGGCTAAATTGCCAATGTAACCTGACACCCATTGGTAAGAAAGCAAAGTTTAGAATTTGTCATGTCAAAATACCAATATGTGTCGAAAAAAGAAAAATGGTTAACTTCCCAAAGCATCATGTCATCACCGACAATGATTTAAAAAGTTTGCCCGACGAAACTCGTCTTCATGTCCTGACGAGTTGCTGAGCATTTAATGCAAAGACTTAGTTCAAAAAGTCTATAAATAGTCGATGGGACAACTTCATTTTTCACCCGTGATTTGAAGACAAAGCAGAGAAAAAATAAAGCGATTAAAGAGAAGAAAGCATAAGCGTCCCCAGATCGATTCAACACACAACAAATAGATCTTTCATCACTATTGCGAATTGAAGTAAGTACCAAAGGCATTGAAATACCTCTGTCATTGTTTTATCAAGAAAGCCCTAATTTCCAGTATACCCAAAAAACTTGAAATACAATGGCAACCACCTCAAGAACCTCTAAGCTCAAGAATGATAAGAGGAATGTGGTGAAGCTGGTCAAGAATAGTACATGTGTAGAGCCGAAGTATAAGATCTGCCCAGAAATTGCATTGAAACCTGATGAAATCGGCATGTTTTCAAAAATTCCACCTAGGGTTTTTCTCATGGAAGACGTTAGGTATTATATTCACTGCAAGATCGCAGAGATATGTGATCTTGAAATGGATTAAGCTTATAAGAAGTTGTGCGATGCTGAAGGAAAACTAAAGGAAGAGCATAAACACTTGGAGGTCAAAGGGTTAACTAATGCCCTACATTTCCTGAGAGAATTCAAAACAGAATGGATAAGGTTAGTCTTGAGCAGAATGCATGACAATAAGCTATGGCTAGACCAACCCAAGAAAATAAGCAAGGGTGTTCTTCACGCTATCACTGGTTATCCAATAACCGACAAGCCTAGGGCACACAAGCATCCATCAATGAAAGAAGTTGAAAAACTCACCAATGCAGAAGGAGACAACAGAGGTCTCAAAGTAAACACAATCATCGATGAAGAACTCAAATTTGGTGCATGTGTAGTTGGGTACAAAATATTCCAAGCTAGCAGATTCAACAACATTTCTGCTACATCAGTAAGTACAACTTACAAGATTGTAACCAAATGAATTTAGATGGATCTGTGTGAGATCCTGTTAAAATAAATTGATGAAAATATAATCAAAATCAAGTTTGCAAAGACCAACACATGTAAGTTTGGCTCACTTATCATGTGTATCTTTTTCTATTTTTCAAGAATAATTTCCTTCAGTAGAAAAGTAGTATGGGACACTACCAAACCAGTATCCCAACAGATTAGTGAACTAATTAAGTCACTAGGAGACAGTTTTGAGTCTGTCATGTCTACTTACTTCCTTGAGTTCAAGGAAAAGATGATGGAGATGACTAGGATTCCCGAACAGCTAGTTGAAAAACATAAAGATGAAATATGTTTTATGGCAGACACATATTTCACCCATATCAAATTGGTTGTACCAAGAACAGCCTGGTTAGCTCCAATGGATTATGAGATCAACAGTGATCAAGCCACAAGTGTAATTGAGGCATTAATTAATGAGCCCATTGATAAGAAACAACCAAGGTTTGGAACATACGAAGAGGCCAAATCAAAAATAAAACAAGGCCTAGAAATCAAAAAGACTGTAAACAAAAAGGACAAAATGGTTAAGAATCTCAAGAAGATTCTACCGGCAGAGTCAACAAGTGGTGAGAATCAACTACTTCTCACCAACACACCTCACAGAGAGGAGATAGAAAATGCAAGTCCTCAACATATTGCTCTAGACAATACTGAAAGTGATAATGAGCCTATTAACGTAGACACAGTCATGGATGATATTATCCAAGATATCACTAACTATGACTCTGACAAAGATCCAAAGAACAAAGATGATGTTATATTTATCACACTTAAGGATCAAGAACAACAATAAAGCTTGAAGACATCAGATCGTACAATAACTGATGTTTCTGATAAGGCAGAACAAGACACTTCAGTCTTGCACTCAAAAGTACAAGACCCTGCAGAAGATAAACAAAAAGATGAGGGTGTCACTGCTGAAGAGGCTCAAACCGACGAGCAGGACACCACTATTGACAAAGCCCAAGCTACAACTCAAAGTAGCATGCCTGTCTTAATGAAGGCAACTTAAACATACTAGAGGGAAATGATGGATCTAATGAAAAGGAAACAAGCACACCCAAGGACAAGGGTGATGGAGAAGCTAAAGAAACCACTAATACAATTGCAGAGCAAGCTGCAACCAATGACCAGAAAGATACTTCTACTAATCAGAATAAGAAGGAAATTCAAAAGGAAACATGGGACAAACCAACAAAGAAAGGTGAAGAAAAAAAGAAAGATGAGCCAGAGAAGAAATCAGAAGCACATTCTACAAAAACACCCGAAGTTAATGAAGAGACATCTTCACATAACTGACATGTGCCACCTGAGAAGAAGACACAAGAAGACTCCTCTACAAAGCCTTCACCAAGTCATTCAGAGAGAAAAAATGAACTAGCTATGGTAGTTCATACATCTGCATCCCCTCAAATCTCAAAGAAGAAGAAAGGAAAGAATAAGAATCCATTAACTCTGGATGAAATCATTGATATTCCAATCTGTGATCCAAGAACATTGGATCCAAATGCATTGACAAAATATGCTAAGCTCTGTGAAAGAAAAGCTATTCAAGACAAACTGAAGAGAGAAGAAAAAGAGGGCAAGGTACTAGAAGTAGCAAGAGGAATACTTCAACCGATTGTACCTGATATAGATATTGATCAAAGAGCTCCAATGCTTGATCAACTGTTCATACTCACAGATGCAATAACATCTCAAAATATTGATGCTGAGAAGGTTATGGAAGAGAGACTTGAACAAAAGTATGAGTTCAAGCTAGCCGAGAAAATAAGCCAGGAAGTGGCACTAAAAAAGGTCAAGCTATCTGAATTGGTAAGTACAATTGATCCAATTATATCAGAAGTTGTTACCTTAATAAATAAATTATGCACTTTAGATCAAATCACTCAGGAGTATACCGACAAGATAGCAAAAATAGATGTTGATCTTAAGTCCAGTGCACAAATTCTCACCAACACCGAAGAAGCACTTAAATTGCACAATGAAAAAATCATACAGGCTAGGAAACAGAGACAGGACATACAGTTTGCAGAGATGAAGTATAGTGATGAGGTAAATGAGCTCCAAGTTAAGCTCTTACCGACACTTACACTCCTGCAACAACATATGATACAGGAAAATACTCTAATTGCCACCCCGAAAATGTCTGTCCTCGATAGTATTTATGATATGCACACAAGGCTAGAGCTGCAACACATGGCACTAGAACAGTTGAAAGAACAATGGGAGAAAATGCTTGAAGATATCAAAACAACCCATTCTAACATATTTGGCACATTGTAAGTTGCACATTTTTTTCACAATATTGGCATATTATAAGTTGTACATTTTTGTCATCAGTATCAAAGAAAGGGGGAATTTGATATGCTCATTCACCTTAGTTAAAAGGAGGAAATCATATGTATAGTAAAAGAAAGGGGAAATAATGTACATACGGAGAATGAATATTATACATGTACATATACATACACTATACCAATGCATACAGTCAGGGGGAGTCATATGATGACAAGGATATAGACATGGTGTACATACTAAACACTTCAGTATTATGCACATATCAGTTTTTGATACTAATGTCAAAGGGGAAGATTGAAGGCATTATATTTTTCCATTAGTATACTTAGAGAAAAACATGATCTGCACCATCGGTTTACACAACACTGATAGACAGGGCACTGCGCTACCCGACGACAAGGTTATCCGACAAACACTGATTAAGTGTTATCCGATGACAAAAAGGTAAAGGAAACCCGACGAGTAACAACAGTGCAACCTGACGGAACAAGCAAAGAGAGGAACCCGACAAACAAAGGGAACCCAATGAACAGTTCAACAAAGGAACGCCGACAAACTTCAAGTTCAAACCGACGATCAAGAATCGACAGTCAGTTACATCCCACAAAAAGTGGATCTGACTTTCCACGTCAGATAAATCACTAAAGTTGTATTTATAGCTTCTTGATTTTCTTTTAAATCCATTATGTGTGGAGGAAGCAATGTATTTAATATTGTTTTAATTAGTTTTACTATTTTAAATCATGCAAACTAAAGATCAAGGTCAAGTTGTAAACCTTGGATCTAAGAGTTAACATTGTAATGCGTGAATTCCAGATAGGTCAAAATAATTGTATAAATAGGTGCTCAATCCATTGAGAATTGTTGTTTTTCAATGAAGATAGTAGTCACGGAGAGCAACTAGAGACCAGATAGAGAATTCATGCAGAAGGACAGAAAAAGAATCAAGTCAGTTTTAAGAACAGAACAGAGGCTACTGAGAAGCAGAGAAAAGGTATTCCTCAATCACTTAAGGTGATATTATACTTCTGAGAGATTTAAAGGATCTGTAATCAGCAATTATAGATTTTATGTAGTCAGGTCAACATTTGTACTCATTCTAACAAGTGTAGTACACTAATGAAATCCTTTCAAGAAAGGTGGGCTTAACCGTCCTATTGTAAAATCTCATAACTGAGTGCACACTTAAATCAGTGTTGCTAAAGCTCTTAACAGAGTAGATCTTAACAGGTCTCCACCTTAATACTCCTAACAGGGTATATCATCAGAAGTGATCAAATTGTATGCCTTAACTGACTCCCTTCCATTCTGCAGATAGTGAAGTTTTGTGGGTGCCATCCCCACCGCAGTTTTTACTTCCTAACAAGAGTTTTCTGCGATACCATATCTTGTGTTATGTGTTTATCACTTTCATGAATGTTTCTATGAATATTGTAAACCATTAAAGATTATGAATGAACAAAACATACATAAGAAAGAACAACAGTAATGGTTGGTAATGTTGTAATGTATGATTACTTATAAATTAAGAAAGGTGTTAAAAGTTTTAGAGGTACTGATTCACCCCTCCCCTCTCAGTAATACTTCCCATTAATTCCAACGGAAACAATTACACTTCACCATAACTAACAAGGTGCATAACAGATTACAACAAGGTGGACCAATTATAATATTAAAATACCTTACTAGTCATGAGAAGTAAGTTTTGAGGTACTAGTCATGAAGTAGAAACTCCATAAGATTACCTTTCGAACTTCTAACTAAGAATGTGTCTTGACCACACTTATTTATAAATTGATATAAAACACTTTATAAAACATCAAACCTGCCAAATTTTTACCTTTTCTTCTAATTAGGTATTCCATATAAGGACCAAGTTTTTAGGTTGGAAACATCTCTATATCACATTCTTGTTAAACAACAATTTTTTTTTTAATTGTTCCACCAACACTCTTTCATGTAAAATTCTCCTTCTCTCATCTAATTCTACCAACTCATGTATTCCATGACAAAATACACCATCCTATTCTTCACCAATTTCCTGCAACTTGCATACTAACAATTCTAGACTAACTAAAATCTCAACTTCCAATCCATTAATCAACTCATGATGAATCCTATCAATAGCTTTCTTATAAGTGATTCTATCTACCATACTGGAAACCTTAATTTATCATCCCATCTCTTCCTATTCACGTCTAGTGTCTTCTTGATAATCTTCAAAAGCTCTTATTGATGAATTAAGCTTTTCTATTGTCTTGAGGATGATAAGAAAATGAGAAGGATGGATTATGTTTTTCTACTGCCATATAAGCATACAATGAACGACCCTAATGTAGTAACTTCCATCTAGGAGAAGGAAAGATATCATTAGCTACCCTTGAATGTTTAGTGAATGAAGATGCATATAATGATGGTTTATTTTGAACCTACCAACTCAACCTCCTCCCTAAACTTTCTTGGGGATCCACCTAATCCAATAAGAAGTATACACATTACTATATAGAATTGAATTATAGTATTATGTAGAAAAAATAATCACTCATCACATACTAATAATCTCTTTGAAACGATTTTTGCATCTCTTCATTTGTAACAGGGGTATGTTCACAATCTGAAGTTGTGAAGCTTTGTGGTAAATATCAAGATACAAAATAAACTATAAATGAATACATTCAAGTTCTCACTAATAGATAGAAAAAATAACAAATACAATAAGAATTTACTAATCTAATTCATACCTTTGTCAAAAGCATTAAAAATGATATTGTTGCAACAATACCATGCTCCATCATGATATGAATACCATGAGGACTATCAACTAATGCCATCATTTGAAAATGAAACAATGTTAGTAAATTACCAAATTCTACCTAACATTATTTCACAAACATTTAATAATTAAAATTATTCAAAGCTTAACTCAATAAAAGATGCATGAGCACTCTGAATACAAGGTGCTAATGTCAAAAGCCCATTAGCCTTTTCAACATCTAATGTGAGTTATAAGATTACCATTCAATTAAAATCAAACTATTCACATGTACTATGTTTATTAATTGTTAGTTACATACATGTGGACTCATCATTGTCATGTAGTTAGGACATGGAGGGTCACCTAATCAATTGAACACCTCAACCTTGAAATTTTGTTACAATCAATCTACTAAATTATTTAACCTTACATTTCAAAATGAAATATAATAAATTGCAGTTGACCTTCTTCAAATTTACCTAACAATAAATGTCATATGTTTGATCTAGTAACACAATTGTTAGGACCATTCGATCTAATATAAATTTTGTGTAGACGCTAATCATCCTCATAACTATAAACACAAAAAAGACCAAAAATTTGACATAAGTGAGGCGTACGTCGAGGCTTGGATGACACCCACATTACCGTGTGCTAGAGGCTGAATATGTTGTAAAAGGGTCAAAGTGAATAAGCTTATGGACTGTAGGGTCTTGACCTTATCGTCCTCCTTCTCAATCTCTAGTATAGCTAGGGGTCTTGGTGCCTATTTTGGGGCACATTATGCCACCACGTGCTTATGTGTGAAGTCCCCATCTCTACCCTAGAATTCCCACATGTTGAAGAATTTTGTGATCTCGTTGAGGACTAACTTGCAATAGAGTTTCCTCAAAAAGTATTGTGGGACCTCATAGTTATTGCATGTAGGATGGTAAAAATCCATACATCTCCTATCTCAAAAAATATTCCTTATCTCTTGGTGGTGGTACCAATGTATAGGGAACCTCCTACAACCTATGGGTACATTGGTACGTTGGTCAGTGAATAATGCACACAAATTAAATTTCAAATTTTATTTTATTTTATTTGGTTATAAGATAATTTGTTTGCCTAAAATTATATTTTTTCTTCCCTCTTGTTTTACCAAACAATTATTTGGCCAATCACAAATACTATGTACCGATTATAGTGAGGTCATGACGGTAGACCTATGGGATTTTGTTGCTATTAAATCTCTTAACCTTTGGATTATTGCCTCAACTTCTCTTGTGTTGTTTTCTAGTAAATCTCTCAACCTTTGTTTTCTTGCCCCACTTTTCTTTATTAATCCAAAAATACCAAATACAAACTAGTAGTGATAACTGAAGAAAACTAGCTGATAAAAATGCTTAGACTACTGGAAATGGAGGAGCTAAACGCAGAGAATAACCACTGAACTCTATAAACTCACTACTTCATACAATGACGCAAGTCTCGGATGATAGCGTGACTAAAAGACATTAACGTGGTGCGTGCACATCCCATGTGGACAAAGTACTAAGAGTAGGTCTAGAAAGAAAATCAACTAACAAAAAGATAAACTAATATGGAAAGCGAAAAAGAACTAAAAGAACATAACATAGATATATTACTTATATGATAGAAATGACAAAGAAAGGGTAGAGGA
Source organism: Thuja plicata (assembly GCA_018584345.1). Taxonomy (NCBI): domain Eukaryota; kingdom Viridiplantae; phylum Streptophyta; class Pinopsida; order Cupressales; family Cupressaceae; genus Thuja; species Thuja plicata. Next base: position 334,753 of record MU223599.1, on the reverse strand, counting down.
TACCAAATTTGATGGTTGGTGAACTAACTTGTTGAACTTGTCCTTCCCAGTGATCTGCACACATAAAAACAAATAAAAAATTTCGGTGGTTGTTTGGACATTTGCCTTAGTCAGATCCCTATTTATGTGTTTCCACCTCCACAACAATCGAATAGACACAACAATGATAAATAAACGATAATGGAAGATAAATATAATCAAAGAAATAGATGAAGATAAATGATATGCTAACAAGAACACAATGAAACAGAGCAAGGAAACTCTATTTAACAATATAGGAGTCCAATGGAGATGGTAGAATGAAAGTGTGAATGACAATGAGAGTTTGAGAGCCAAGGACTCCTTCAAAACTGTGAGTGGGAGCTTGAAGATGATATGAGCTCAAAAACCTACAAGTAAAAGTGTGTAGAATATCTAGGAAGATTGAAAGAACAACCAAGAAGAATTCAAATGAATGCAAAGGAGAAGATATATTGCATGCAGGTTGAATCTCGCGTAGGTGGGCTCATGATTTGAGCATTACAAATGCAGGTTGGTAGTTTGTAATGCTCCAATGGGAACCTGCAAGTCTACAGATTCACAGATGTTAGCACGTCGTGCGGACGTCTTCAAGGTGCACACATGTCCTGAGTTGTCTAGGTCGCATGGTTAAGATTTCAACGAAGGTGATGAGTTGGCATATGTGATAGCTAACGAGGATTATGTGGTAATTGAGTCTTAGGCTAAGGTAGGGATAATGCAGAATGGTGATTTTACATAAGGGTGCAAATTTAGGCCATTACATTTTGTAATGAACATTTATGTTTTTCCTCAAAGAATTAGTTTAATATTTATTTTTCATTTTTTAAAATGAAATTATTTCCATTATTTGATTGTGTACAATATAAAATTGTGAGCAATGCTAGGATAGAGATCACTCACCAAATCATATTGTGTATTGGAATACAAACCCACCCTTAAACAAATCTAATTAAAACAACCCAAAAGGGATGAAGGGGTGCTAATGCAAGATCCAGGTAAAAGGGAGATTTGGGTATTCCTTATGAATAAAGTGTGATTATGATATGTAAAAAGTATGAAAGATACTTATGCTATGATAAAGGAAATGATTTCTAGCAAGAGATGATATCACATCTTATGCATAAAAGTAAATTCAAGATGAAAAGAAGAAGAACGAACTCACCTTGAAAGCAAGGAGAGGACAAACAAACTTCAAATCTGGAAATGACTGTCGCAAAACTATCGAAACTAGGAACTGTTATGGATATGGGATTCTGAGACTTGTATTTTTTGACCGTGAAATTTGCAGATCCAAAGGACAATGCCAACTCAATTCGGCCTTGTCCATGAAATTCGACCTTGCCCTAGAGACTCAAAATTTGACAAATTTAGTAGAAGATCAACCATTGGTTCTGTAACTCTGAAAATCTAGATCCGAGACTACTCTACCTGTTCTTGCACACAAGAAAGAAGGGGAATTTTTTGTGGAAAGGGGATTTCCTTGGTCAAGCCCCTATATCGGAACTAACCTTGAAATGAAATTGAAGTTGCGTAAGGAAATGTAATCTAGATCTAAAACACAAGTCACCTTATACCTCAATGATGCAATGCCTCTTTGGAGATGATCACAAGTCTTGATGTAATAGCTTGGACTCCACAATTTAACCCAATAGGAAATCAATAAACCAAGTCGTTGAATGATGAATGTTGTAGTTTGCCACAATGTTGGATTGATGAAGAAAGAGAAGAAGAAGACTAGATGGAGGAATTTAGATCTTCTCCCTTGATTGTAAATTCCTTTTATTGACCTCCAATAGGGAAAGAAGCTAGATCTTGTTGGATATTGCTGAGATGTTGTTCAAATTGTGTATATATGTGCTGGCATTAATTTTTTGTCATTGATGTCAACAAATTCTTACCGTTAAAGACAGTGTTCCTGGTTTATTCAGTGAGATGATTTATGTGGTACTTCTATATTGAAGATATGATGTTGTGATCGGGGATGTTTTTACTTGATCATGTTGAAGTGGCAAAGGTTCAAATATTGATTTAAGATATTTATGATGGATTTATCAGAGACTTTTATTTTGGTTGTTCGAACTGTGACAGTGTTTCAATATTTGGATTGATGTGGATCGATTATGCAATATTCTTGGTTGCTAACCTAGTGGTGAGTTCAGTACATGGATGTGTGTCGTCAACTTGAGTGGTTCATGATTTGGATGTTGGAAAGATAATTTTATTTTATGAAAGTGGTTTTTGATTAGTGTTTATGATGAACAAAGTAGAGAAGTGAATGGATTATATGATAGAGATGTTCCTATTGTTGATGCTTCTTGATCGTGTCCTATTCGTGTTGTTGGATCACATTGGATTATGTGATCTAATTTGGTGAATTTCATGAGGCGTGTTGATGTTATTATAAGTTCTTGGTCGACTTGGTGATGTAGCGTGTTGTGAAGGTTTGTGATCTACAGATATGGAGCATGTTCACGATGTTGTTATGCATCATTTCTATGTCTTATCTGACATTCAATGGATCACATTGAGTATGGAGGCATAATGTATTAATGTTTTGTAATTAGGTCCCTGACTGACCTAGTTGAGATAAATTGATGTAATGTGTATATATATATAATCATTTGGAATTGTAAAATGATGGAGAGAGTGTGAGATGCTGAAGAGAAGAGGTATGAGTGGAATATGCAATTGAGACAAAGATTTAGTGTACTTTATTGGAATTATTTTGGCATATCAGAGATGTTGTTTGTCAATTCATGAGCTTGGACAGTATGTACTCCATGATTTGAGATCAAATATTGTTGTAAGGCAGTGACCCTTTCTTGGCATTGAGATCCTTGTTGTATTTGAGCAGTGAGCTCTAGGAAGTGTGCTCGAATGCATGTGCATTCCCCTTTGTAACACTCCTAACAGGGTATAATGCTTTTAACAAAGTGCATTCATCTTGTGGGTTCCATCCCCGCCGTGGTTTTTCCCCTAACAAGGTTTCCACGTGAAAAATCTTTGTGTTGCGTGTTAGTTACTATGTTATGATCTTGCTTTCATGTTTATCATGCATATTTGAGATTAAAGTTTATAAGTTGGTTAAAGTTTGATGATATTGTGGCACAACCGATTCACACCCCCCCCCCCTCTCAGTTGTGTGTGCTCCTTAAGGTCTAATAGATCTATGGAAGAAAATGCATGATGGTAAGGATGGATTGAAGACTTGAAATGCTTGATGGCTTCCTTGCACTTGAATGCTTGATGGACTTGAATTATTGATAATGGATGCCTTCACTAATGGATGCTTGCTTGAACTTGGATGTCTTGAATGCACAATAGCTTACTTGCATGAAGATGTCTCTTGAATTGTAGGTATGTCATGGATGTGAAAATATGATGGATATGTCTCCTTTTGTAGATATTTCAGGGCTCAAATCTTGTAGGGTCGACCTTGATTAACCACCTAGGAGAAACAACCCCACATCAGGCTCGAAGCCCACTAAAAATCAGTTCCCTAAGACAAGGCCAACCTAAGTCGGCCTTGTCCAGGCAGACTTTCTCAAAGTTAGCCCAAGACCTAGGGTTGTGTGCTAAGAGGGAGATCTAGAAGCCCTAGTTTGTCGAGAAATAAGGGAAACTCTTGAGATGTAAAAGGCATGTAAAAGGACCTAGATGGAAGATGAATTATGTGAATGGATGGAAAATGGGAAATCATGCATAGAAGTTAGAGCCATCCTCAAGTTTTGAACAAATAATGTTGATTTGAAGGATGCACAAGGGCTAGAGAGATGTGAAATCAATGTGGGAACCCATAGATGCTAAAATGAGGCTAAAAATGAGCACCTAATAAGGGTGCTTACTTTTTAGGACGGTACATATTGGTAATTTTAGGAAATTTCTTTTATATTTCTAGGTATGCATTTGTTGTCTTTATATGACAATTTGATTAGTATGTAACACAGTGTTATTTGTAAATATTTTCTAATGTAATATGTGTAATGTCTAATTTAAATAATATATAATTAAGTTTGATGTGTGTTGAATGAGTGTGAACCCATTTAAGAGTTTGAGTTATGCAAGACATAGTTCGCTAAATAATGTTTCTTTTGAGACTATAGTTACTAGTTTACCTATGTCATTTCTCAAATTAATTTGTTTTATGATTGTATTGAACACAAATATACATTTCTCTATATGTTTCTAATCACATAGTATAGAAATGTAAATGAAAAATATTTTAGAACAATAATTTATCTTGTTTATCCATTCACGTTTCACATAATGGTATAAGGAAATAAATTTGTTTTTCTTTGTTTCTTTTTACTTTGCCTATACATCTTTGATTGCATCTTTTCTATATATTTTAAGATGTCTTTCTTATATATACTACTTAAATTAACTTGTTATGAGTTAATTATAGAGATATTGAGCATAGCTTTGTGTCCTTACTAGCTTGGTTCATGGTATGTGAATTTGGAAGCTCAAAGTTCTTAAAGTTCTAAAGAATATTTTAGCTCTTTCTTAATATTTGCTAATGGTTGTCCATATAATGGCTAAGATTATTAAATTGTACATGTTCATAAGATCTTTTAGGAATACTCCCGTTATAACATAATGTCAATCCGCGAAACATGTTTTTAAATATTCTCAATCTTAGATGGGAGATTAAACAAAGCAAACAACAACTAATCATGGAAATTATAGAGCAAATGTAGACACTAAAAAAGATAAAACTTGCATAGAATAAATTTGCAAACATAAAAAGACCATAACATAGAAACATAACCCTAAACAAAAGGTTGATATCGAAACTTATTTCTAAATATATGATAATTTGAATTTGAATACTTTAAACAAATTGTTCATTCTTCAATCATAAAACCAAATGCATTTCTATTTCACATCTACCTTAACTCAAAAATTTATCTTCAATTAATCTAAATTTAAATTGTGATAAATTATTCATATTTATATAAATTAATTACAAATTATCATTATAACTCTTAATTGCAATCATTTAAAAACTATTTCAAACTCTTACAAATGTTGAATTTGGGGACAATAAACAAGAATGTGCATCTCATCAATTAATCCAAATATACCTTCTATCAAATACTAATTTACTATATATTCTTAAGAAAAAATTGAAAATAATAATAAATATTGGTAGTATTAATAGGATTTCCATAGTCCCGCACCTTCTCACAAGAAATTTGTATAACTTGACCCAAAAAAAAATTATTCTTAATTAGTCGATAGGCTATTCTAGTTGGAAAATCGGCAGAATCGTCATGTCATATGTCGGGTTCCGACAACTTTTCGACACCTGGTGGGTGGGTTGTATCGACAATTGTATATATATTAAATATGATTAATTGCCCAACGCCGTCTCCAAGGAGTTCACTGACAACCCTATGACCATGCATTTAAAAAATGCGACGAAGAGGAACATATTTATTTCTCCCAACAATTCATGTTGGATAGCATATATTTGTCTTCCACTCCACACTTGTTATGTACAAAAATTAGTAGTTTTAAAAAGTTGCTCACGAGTTTGGAGTTGTGCATTGAAATTTGGAAAATTTGGGTTTTCCAAAGCTATTTTTTGGATTTTTTATTTCTTTTGTTATGGAAGACTCGATGTTTTGATTGTTGAAGGATAATAGGGTTTGTGTAAATTGGAGCCCAAAGAATTTACCAAAATAATTTGTTGTGTTCAGTAGAAAGTGTTTCGTGAGTACAAGAGAAGACCAGGGTTTGAAGAATTAGAGAATACCTATGTTTTTCCATTAAACAAGTTGTGCTCTGTGATCGATTGGCAGAAACTAGGGTTCGAGTATATATTGTTTCAACAAAATGGTTGTGAGAAAGTTGTAGATCTTTGGAACATAGACATCATTTTTTCCAATCACCAAAACCTGTAGATTGCATCATTTCGCAGCTCCAAAGTCGTTGAAGCAAATCCACAGCCAGAGCACCATTAATATATCAATCGAGTCAAGGGATCCGAAGTTTTAACCTTGGGGACGTGAGGCACAAATATATTTTTCCTTTTTTTTGAGAGTCGGAGGGTTAGTTTTGAAGAGGACTTCTTGTATATTTTCTTAGTTCTTTTTTTTTAGTTTTTTCTATGGGATCTTCTTATACATAGGGCCTTTCATGGATGACAAAGACTAGGGTTTCAAGCTTCCACTTTACCGCAAATAGAGAGGTTGGGCGACAAGGGAAAGTGGAGCCAATACTAGCACAAGGGAGATGCATCAGATTGCGAGACAAAAAAGTGAAGTCCCCAAAATGTGAGTAATTTGGGCCTTACTACAAGAGTCATTATTACAATCATTTATCACTTCCAAAGGGGTCATGTATGTGTTGGAGTATATAGGTTCTTTACTTAATTAATTAAATCATATTGATTTATTAATTAAGTCACCTATTACTTTATTTTCACTTAAGCTAAACTTAGGCTCATTAATAATTAATTCTTATTAATTATTAGTTCTTTCCCCTTTAGGGTTTCCCTTTTTAGAGTTTCAGTATCCTTTTATAAGGATTCCCTCTTTGTAAATTATTCATTATAATGAGGATTTTATTGCATTGATAAGTTTTTCTCTTCATTGTTTGCACATGATGTTTCCTGTTTCATCAATCTATTTTTTCTGGCCTCCATAGCTTTTGCTTCTCTCTTTCTGTGAAATGTTTGCATGAAGGTGATTCTTGGTAGTTGTAGGGTTGAGTTTTCATAAACTCCAATATAGTATCAGATCTCCAGATATTCATGCACTTGTTCTCTTCATGAGAGATTTGGCCTTGTTCTTCATATCTGTGTTTTTAGAAGGTTCGCTGCTTTAGATTTTTGTGTGGATATGAGGGGAGCTTATCTTTGGGGTACTTTGGGCACAAATCGACCTCACGATTGCGTCTAGAAGCCCCAAAAACCCATATTTTCATATAAGGCATGTTCAATTTGGACATAGTTGAAATCTGAGGCAATTTTTTTGCATGTACGACCCTGTTCTGGGCACATTTTACGAGGCAGAAGAAAACAAATAAAAGTAAAAATAAATTTAAAAAAAAAAACATTTTTTCAGCTTGATGATCACCGTCGCTGACTAGCGGTCAACGCTGCTAACAGCGGGAGCCACCGCGGTCTGGTGACTGTCGACCTTAAATTGCAGCCAGGCACCGCCCAGCGGCTACCGCTCGGCGACTGCCGTCAGGCCACCACCGCTCCTCCGGCTCACCACCAGCCGTTTTGCTCACCCTCCACCCGGGCGCCACCACAGAGCCACCATGGTCATTGTTTTCCTTCTAGGGCAATGGTGGATTTTTTGCTCGTAATTGGTGCAAATGGAGGTGTTTTTTGAATTTCCATACATCGTCAGAAACTTGGTTCTGAGCCCGATCTTATTTTGGAGGTTTGGTTTCCTGATTTTTCTATTTTTCATGTTTTTTTGCCAGTCAAATTCAGGGCTCTTTTTTGCACTCCGAGAGCTATATCTTGCTCATCCGGACTTCGTTTTTTGACTTTCACATATCATTGGAAAGCTGGTTCTGTGCTCTTTCTTTTGGTATGGGTCTCATCTCCAAAATATTCTCTAGGTACATTTTATTAAATTTTTTTATTTTTTGCAATCTAGTGAATATCTTGGATGTTTGATTAGGTCTTGGGATCATTTTCCTTGCATGGGATGACTCCTTTTTAGGTATTACTCATGTTCATACAGTTTTTTGTCATTCCTAAGTGTTGTAGACATTTATTTCTATAGAATTTCTTTTTTTGCAAATGCATTGAGATAAAGTGTCATATGTTGCATGCTTGGGATCTTGCACATTTTGTGCTTGTTTGTACTTGCACTACATTATAAAGTGCCATGGGGGGTTGATGTTTTCTTTGTTTTCCATCTACCTTTTTCAAGTGAGTATTCCTTCCATGATATTAGCCTCATGATGTGTGTCAAGAGAGTGATCCTTCTACAACACCATCCTTTATATGTGTTTGTACTTTCTTCTGCACTTTCTATGTTCTTAATTCTTCGTCATGCAATTGTTCTTGGCAAGTCTCTTTCAGTGTACCTGTCATGCCTCTCCTTGCTCAACATTATGGAGGGGATATCTCCTATTGGTTCCAATGCTTCCTTGGTTCAATGGAGTGAGCTATGTATTCAATATAAATTGTTCCTATGTATTAGGCGGATGTAGTGGCTGGGTACCTTTGCATTTTGGTGAGATGGATCATTTACCATATGGACACTCTTTCATTCCTATTTTGGAGGCATCCTTCCATCTTTGATTGATCAGCTCTGCAAAATTTGGTGTTTTTTTTCATATGTATCTTCAGGTTTGATGTTTGCCTTTGTTTTCCATCCTGATTCGAGTAGTGTCATTTGAGGGCATTCATGCAGATTGCAGTCTTCTCTACCTGATCATGTTCTATTACAATAGAGGTTTCATTAGTTATTCTTTGACAGTGTTTGCAGCTTCATGCTTCAGTGGTGTTCTTCATGTTCACCCTTTGCTCCTATTTTCTAGGACCTTCTCTAGTTTGGAGGCTTCTACAGTCTTTCACTAGGCTTCATCTCATTTCAGAGAGGGGTTTTTCCCACTGGGTTTTCTCATTTTCTCCTCTTTACAAATATTTCTTGTACTTGGGTACCTCATCAAGCCTTGTTGTCGGGACCAATTTCCTAATTTATGCATTTAGTCCTAGTTTTTTAGCTTCTCCCTAAGTTCATCTTAAGGGGGGGTTTGTGTTGGGGTATATAGGTTCTTTACTTAATTAAATCATATTGATTTATTAATTAAGTCACCTATTACTTTATTTTCACTTAAGCTAAACTTGCACTCATTAATAATTAATTCTTATTAATTATTAATTCTTTCCCCTTTAGGGTTTCGGTATCCTTTTATAAGGATTCCCTCTTTGTAAATTATTCATTGTATTGAGAATGTTATTGCATTGAGAACTCTTTCTCTCCATTGTTTGCACATGATGTTTCTTCTTTCATCGATTGGTTATTTCTAGCCTCCATATATTTTGCTTCTCTCTTTCTATGACAGGTTTGCATGTAGGTGATTCTTGGGAGCTGCAGGGTTGAGTTTTCATCAACTCCAATAGTATTCTCACAATATATCAAATTATTTTTTTAACGATTATGTTAAGGGAGCGACAGGGTTAACAATGGGTTTAGCTCTTGTCTGAAGATGCCCACAATACATAACACATAATCCATTTGATGTATTAATGAATTTATATGGTTTTATAAACAACAAACAAGTATCTATCCAAGTATAGCATCATAAATTATCACAAGTACACATAATTGTACCCTTTGTTTCCCTCTATTCCATACAAATATCCTTTTTAATTCTACTTTAGCTTGTCCCTAACCTTGTTGGAGGGAAAAATCTTTTAACAATTTTAGAAAATATTAGAGTAACATTAATACCTATCTAACATAAAGTAGGATTATGATTTTTTATCTTTATTTATTCGTAAAGAAACTTGAAGCCAAATTCGCCATTAGTAGAGCTCAGAAAACATAAATTAGGACCTATGTTTTTTACTAATTGAAAAAATATATGACTAGGATATGAACTTTGAAAGTTCACATAAGTCATGTGCAAGCTATCATGGAGATACACCTTGTTTGGCCTGATGTTGCATGTACAACAACATGTTATGTAGTATATTTAATTCATTTTGTTTGAACTAGTTAAAATTGAAATCTGTATTAGAAATACCACTAGCATAAATTTGTGTGCAAGGATTAAACAAGCACATGATCCACAATATCTCATAATTATTTTATTAAAATAAGAAAATATGTGAAATGGCTCAATACTTTTTAAGTTATGTAACACTGAATTTTTATTACCATGTTTCAACATAATCCAATTCATTCTTTTTGTAAACAAATAAAAGATTAACTAATAAGGAATTTAATATCAAATATTAGTAGTAATTTAATGGATGAATGTAAGAAGAAAGATTGTGGATTACATATCCACCACAAAGATATCAATAGTACATAACAAAACATATCAAGAGTACATAACAAAACATATCTTATCAATACAAAATTATATCATTTAACTTTTAAGTATCCTTACTACAAGCTTAAACTTTCCAAAAAAGAATTAAAAAGGAAGGAGGGTTCAACACAATTTCTTTCTGTGACATGGCAATGCTTTGCATACAATGTAGATTTCTTAAAAGGAATACATAGAGATTTTTAATTTTTCTTCCTATTCAATGTTATGATTTTTTTCCCTAGATTCAATTCTTTAATTGGATCAAACTATATAAATACTCTTCACAACAAAGCATTCATTTCTTCAACATAGCACAAGAGAGATATTTCTCAGGTGGACACTTTACTTGCGTTACAAAAAATTCCATTTACACGAAGGTCCTACGCATAACTTTAATAGCTTTAATGACAACCTCAACTTGCTCTTACTTGCAAAGAAAAAATCAATAGCAACAGGCCTTGGAGCCACGAGGAATTTTTGTGGAGGATGTTTTAGAACCAATAGGACACCTTTCATTTTTTGTTTTTAACATGCCAATAACCATGGAAGTTTGACAATATTTAAGCTAACAACTTTATACAGTCAAAATATGCACAGTACCTTAATGCCCGTTTATGTTCTATTGTTAAAGTGGAATGGTTCAAAATGAACCAATCATATATCACACTTTATTGAATGCAAGGTCCAAATATCACAAGGGACAAGGATAGGTTCCATGTGCTTGTTAACAACCTATGTCCACTACATTGAGTTAGGATTATTTTCTTGATACTTTACAATAGTGTTGTTGTATTGAATTTGGGGGAAAACTTGCCTTTTGGCATAGCCAAAGCTCAAACGCATACCCAAATTAGCAACTTAGATGTTGTGCAATTTTATACATTGGTATGCTTTATTGCTTTTTGTATTAAAGATTAGTAAATAAGTGTGTTTGGCTTTTGTCCCGTGCATTATTTCATGTAAACTATTTCAAGCTTTTACACTATGCAATTTTATGATAAAACTTGGTGTTGACATGCTTCTGTGTAATTTTGTGTTAAAACAACTGTGGAAGACAGTGAATGTGTGTTCCATGCTTCCACAAGATGCATTTTCCCATTTACTATTTTGGGCTCTAACTCCATGCACTTTTGGGTTGAAATTTGATATTCTTTTGTGCAATTTAATTATTTTAGGCTTTCATAATGTGCAATATGCATTGCTCTATGTGAAATTTGTGTTAAAATTTAATAAGCTTATGCAAATATATTGTATGGTAGTGAATACTTGTTTCATGTATGATAAAAGCCTTGTATTATTGAGGAATGTCTAATAATGGATGTCAGTTACAATGGCCATTGAGAGGGCAATTACAAATAAGTGTAAGAAAAAAGACAAGCTATACTATTGTTGTTGCTATATCAATATAATACAATTTGTCCTAACAACCTCGTAAGAACTACGCTACCATATAAAACTTAACAACAAACAAACTTTCACAGTATTCTCATGTATAAGAAACATATCCTTACAAATTTAGTTCAATTTTCATATCAGGCATTAGGGAGTCAACACAAATTTAAATTTGCAAATTGAAGAATATTATCTTCGATGGTATCAACCCCCGTAATTTATCAAAGCAGTTACATGTGCTCAATTCCATGAAGAAATTGCGTGAACAGAAATGTGGGGTTTTGGAAAAGGGTAAGTGAAATAGAGTGATGCGGGTTTTGGGGGTTCCAATCGTTCATCAACAAGTCATGTTTTCCAAATGTTGAATGCATGGTGGTGGGAAAAGCAATGTTCATTATAGCTGTGAGAGAAACTATTGTAGGAGAGGAAATAATCGTGTGTATTATCTCAAGAGTGAGTCTTTTACTTCCATTTCCAAACCTATCTTTCTCACTTTGGGTTGAGTATAAAGACATAAATAAAATAGGTCGTCAAATAGATTGCTTCAAACTTTAATGAAGTGTGGTTTCAAGGTATGTTATGCTCAAAATCTCTAGAAGCCATATATGCAAAACATTGAAATATAAACAAGGACCCCATAACTATCTCACAAAATGCCTCACAAAAATGTTGCCTTATGGTGCTCTTTGAGAGAGAGGAACTAGAAATTTTCGTGAAAGGTTAATGACCTCGAGAAAGAACATGTTTGTATGAAATAAAACAAAAAGTGTGGTTTTACTCAAAATCTTCTCCCGGCTCTTCAGTATATTGCCTAGGTATATCTTTCTATCGACGTAACCATTCCACCTTGTTGAAAGTGCAATTACTAGTTTGTGAGTCCCATAGACTATTTTGAGATAATGGACATGTTATTAAAATCTTTCATTCATTCAATAAAATAACTTAAATTGATCTCGGTATACTCAGCTTCATATATATATCTATATATATATATGATTGAGTAAGTACCTAACACTAAAATAGTCAAAAGTCAAATAAAACACCAATGGTGCCACATAAGAGCAATGCAGTTAGGGCATTTTAATTGGAATTGTAGTGCACGTAGGAATAGAAGGAATCAACGTGTCTCTACCGCACCGCGAAGAAAGATATGGGCCCGCTGATATAACGTGGAATAAAAAAGGATACAACCGGTTTGGAGAGAAGAAACAAAATGACAGAAAATTAACAAGGAAAGCCAAACCAAAACCGAATGACGATCGTTGCATCTCACCAGAATTGACCACACTGCCTCAAATAACTCCTCTACAGAACACTCCAAGCTTTCAGGAAGGCACTCCAAAGCTTTCGGGATAACAATCTGCACCATAAATTCTTCGCTTACTTGATCTTTTGTGTTTTCAAATGGAAGACTGGGGGATTTCTGAGCAGGATTTGCGACCTGAGGAGCTGGTGGCGCTGCAAGTGCTGCTGGAACTGCGGCGCCTGTGCGGCGGCCATTTTGAGTCGTGGGGACGCAAGCGGCGGCGCTCCGCAGTGGCGTATTTTTCCTGCAATTTTGAGTCTCCCAGTAGCGACTCTGCAGCTGGTTCGCCTCCATGCGACCTCAATTTGGGGCCGAATGTCGATTCGAAGGTTAGTTGCTGCTGTTTCTTTTGGGGGAATGGCACCCTTTTCTTGCCCTTTTTTCGGTTTATTTGCCGTGTTTTTTTCTGTTCACTTTGATGTTTCTGTTTTCGGCCCCGGTTTTCGTTGGAACGGGAGTTTTGTTACACGTATGGAAAGTTTTTTCTGTTACTGTTTTGATTTGAAGGTGGGTCCCAGAAGGGGGCTGCCTTGTGATCTTACTGGTGCTTGCCACGTCAGCTGCTTGCATGGCATGTGTTTGATAAATATAGATTGGCATTTAGGATAATTTTGACACTTGGCAGGATGAGTGAAGCAGCGTTACGCGACTCTGTTTGCAGTGATGGAGAGAGCCGAGAGGGAGATTCGTCGTTTTAATCAAGAGGAAATGTTTAATTGTGTGAACTTTCAATAGGAAATTTGAGGTCCTGGTACGAAAACTGGAGCGATCATTTTTGTTTCCTGCAGAAATATGTCGGGATTTATTTCTGTTAAATGACGATTTTTTTCTTAATGTAATTACCTTTGATTTACTTTAAGAGCATCGAGCATCAAATCTGAAATGACTGAACACTTGTAACATCCCATTCGCATTCTTTTGTTCAAAGGCTTGGACTGAGCATAAATTTTTCTTAGAAATTGCTTTAACGGCAGCGAATTGTATTGTTTTGGCACAAACTGGAGCGGTCGTTTTTGTTTCTTGCTGAAATATGTCGGGATTTATTTCCGTCAAATGACAACGCTTTTTTGATGCTATACCTTTTATTACTCATATTGCGAATCAAATCTGACATGACCGAAGAATCGTAACATTCCATTCGTATTTTTTTTGGCTCAGAGCCCTGGATTAAGGACCGCCATTAATATTCAAATTTTCTTAGAAATTGCTTTAGGAGCAGCGAGTTGTATTGGTCAAACATAAAGCTCTAAAAATATTTAAATTTTATATGCGTAGAGAAAATTTAGGCGCCTCTCTATAGGATCATTGCCTAGGACGAGAGAGAAAAGAAAAGGTTGTTTTAGAGGTCAATAGGCCTGGCGCCCTCAGCATCTGATGGTTCTTAGGTTATTTTTATTTTGGAAAACATAATGAATCTTTCTGCAGAAAATACAAGTCCAAGCTTCAAGCTGGTGCTGGCAAGGAACTGAAAGTTTACCCTACAAATTTGGGGCCATTGTGTTTATTTGACAATTTGTACATCTTTGTTAAAATCTTAAAGAATGCGTACCATCTATTTGTATATATTTTCTCTAATTTATCATCAAAATTTTCTCACTCGCACCGAAAATTTCTTATCAGTAAGAGGTAAAATTTTCATAGAGCCGCTTGGCAGAAAAAGCCTCCCAATTTGTCTTAGCATCACCTGCGGAACATTTTCAGTTAACTCCCCTTCAACGAGAACGTTTCATTACAATCAGGGTAGCTTCCACAATAGGAGATCATGCCGCAATCATGATTCTGTTTAAATAGAGGAAATATGAACTTTATTCCTCGAGATTCTGTCAAATCGCTCAAACCATCCTAACTATGCTCTCTTAAACGTTTTGCCACTTAATTAGCTGGAAAGCAAATCCAAAAGAGCTTGACTGGAAAAGAAAAGCCCCCCCACAATAAAAATTCGATGGCATTGTTTAGGAGTCTCTTCATGGCGGGATTAAGTGTTAAAATGTTCAAGCAATGAGTTCAAATTTTTTTAGCAGCAATAGTTGATCAAATCAGGGAATCTTTCCTTGATATAAGCGGCAAGCTAACCCAAAATAGGCCATCCTTTTGTGTTGCTTTGGCGCCCCTAGTGTTAGGCAACAAGAGATATGGAAATGGATGATAGATTCATGTGAAATATATGACCACTTGAAAATCAGAGTAGCATGTATTAGCTATAATCTAGCACCCTCACATTTTAAGAAAACTCTTAATACTCAGCCCCGTGATCTACATTTTGCCTTCCAGATTATCTATCCTGCAAGGGTGCATATAAACATTGTTAAAAAGCTACAGTTTTGTTTAGGTTAAAAGTTAAAAACAGAGCGTACTGATTGATTAAGCTTTCTCAGGCTGACCATTGGGCCAGACAGTTTTCATCCGTAAGACCATGTTATGATTTCAACCATCATTGTAGATGCTTTCTTATGACAGCCCAAACATTTGACCTCTCTGGATTATCTCTAGATACTGGAAATTTGAGATTGTTCTTTCTGAAAAATGTGACATATAGGGAGGTTCTTTTAAGAATTGAAGGATTTCCTTATGGTGCTGCATTTTCTAGATATTGAATTAGAGTTACAAAAGGATCTAAAAATCAGGAAAAACATTTGGCAATCTGGCGCCATCGTATCGTAAGATCCACAGTTCACATCCTGAGAGATAATATCTTTTCTTGGAGTCTTGGCAGTAGACCTCACTGGTATATCTCGAGATAAGGTGAATTTGGTTTTGCTCATTTTAAAGAACTGTGAAATTTCATTGTGATGCTACATTTTGTAGATGTTGGTGCCATCATATTAATTAGCAAATAGCACCTGCTGGTGCCAGGGTGTTGCATTTAGGTATAATAAAGGAGATAGCACATCAAGGTACAGATATTGTCAATTTTATATCACCATTAGCTTAAACACTTATTGTGCCACTGTAGAGTTATGAGTTTCACTTTACATTGTTCTCCAAAAGTATTCCTCCTAAACATTTGCTGCTAACTGCTAGGATTTTTAATGTATCCCAAGGAAACCAGCAGTTATGAATACTTCACTGACCATTTCACCATAAATTTTAATGTGCTCAGACCATTATTTGCCAGGGAATGATAATGCAAGAAATTCATTAAATGTTTACAGCTAAAAATTCACAGCATAACACTCCATTATTTTTACATCTAACATTAACTAGTAATTTTTCAATCAGTGTTTTGCATTTTAAAAGTTTAAAACCTATTATCCTAAGTGATAGTTTTTCATGCAATGCTTTTTCTATGGAATATTCTATACTTCAAAATAATTTGTTTTGTGTGCTTTTTACTTGGAATATTCATCACTTAAATGATGTTAATTTTGTATTTGTCACATAAAATTTATGTAAAGAGTTGGGTCAAAAAAATTGATTCTATTTTCTAAATGTTTTTATATGGTTCAATAAAATAATCATAATTACATGTTGGTACAGGTGCAAGGAGTGCAGAACCCTTCCAATGGAAAAGGGCCGAAGAAAAAGGTAATCATGAGTTTGTTTCTATATGTTTTATCCCTGAATTCTACCATTAGGTGGCTGATTAATAAGAGCTGTCATGTTTGCAGACTTTTGCACAGCTGAAGGAGTTGTTTATTGGACTCTCATTAGAAAAGGAAGAGATGGAAAAGGTATGTTTCTTGTTAATTTCTATTACAAAAATTGTGAAGTGTCATAATAAAATAATTGTTGTTATGATGATTTTTCTCTTTTCAATGAGGAATTTTTTTATTTTAAAAAATTAATTCTTAGTCATTAAATGTTATGGGGAAAAAAGTGTTATTAAGATTTCTTCTATTTTCGATCAGGAAAAGGAGAAGTTATTAAACAGCTTTCAATCGTTGACGGATGAGAATGAACTTTTGAAGCGGAAGGTAATTATTGTGTTGTTTTATGACATATTCAAGAATTAATAAAATTGATCTTGGTAACAATAGTAAGTAAAAATTATGTTTTCCTTATAATGAAATGCATATTTTATTTTTATTTCTTAACTATTTCCTCATTTATTCTGCAGTTAGCATTGAAATTGAACAAAAAGAGACAACAACGACTGGATGTGTCAATTGGACATGATGCATTAGAATCTTCTTTGTGTGCTTTTGGTCTACCAGATTTAAACATTCCTGCAGAAGATGTGGAAGATTTGTTTAATGATATTTCCATTTATTTTGACAGTCAAGTGGTTAATGTAAATAGTAAATCTGTACTTGCGGCCAAGGCAAGGAAATATAGAATGGAATGCCTTAGATTGAAACATTCCCAATCTGTGAAAGCTCGCCTGAGATGGCACTGACAATGACAATCATTTGACATATATTGAAGAAAATCATTGTTGGTGTTGGGCAAAAATCAGTAATTGTAAATGCGCTCTCTCTTCACCATTGAAAGGTAGTTTTTCAGAGCTCAATTTTTGCTTCTTAGAATATACAAATTTAATTCATTTCTTCTAGAGGAATCCACTACGTGGAAGAATAAGCATTGACGAATGTAGATAAACAATCAAATCATATATGCTGGCCTGCTAATCAATGGTGAATATTGAATGTGTATTTCTATCTACTCACGGATAATTTCTCAGAGTGCAGATCAGGCTTTCTAAAGTGGGTTAGGTGTAAAATAATCTCTATTTGGACTTTGTCAAATTGCTATGAAAAGTGTGATTCTTTGATCTTATTGCTAATTCTTGTAGGTAGGTCACTATAGCATCCACTCCATGCTAGTTAACTTTTTCCAATCACATATTTGAACTTTGCCAAGTTTCTAGACAAAGTGTGATTCTTTAATCTTATTGTTATCAATTCTTGTAGGCATGTTACTATAGCATCCATGCAATGCAATTTAGCTTTTTCAATTGACCAATCACATTTTTTATTTTTTAAATTTTTTAATGTTTGGACTCGCTTCAACCATATTTTTATCTTTTTTAATTTCGAATCTTTTCAAAATCTATTTTTTTTAAGTTTTTATTGGCTTATCTCTATTAACACCACTATTTTTGTTCTTATTATAATCAAAATTTCTAAATAAGCATGAAAAAAATATTTATATCAACCAATCACAGTAAAGAATTTTACTTACCAGAAAACATGAAAACATACGATTATAGATTCTTGAAGATTCTCACCAATAACCTCTTAACTCTACTTCCTTATCCCTGCCTTCCTCTAGGTCTTCAATATAGAATTTCAACAATAAGCAGTTTGGAAAATCTTGCAAAGTCCACAGACCGTATTGGCAGCCTAACTTTGGAAGTAAGGATCTATGCAACGCCACACTCCACAGTTGCAAGCTCTTGTTCTGATGTGGTAATCCGGGTCATACTACATGCACAGTTTGCAACGATATTGGCTAAAGATCTGTGGGCTATATAAATCATGAACATATTTAAAGGATTATATTCTCCATCTCTTAAATGTGTAGCAGGCCTGGCCTGAGAATTTATTTTGCAGCAAGGTTCACAACACGAGCCTAAAAACAAGCATGGCAGTCCTGTAAGTTTTATCAACTCATTTTAGTTTATTCTGCTAGGTGCTTACTCAAACATCCATATTCTGATTTTCAACTTATATATGTAATGATCAAACACTAAATGTTAATTTGATTGGATTGCAGGGATGTAATTGCTCCTGTTCTTAATTCAAAATCAGAGCCCCCTTTATTGTTTGATGAAACCAGAAGGTAATGCCTGCATATCAATCAATTTCTGGTTTATATTAAAGCCTGCATATGCATAGTTAGAGACATTATGTTTCCAGTCCTTTGTCAATGAGTTGAAGTACTGCAAGAAGAAACTATGTGAGCTTTTCTAAATCACGAAGTGTGATCCAAAATGTTTTTGATTAGATAACACATTTGACTAGAGCTATGAACAAGAAACACAATAATAACATGAAATGAGAACCAGCAATGCATTAGGCCTTAAACTAGAAACGTACCCAATAAAAAAACAAGAAAATTACTGTAGGACAACCTTAACAACAATCAAAGGGTTTTGAATCCAAACCTCACCAAAGAGCTTTGAAGTGGAGTCAAAAGTCTAACCCTTTTCGATCATCCTACCTTTTTCAAAGAAGAACCTGTCTCAACCAAAGGACACATAATCATAGAATTTGGTTTTCTTTTGTTCATAAAGGGGGAATTTTCACTTTCGCAGTGGAGCCACAACTGCGATGCTTATCTCCTTTCCTTTATTTAAAAAAGAATCAAGCACAATCAAAGGACACACAACATTTGTTTTCTCTTGTGAGGAAGATCCCAAATTTCTTCTTGTGAAGCTCACAAGTTCACAACCATGAAGCCCAAATCCTTTCCTTAGACTTTTCACACTTCCTGAGACTTCAATTTCAACTGGAGACTTCACTTCCATATCTCCCGCCGTCTCCCCGTCTCCTACTAGGTTTCTGGTCTTCTCCCACATGTCTCCTCTGACCTAAGGCATGTGAAAAGGTTAAAATTAAAACAAAAATGCTGTTTTCAACCAGTCAGCAGCTATGGTGGATGAAGTGGTTGAACTAGATGGCCTTAATGAATTACCCCGAGTTCTACTACCACAAAAGGAACCAAAGTTTGAGAATGATGACTATTTGGAAAGCATCATATGAGGACCTTGATATCAATGATCAAAACGTTGAAGTGTAGGCAATAGATTTCTGATTTTTCATTTTTTGTTCGCATATCAGCATCAAACTATCAATATTTTTGAATTTCAATATGTAATGATAATCTGATATGAAACATGTAGTGTGAGTTTTAACTTCTTTAACATTTTGACACAATGACAGTTGACATTTTGATTTGTGTTTTTAAATTTAAAGTGAATGTTTTACTTTACCACTGTTCTGGTTTTCAAAGTTCTATGTCATGATATTAAAAAAAATTTGCATCTCCAAGTACCCCCATCTCCTATTTTTCAAAATTAACTGTACTGGTATCAGTACTAGTCTCCAAAGTCTCCAAGTACCCCCCCGTCTCCTAGTGACCTTGTCTAGAACTCTTTCTCCTGATCAAGAGAAGGACAGATCCATTTTCACTAACCAGAGAGTTTCTCTTTGATATCTTGGCACAAATAGGAGAAGTGTTGTGGCAATGAAAGCAGACCTTCGAGTACTCGTATGGATTTTCTCCTCCCAAACACCCAACTTGAAGCACAAATTATTAGTGTTTGGAAATGCCTTATCAATGATAACACAATTTTTTTGGAATAAACCAAACATTTCATAGATTTCGTGACATTATCGATAGCTAAAAACAGACCAAGAGCATTAGCAATGCCTCGTATGATCTCATTGTCCCAGTATTTTAAAGGAAGCCCTTCGAGCCTCGCCCGAGTAAAGACCCTGCTAAATTTTTCGTCAGTGGAATAAGAAAAATCCATTTGTTATGGAAGCCACCCCAAATTGACCAAACACACACCATATTTTAAGAACCTAGCTACAAACAACGTTAATATTGGAGCCAAAGGCCAAGAACCTCCAAACAAGGGCATTCCCCATGCAAGCAAAAGCTCTATCAACAATAGCATTAGGAATCCTTAGCAAAGCGCATGAACCATCTAAGGTAAAGGACACTTCCCCCAGAAAAGACCAAGCACATGCATGGTAGAACCACCACTCATTGGTTCAATAAAAGGAACTTTTGCCCACTCTTCAATCATAGGCCTAAAATCACACTCATCCATGGCCAAAGCATGGCTAGAAACAAATTATGTGTTCAGATAAAAAGCTTGCAAGGAAAGGACTAGAGAGGGGCCCAAAGTCCCTTGAACACCAGAACCTAAAGCATGAGGTTATTCAATAGAGGTGAAATTCTCACCTACACCTCTCTGTAGGATTACCGTGCATGTTGGGATAACAAACACTTTGGACCTTGGCACAGCTCTAGGAGGGCTCCCTTCATCATTAAACATGTCCTTTACATTCAAGTCCTTGACCAAAACAATAAGAAGGGGAAACCCTGCGGAAAAGGAAACCCCTACATAGGCCCAAATCGAAGCCAAATTGAGGTCCATTGCAGAGTCATACCTAATAGCCATAGGGTATTGGCCATTCAACTAGTCCTCAAGAAGTAAATTCAATAGTGTTCTCCACATCCTAATTGCTAGCCCAACCATCCTTGTCTTCATCATTTGATTCATCCTCGGCCTCTCCACCTTCAAATGTCTTCCCATCCTTGGAGGATTTGAAATCTCTGCTCCTACTTGTCTGATCCAAAACGTTGATTTGAAAGCTCTCAGAGTTTCTTCCAGCAGCAATTCAACTAAATTTATGCATATTTAATTTTAATTTTCTTAAAATACGATAGTGAAACTAGGTTTGCATACTGTATATCAGTTTGGGTGTCCCTTTGCCTAGCTTGAGTTGCCAGAAATTAAAAGGTGGTTTGGTTTTCGTTTGGCTTGTCTATTTCTTCTAGAGTATAGACATTATCAATTGATTAACCTTCGAATAAAACAAATAGCAGGATTTTTATGATATTCAGCTGGTTGCAATATATGTGCAGGGCAAGTATAAGGAAATAGTTCATATCTCTGGCTCAGTAGGTTACTCTGCTTTCTAATTATTAATCTCTGTTTTTGTTGTCATCTACTTTGATAGAAATGATCTTTTAAACTTTAATTTTTTTCCTTGGCTAGGACTTGGTAGTATGTAAGGAAAATCCAATCCAATTTTCATACAGACTAGTTTCAATATTCTTAAAAGAATCTGAATGTATGCTAGTATCATGCCAGTAGCAGGAATAGTTTACATTTGAAAAGTTTGGTTGCACTTGAGTCAGCTTGTAGCCGACATTTAGCTTAAATGACTTACGTTTTCTTTTGACAAGCTATTCCTTGGTTTTAGAGAAGACAACACAATTCTACTTTAATATTTTATTCACATATGTATATTCTCCAAGTCGTGCTTTAGAATGAAACATTAAAATAATATATTCCATTTATTTTTCAGGTTTCTTTTCTTGAGCACAATGGCAAAGTCACAGGAGAGAGTTAGCAATTGATTGAATATATTAAAAATAATATTGAAGGACCTAAACTCATCCCCATAGTACATACAATCTCTCTAACTATTTGACCTGTTTTCACTGCTATTCCATGTCATCGCCCAAATGGTTATGCGCTTTGGGTTTGTCAATAATCTAAATCTACTTTACGGAAGTGCTTGATGGCAGCTTAGGGATTATGCCTCAAAATTACCTAATTGTGTGATAATTTATCCCAGGTTAAAATCTAAATCTTCATATCTAAACGGTTAAGAAAGTCTTAAGAGGTTTATTAATTGTACTGTAATTAGTGATAAAGAAGAAAGCATTTAACTCTCAATTTTTTGGGAGGTAGGGGAGAGGTAGAATCATTGCGTTACTAACTTTGCAATCAAGGGCTCTTATTACTTGTAGAAGCTGTCACGTAAGTCCATTGGCATTGGCATTTTATTGGAATTATACAGGAGGTTGAGAAAAACGAGGCTGCAAATGCGCTACTTAAATATTCAATACTATTTTCCAAAACTGTGCTCATGGCATTGATCAAACCAGAAACCAAGGTAGTAGAAGTGGCTGGTAAGAAGAATGTGTTTTTTTCAGCTTTTTTTTTTTTCGTGCAATGGCAATGAAAATTTTATAGGATGTTCGAGGTTATGCGTTTGGAAAGGAATCCACGTTGTAAATTGACCTCTTGCTTTCTCCATGGTAGCTCGTTCCTTGACTAAGAAAATACTTCGGGAAAATTTTCAGATGGGTCATTCTTTTTGGTTGAAACCGGTGTAATAAGTAATATGTTATTCAATATTACAATAAATGGTAACTGCGGACTATTGAGTATGTTGTATTTATTGTCTGACAACTGCGAAATGCTTTCGACTTTTGAATATGCTACACTTTTTGGAAGATTTCAGATTGTGTACCGTGCCTAGCAGAGCAAAACATTTGAAATGGATTCAAGAAAGGGTAAATTTTCTTGTATCTCAGGTTTTCGTTATTTCAAGGAGTAATTTCTTTTTGTTCTATAATCAGTTTCTTGTATCTCAGGTTTTCGTTATTTCAAGGAGTAATTTCTTTTTGTTCTATAATCAGTTTCCCTCATGTGGGGCATAATATAGTGGTTTGACCACAGGAACTGAACAAGCTTGATGTTTTTTACAAGAACCAAAACCTAAAGAAACATACAAGACAATATAGGTTGAGTCCTCTACAATTCTAATGAGTTCGAATAAACTTTGTGTGGGCTTTAGTTTACAAGAAAAAGAAAAGCAATCTCTCAAACTTCAATGTTGGAATTTTAAATAATGATACTAATTAGTCGTCTCTTTTAATAGGGATTAATGGTTACAAAAGTAGACCAACATTAGCTAGGAACTTCCCTATTACATGTACTGTCCTAAAAAGTTAGCACTCATTATTGGTGGCTCTAATTAGGACCTATAGTCTATCTTTGATGATTTCATGGTCTTTTTGCCCATTTTGGTTGCTTGTAATTCAAATTGGGGCCTCTATTCATCATCTCAATGCCCTTGGCAAAATTTGGGACAAAATCCTAGGGTGCACAATGTTTCAAATGTTGTGTATCTGGGTGCACAACGTTTCAAATGTTCTGCACCTAGGTATTTTGTCCCGGATTGGGCTTGGAGCCCGATATCAAGGTTTTGAATTTATTTCTTCTTTGGTGGTCGACCTGGCTTAGTCTTAGATCCCAAAATGAGGGGCAAAGTATATAAGTCATATATCTCTCCTCATTTTGCATCCATCAACTATATGTAAGCAATCATTTACTTGAGAGCTATTATTGTGATTCAAGAGCATTCAAGGAAGCTAGGTGATTTTCAAGATCTCAAGCCAAGGCATTCTTCTTCTTCCATCTCATCAAAGCAATCTTCTTCAAGTTGGAGCAAGTTTTTCTATCTCATGGTGGTGTCTTAGTGGAGCTCTTAAACAAGCAAAAAAGATCTCTCTTTCTCCATCATTCTTCTCTCCTTGCAAGAGTGATCAAGCATCTCAAGCAAATCAAGATCTAGGGGTGGTATTCATAGATTCGTGCACATGTGAAGGCATCCTTGATCCTACATCTCTCCTACAAGGTTAACATTTACATTCAAAGAAACAAACATCAAACATATTTCATGGATTTGAGTGATACAAACATCCATCCATGAAGGTGTGCACATTAACTTGGTACTAAGCCTTTGTGTTTTCTTTATGCTTTACATTTCATATTTCAATGTTGATTCTAAACAGGGGTTTGACAGGATAACCTCTTTAGCCAACCTATTTCCCATTTTTTTGTGCACAGGTACAGATCCAAGCTCCGCAGGTCCCGATCCAAGCTCCGCAGGTCCCGATGGGTCTCTGCCAAATCTGGAACAGAATCATCAGGTACAGAACGTTCTAAACTTTTTGCACCTAGGTGCAGAACGTTCTAAATGTTTTGCACCCAAGTATAGAACGTTCCAAATGTTTTGCACCCAGGGATAAAACATTCCAAACATTTCGCACCCTCAGAAACAGGCTCAAATTTTCAAGACAAACAACAAACAGGTTTTAGGACCCAAATCTGGAAGTACAGTCGATTCCAGGACTACAGTCAGAAAAACAACAACAAAATAACATCTCCTCCATTTCTCGAAGGTACATTTGTGTTTATTGCATTTTCATATCCAATTACATAATCTCTACATTTTCATCTTCCTCAAGGAAGGATACATTGTCTCGGTTAGTGATTGAATCTGTATTTGAGCCTCCCAGGGCATCATCCTTCCAAATGTGCAATTTAAAATGGTGAAGTAATTTATCCTAGTGCATTACTTCATAATTTTTATTGTACATTTTACTGAACCCGACTCATAACATTTCCACTTCTAATTTGGTGTTTTGATCTTTATATGCATTGCATTGCTTCATATTTTCATGCATTAAAAAACTGAGCTTATTCTTGCAAATTTCATATTTTCAAAACAATAAAAATCAAAAGAATATTTTTTTAATTTCATACATTAGTTAGTAATCATTGCATTTCACATAGATTCTTTCATTTCTTGTTTATATACTTGCATTGGAAAAATATAGTTGCATACACTTTGCACGTATCATTTTCTATTCGTTTTGTTCATAATGAATATTTTGTATAGACTAGTTTCATAAATTGCTCTCTTATAAACCCTCCTTGTGAGGACATATTGAGACAAGGCAATAATCATTTTCTCTATGATCTTCCTATTTGGGATGAACCATTAGAAGATGATGTCGATTATTCTCTTGATATGTATCTCCCCCATGAGGGTACCTTGGTGAAAGACATGATATTATGGTAGAGGAAATTGACATGATTGTTCATTCCCTTAAGGACACTTTACCTTCTATTCATTTCAATGATATTTCCTCTAGAGATGAAGCATTAATGAGCTATGTCTGTCCCTCTTTTAAAGATTGTCCTATTTATGAGAATACCTTGGAAGAAGTGAATAATATCATTACCAATTTCCTTGATGCTCTCCCTTCTAGCAATAAAACTAGGAATAGTCAAGAGCTTGATCAAGTTAATGTTTTCACTGTTTTGGGTAATGAAAAGCCTAGGGTTGTCCATCTTTTTCAATATAACCCTCTACCTCAAAATAAACCAATCATTATGGTAAAAGGTGCTCAACAACCTGACTATCATGTGGTTTCTCATACATATAGCACAAGAACTAATAGGCAATCTACAAGTTCAGTTGTTCCTCATTTTCCCACTTTTCAACCAGTGCTTCCTCCTACGCCACATCTTCCCCAAAAATTGTGCAAGGAATATGATTTAGTAGAACAACTTCGTGTTGCTCCTGCCAAGATATCCCTTTGGGACCTTATTCAAACTTCACCTACATACCATGAAGTGTTACAACAAGCCTTACGAAACATCATTGTTCCCTCTCCTTGACGACATAATATAACTTTCATGTTAGAAAGCATGCATGCGACCAATAATAAAGCTCAAATTATATTCTCCCAAGATGAGTTGCCTTCAAAACAAATTCAAGATCAACACAATGCTCTTATGGTTGTTGCAGTTATCAATGGTAATCTTATTTGAAGAATTTTAATTGATAATGGATCTTGTCTTAATGTGTGTAGCATCGATTTGTTGCATAAGATTAAGGTGGATACTTCAATGATTCAACTTGATTTTATTCTTATATGTGGATTTAATAATATTGGTAAAACAACCTTGGGTATTATCAATTTACCTTTTAAAGTGGGTCTTGTTATTTTATCTACTCCTATTCATATCATGTCTGGTCCTCTTAAGTACATTCTTCTTTTGGGTAGACCATGGTTACATGCTATGCATGTCGTTCCTTCAACACTTTATTGCAAAGTGAAGTTCGTTCATAACAATATCATGTATACCCTTGTTGTTGATGATAAATCACCAAGTTGCTTACAAACTGAATCCAATTCTCCATTCATTCCTACACCATTCCAACGAGATTCATTTTATGTCCCTAAAAGTGCCCTTTTAGAAGATGATTGGGGGTCATTAGACTTTATGCCATCCTTTATGGGAGAATACAAGAATGCTAGGTTCAAAGGGCCTAGTGTGTCATTGGTTTAATCTAATTCTTCTAACGTTTCTTCTAATAATATCCAACATGGTGTGCAACACAACTTTGCGACTTATTCTTCTCCTATGCCTACCTTTAATCAAGAGATTATTTTGCCTGACCTTCTTTGTACTAAGTTTATTTATCAACCTAAATGAAAGACAAAACACAACCCACACCTTACCAATCTTCCCTATTGCATGTGTTAGTAATAACTGAGAGGGCGGGGGGGTGAATCAGTGACCTCATAAATTTATCCAATTTAAACTTTAATCCACCAATCAATACTTCTCAAATTATTAAGTCCCAACAAGATGCATGCCTTTGAAATACTTGAAACAAATAACTGTCTGTCGGTTTACCTTGTCTGTTCTTATTCTCCTTGATAACCGAAAAGCAGTAAATTGTATTTACTGATACTCAGTAAATATGCAGAGTATACCAGTCAATCTATAAATGCATATGTAGAATGTAAACAATAAAGTAATAAACCATACACATATAACACAAGAATTTTTAACGTGGAAACCTTGTTAAGGGAAAAACCACTGGGACCGGTACCCCAAATTTTCACTCTTCTGAAGTGAGCCCTGTTAGGAGCCAACCCTGTTAAAGGTTACAAACACACGGTTAAGTGCGACCTTGTTA
>MU223599.1:275033-288656 GCA_018584345.1 Thuja plicata | reverse complement strand
GATGATTTGAGAAATGAATTTAGAAGAAAATAGATGATTAATTAATGATTAAGAAACCATTAATTAATAGATGAAAATTAGGGTTTTTAATGTAAAGTCGCAAGCCTGTCCATTTTAGGGTGTCTACTGTAATAAGGTTGATCCACCTAGTTGCATAATTATTCTCAAATCAAGAATTAAAGCTCAATCATAAAAAATATTAAAACATTTAATTAATACTCATGGCACAATTAATTAAATCAAAATAATTAAATCTCATTGCTAGACTTATTAATTGAATGATTTAATTAAATGAATCTATTTCCAACTCATCACCAGGAGACAAAGGTCAAACTCCTAACCATTCAAAAAGCAAGCAGATGGATCAAGGAAAAATCAATCTCAACCGCACATGGCAACTACATCTTGGCCATCGAATTCCTACGAATTCCTATAAAAGCACATCAACCCAAACTTAAAAGATATCTAGCATTCAAGTAACAAGACTATGCCAAAGTCATTCTAGAATATTCAATTAGCATTCTTGAGTATTTTAGACTTAATTGCATAGCATTTCAATATCAATTTTGCATTTAGATATTAGATTCAAGATGGACTAGTGTTGTTTCTTGCATTTCCTAGCTTAATTTTCATTTAATTGCATAGTTCTCATGTTAATCATCCAAAATTGCATTGTATTTGCATGGTTTTCAATGAATCTTCCATTTTAGAAGTGTCTAGTCATTGATCTTATCTTCAATTCTAAGAGCACATTTTAAAGAAGATCAAACTCGTTCTATAGAGGAAGTAATAAAACACTCTTCGTTGGTTTTATTTGATTTTCAATTAATGTTATCTACTAACCAATAAATTTAATTATTTATTGAGTGTGATGCAGCTCTAATTGCAAATTCACATTTTGACACACATTTTTGGCGTCCACCGTGGGGTTGGATACCAAATTTAGCCTCAAAATTCATCAAATTCTATGTTCAACTGACCTTTGGTTCATCCTATTTTGCATGGATAGATAAATGAGTTCGTACGAAAACCTTTAGAATATTCTTGTTTTGCATGGACTAATAAATCATTTCGTATGAAATTCTGCATAATTATCTTATTTTTATGGGCATGCCTTATTTTGTATGAGATTATGTTTTTGTATGGCACAGTAAATCAGTTTGTATGAAACACTTGTGAATTTTATTGTTTCGTATGGTCTTGACAATAGTTTCATATGTAAATCAGATTACTATTTCTAACCTTGTTTGTTTGTGCTTATGTTTAACATATTTTACAACCTAACTTGTCTGTGCAGGTCATTTGTCCAAGATTTTACGCTTGTCATAGTCATCTTATTACAAACAAATTCTACAAACTACTAATGCTTTTGCTGCAAAATGTTGTTAGAAGACATTTAAAAATAAACTACTGATGTATTTGTGGTTGCAGGTTGCCTATGAATTTTCAAGAAAAATAATCATGTATTTTCTATCTTGATTTCGAGGCACCTAGATCTAATTAGGAAGGGGATTTTTATGTGATTTGTTGAACATTAGGGGATTATTCTCTTTTCCTTTAAGGAAAATCAGAAACCTTGAAGTGCTCAATTGATCATTTACAAATTATTCTTGGTAAAAGAATCACGGGTTTGGTGTGCTTGGGAGAAATATCTTGAATAGGAGAGTATGCTCTTTTCCCTTTGGAAAAATCAGAAATCTAGAACTCAAGGTGCCATCCATTTTACTTTCATGTCTTCCTATTAGAGAGTCTTTCATTGAGGGAAAATTTTCATGGGAACGAATCATGTGGGAACAAGGTAAAGCCAGCCTCTTCCAACCCACTATAAACAAATCCTCCCTTTGAGATTAAAGTCTCAGGAGACAAAGGTAGTTCATGCCTGGTATTTGTGGGACTATAGGTCTTAATTGCGCTTGCATGACCACAACATCTTGTATAATTCATGGACTATCTCTTAAACGGATGCCCTAACTAAGAACCATAGAATAGAAGCTACATGGTTCACCCCCAAAAGTTTGATTACCCTTATGCAAGGAGGATGCCTCCCTAAGATCACTCATCATAATGTGCCTCTGATGAGCATTTGGAGTTGCCTAATATGACATTGTTTGACCCAATGTGTGGTCTTCGATGGTCGTATTCTGATTAGCTCTTTGGGCGGTGCCTAAGTGTGGGAAAGGATTTACATGCTAGGCCAATTCCTTAGGGATAAAGCATGCTTAATTTGAGACCCTAAAAAAAGATCATATTATTTATTGTCTGGCGTGTGTGTCCATGATTCTAAAAAGTGGAAAAATTCATCCTGACATGTTCACAATAAACCAAATTTTCCTCACCTTAGTGGCAAACTAGTCAGGCAGGCAGATTTTCGCATCAGACCCCATAGTTTTTTCGCACGAACCAAAATCAAAACTTAGAGTTTTGCATCATCTGGAGTCTTATTTCGTACAACCCATAATCTCAGTTCATAGATTTTCATATTGAACCCCCTGAATTTTTGTATGACGCTGCCTTCTTTCCTATCACACCTGCTACATTTTCGTTCAGATTTTTGGATCATATTCAAAGGCTACTTTAGAAACTTTGACATCAATTTCAGCTTTCCATTGGGATACACATTTGACTCCTCTTCCAGAGTCGATTATCATATCTTATCAAATCAGGTCTTATACCCTTGTTGTTGTTACTTTTGACTCATTTGATCATATTCCTCATCAATCTATATAGAACACCAGATTGATATTCTATCTACTTAATCAATCTGATCGTAATATTGTCATAATCGAGTAATCAAACCTAATGCCAACATCTTAGATCATAGGCAACAAATTCTCAACCAATGTTTGTATTTCGGATAAGTAACACTACCACTCACTTGGATCTTGATCATTTGATCTTATCACAACATAGCTTTGGTCATACTTGATTTTCATGCTGGTATAAACTAGGAGTCAACGTAAAAAACACAATCCTGATTCAAAGGGAAAATCTGTAGACACTTCAACATCAAGACCCTCGTCACGTCAAAAAACCAAATATGTGACAAAGAATCTGAAACAAAATTAGTACTCTACATAACAATCAACCCCTCTACATCAATCTTTAGATCATCAATATCAATCATTCGCAGGTCAACACAATAATTCCAACATGTCAGGATATGACTTCAAAAATCATGCTAATTATAGAAACCATAGCACACGTAGCAGTCATAGCACACATGATGATAGTTCTGACGAAGAGATCACATAATAAGATATCCAATAATGTCAACATGACAAGGGATTTCAAAAAATGATGCAAGCACTTTTGCAACTGGACAAAGAAAAACACTTCATTCACCTTGCTTCTATGGGAGTGAAACTTCCTAAAGATTTTGATGTTGACCGACTTGTAGCACAAGAAGAAGAAACACCTATATCTCTTCTAACGAAATAATTTCAAGACATGCAAACCAAGTTTATGCAAATGAAGAAAGAGAAAAGAAAACCATAAAAAAATTGCTCCTTGAACGCCATATGTCCTTTTCCATTCGACAAATACTTGTTCATGCCACCTTTTCCCTCAAAGATGGAAATCCCTAAGTATGAAAAGTACATCAGGGAAAGAGACCCCCAGGATCATGTGAAAGAAATTTGTACTCTTAGCATGGATTTGATGCATGACCAGACATATCTGATGCGATTATTTCCAAAAAGCTTGGGTGGTTCAGCTATGGAATGGTTTTCCAAGCTACCTTCAGGTATTATCAAGTCTTTCAAAGACTTAATAAATTTTTTTATCTAGCATTAATCTTATAATATCAAACATGTGGTCACTATGTTGGATTTATGTAATACAAGTCAACGAATTGGCTAAGTATTTCTTCAATGATGGAGGAATATGTTCTCGAGATATACTCGGAAGATCCCCAAAAATGAAAAATTGGATATTTTTACAAATAATCTAGTTCTGAAAATGAACTTTGCGCTTTGATTGCAATGATTAAGAACTTTCGATGAGATGGTTGAAAGTGCCGTAAAATTTGAGGAAATTTTGATATAGAAAGGAGAAATCAAATTTTACAAGGAAAACAAATCCTCTAGAAATTATAATCATGCCTCCAACAACAACGCTAAATCAAAGTTTTGGAATAAAAAAAGAATGTGGTAAATGATGGAGTTGTGGAAGCCTCCAACTTGAAACCTAAGAAGCCAGTCTTCAATCTCTCTAGTAACATTTAAGTTGTGAAAGCTCCTAACACTACATCAGCGCTTAAGGACAATCACGGGTACAATTAGGACAAAGCACCTTGGGCAGTTGGGCCCAAGAGAACATTTACTCCTCTTGGACGTCCTTTGGAGGTGCCATTGAAAACTCTCTTGATGCATAAGATCATCACATTATTAGACTCACAACCTTGGGAACCATCAGTCAAACCAAAGTGGTGGAATGACAATCATTATTGCGAGTACCATTGCAATAAAGGTCATAGAAGAAATGAATCTATGAAGCTTAAGCATGTGATCCAAGATCTGATTCATAACGAGACAATTACAGTGGATAGACATAAGACC
Source organism: Thuja plicata (assembly GCA_018584345.1). Lineage (NCBI taxonomy): Eukaryota > Viridiplantae > Streptophyta > Pinopsida > Cupressales > Cupressaceae > Thuja > Thuja plicata. The sequence continues at coordinate 284,100 of MU223599.1, read as the reverse complement.
AACGAGGATCACACAACTTTCAAAGAATTGTTGCCGAAGTATGAAAAAGGTGGAACTTCAAACTACAAGGATACTAAAGTGAATTATATGTACTCAATGAACAATGTGATTAACATGCTCAAACCTTCTAAGCATTCGGTCAATGTCATAATTATCAAAGGAAAGAAATAATGTGAGTCTTCCAACGGAGTAACTCAAAGCCAACGTCTGATGGTCACCTTCAAAGGTGTATCCTCCAAACAAATGGCATCATCTTCCAAATAGCCATTTTCATCAACATCCTCAACAAAATACAACTTGGTCTATTAATTGCAACATACCCCCACTCACATTTCTATTCTTGAATTACGCAAAATCTCATTATCGCAAATTAGATCCTTGAAACTTCCCTTCTTGAGACTATTGTTCTGAAATACTTAGATGTTAATCGATTCCAAGCAATGGTGGGTCACTTGACTTCACCCCACTATCTATCCTTTTCTGAGGAAGATGATAAGTCACTAAGCCATCCACATAATCAGCCTTTGCACATAGAGGTATTAATACACAAACATCGAGTCAAACACATCTTGATAGATAGAGGTGCCAGTTTTAATATATGTACGTTCAATCTGGTACAAGAATTGGGTTTCTTTGAAGATGATATAGATCCAAGAAGGAAAACCACAATCAAAGCCTATGATGAAGAAGAAAGATCATCAAAAAGATTGGTTGTATTACCTATAATGGTGGGACTAATTGAGATAGATTTAATTTTCCAAGTCCTTGATCTACCTCTTGCATACAACATACTATTGGGAAGACTGTGGATTCATGACATGCAAGTTGTACCATCCACATACCATCAGTGTGTGAAGTTTCCTTACAATGAAGTAGAGGTAAGCATAGCAGCGGATTCTAGTTATTCGTACAACACATTGAAACAAGTTGTTGATAGCATGATCCCGCATAACAGAGAAACCTCTGAAGATCAACAAGCTAAAAATTATAGGGCTATTGTACTAAGGTATTTTGAACACAAATTAAAAATCAAGGAGATAGGAATATAAGAATATAAACTTGATTCATTACCATCCATGGCTGATCTACCAACCTTTCCTAGGTCTTATGATAAACCATCATCGTCTTCCAAACCCTCTATAACTAAAGAATGCACAATATATGATGGGATGTTTGTCAAAGCTAAGACTTCTCTTTCTGATGAGAATGAGGAAAAAGTTGTGTTAGGATGGTCATACATAGGAGAAGAGGCAGAATCAACGCACAAAGTCAAACATGTGGAAATATCTCCCCAAAAATATGGAAAAGGTTATCATATAATGCAAAAAATGGGGTACAAAGGTAAAGGCCCTCTTGGAAAAAATAAGGAAGGTATTTTTGAGCCCATTCACATGAACTTTAGGAATCCCAAAGACAAAACGGGATTAGGGTATAAAGAAGAAGAAGATATCCCACTCATTCGGGATGGTCTATTTTTTTATCACGAGGAAGATGAGATCGTCCCCTTTTCATATGAAAGGATAATACACATACAGGGAGAAAAAAATACATATCAAGGGGAACCCTATATCCCACAACAATTTAGAGAAATTTTAAGACCACAAGAAGAATCATTTTTCTCTCAGTTAGCAGCACAAGTAGTGGAACAACATAGACAAGGCGAAATCCATACCTCTCAAGGAGAAGACCAAACATAAATTAATGAAATCTTGCAAGAAGAGTCTCCTATAACTCAACACCAAACTATTCAAGAACTTGACAATAATGTCAATGAGGAAGAAACACCAATTACTCTTTCTCAAGGAAATTCAACTACATCTTGGCCATCGAATTCCTACGAATTCCTATAGAAGCACATCAACCCAAGCTTAAAAGATATCTAGCATTCAAGTAACAAGACTGTGACAAAATCATTCGAGAATATTCAATTAGAATTCTTGAGCATTTTAGACTTAATTGCATAGCATTTCAGTATCAATTTTACATTTAGATATCAGATTCAAGATGGACTAGTGTTGTTTCTTGCATTTCCTAGCTTAATTTTCATTTAATTGCATAGTTCTCATGTTAATCATCCAAAATTGTATTGTATTTGCATGGTTTTCAATGAATTTTCCATTTTAGGAGTGTCTAGTCACTGATCTTATCTTCAATTCTAAGAGCACATTTTAAAGGAGATCAATCTCGTTCTATATAGGAAGCAATAAGCCGCTCTTCGTTGGTTTTATTTGATTTTCAATGAATGTTATCTACTAACCACTAAATTTAATTACTTGAGTGCGATGCAACTGTGATTGCAAATTCACATTTTGACACACATTTTTGGTGCCCACCATGGGGTTGGATACCAAATTTAGCCTCAAAATTCATCAAATTCTATGTTCGACTGACCTGTGGTTCATCCTATTTTGCATGGGTAAGTAAATGAGTTCGTACAAAAACCTTCAGAACATTCTCGTTTCGCATGGACTAATAAATCATTTCATACAAAATTCTAGATAATTATCTTATTGTGTATGGGCATGCCTTATTTCGCATGAGATTATGTTTTTGTATGGCACAGTAAATCACTTTGTATGAAACACTTGTGAATTATATTGTATTGTATGGTCTAGATAATAGTTTCATATTTAAATCAGATTACTAATGCTAACCTTGTTTGTTTGTGCTTCTGTTTAACGGATTTTACAACCTAACTTGTCTGTGCAGGTCGTTTGTCCAAGATTTTACGCTTGCCATAGTCATTCTATTACAAACAAATTATACAAACTACTAATGCTTTTGCTGCAGAATGTTGTTACAAGACATTTAAAAATAAACTACTGATGTATTTGTGGTTGCAGGTTGCCTATGAGTTTTCAAACAAAATAATCATGTATTTTCTATCTTGATTTCTAGGCACCTATATCTAATTAGGAAGGTGATTTGTATGTGATTTGTTGAACATTAGGGGATTATGATCTTTTCCTTTAAGGAAAATCAGAAACCTTGAAGTTCTCAATTGATCATTTACAAATTATTCTTGGTAAAAGAATCACGGGTTTGGTGTGCTTGGGAGAAATATCTTGAATAGGAGAGTATGCTCTTTTCCCTTTGGAAAAATCAGAAATCTAGAACTCAAGGTGTCATCCATTTTACTTTCATGTCTTCCTATTAAAGAGTCTTTCATTGAGGGAAAATTTTAATGGGAACGACTCATGTGAGAACAAGGTGAAGCCAGCCTCTTCCAACCTACTATAAAAAAATCCTCCCTTTGAGATTAAAGTCTTAGGAGACAAAGATAGTTCATGCCTGGTATTCGTGGGAATATAGGTCTCAATCGCGCTTGCACGACCACGATATCTTGTATGATTCATGGACTATCTTTGAAATGGATGCCCTAACTAAGAACCATAGAATAGAAGCCACCCGGTTCACCCCCAAAAGTTTGATTACCCTTATGCAAGGAGGATACCTCCCTAAGACCACTCATCATATTGTGCCTCTGATGAACGTTTGGAGTCGACAAATACGACATTGTTTGACCCATTGTGTGGTCTTCGATGATTGTATTCTGATTAGCTCTTTGGGCGGTGCCTAAGTGTGGGCAAGGATTTACATGCTAGGGCAATTCCTTAGGGATAAAGCATGCTTGATTTGAGACCCTAAAAAAATAACATATTGTTTTTTGTTTGGCGTGTGTGTCCATGATTCTAAAAAGTGGAAAAAAATCCTCCCAACATGTTCACGATAAACCAAATGTTCCTCACCTCAGTGGCAAACTAGTCAGGCAGGCAGATTTTCGCATCAGACCCAATAGTTTTTTCGTACGAGCCAAAATCAAACCTTAGAGTTTTGCATCATCTGGAGTCTTATTTCCTACAAACCATAATCTCAGTTCATAGATTTTCATATTGAACCCAATGAATTTTTGTATGAAGCTGCCTTCTTTCCTATCACACCTGCTACATTTTCGTTCATATTTTTGTATCATATTCAAAGGCTACTTCAGAAACTTTGACATCAATTTCAGCTTTCGATTGGGATACACATTTGACTCCTCTTCCAGGGTCGGTTGGCGAAATGGGTCATGAACCTGAGTGAGTTTGATATTGAATACATGGAAAGGAAATCCATCAAAGGTTAAATTATTGTTGATCATCTAGTTGATGCATCGCTTCAAGATGAAAATCTATTGACTATAGAATTCCCTGATGAAGTGATACTACATTTAACAGAACACCCATGGAAGATGTTCTTTGATGGATGATTTACTCAACAAGGGTATGGTACAGGTCTTGTTTTTATAACCCCTTAAGGCTACAAAATTCCTAAAGCTTACAAAATGATATTTCCATGCACTAACAACATTGTTGAGTATAAAGCTTTAGTGAATGGATTGAAGCTAGCTATTGAATGAAAAATTGTAGAGTTACACACTTATCGAGACTCGTAGCTAATCATTAATCAAATCAATGATCAATACCTGACCAAAGATGAAAAGATCCTACCATACAAGAGAATGGTTGATGATTTGAAGAAGTACTTTGTGTTTATCACTTTCCATCAAATTATCATAGAAGAGAACAAGGCAACTATCACCATGGATACTCTAGCCTCCATGCTACATCTGGAAGAACATCTATTCCACTATGACTTCCTGGTGGAAGAACTCCCTTTTCCTTCCTATGATTCCCCAAATTCCCAAATAGTGTGTTCCATTGTGGGCCATGATTCTTCCAGATACATCCAAGTGTACTCTTACCTAAGAGACCAAATCATTTCTGATGGCCTATCTAGAAATGAGAAAAGAAACCTTATCCAAAATGCATTGCATTATTTAATCATCGCTAATGACTTGTATAGGCAAGGTCTAGATGGTACTCTCCTTAGGTTTTTAGAACACAAAGAATCTAAACGTGCATTACACAAAGTCCATCAAGGTATTTGTGGATCGCATTCAAACGACCTTTTGTTAGCTAAGAAACTTCTAAGAGTGGTATATTACTGGCCTGCCATGGAGAAGGAGGTTGTTCAGTACACTAAGTATTTCTACAAGTGCCAACTATATGGTAACTTGATTCATGCTCTTGCTAGAGAATTGTTGTTGTTTATTACACACTAGTCATTTCAACAATGGAATTTTGACCTTGTTCGTCAAATCTATCCTTCATCATCAAATGGACACAAGTTTATTGATGAACAAGGATATTGATGAATTGTGTGAGAAGTTTCATGTCACTCAGCACTGCTCCTCTATCTACTACCCGCAAGGGGATGGACAGGTTGAGGTTTCCAACAGAATAATTCTCAAAATCTTACACATAAAACAGTGAAAAAATCTTGCAAATATTGGCATCTTAAACTAAATCCAGCATTATGGGCATACAAGACCAGTATCAAAACACCTATAGCGGCAAAACCTTTTGCATAGATATATGGTTCAGAAGCAGTATTGCCTATTGAGGTAGAGGTATCATCACTCTGAGTCTCTTTGCAAGGACTCATCACCGATGAAGATTATCAAATTTCTAGAATCCACGAATTTGTGCCCTAGGGACTCAATTTACCAAAATAGACCATTTTTCAAAGATTGGATTTTAAGCTATTATATTTCATCAAAACAAAAAATACAAAGAACAAACCCCCTGTAGAATTTCTATAGCTTTCAAAAAATGTATCCTTTTTCTGACAAATTCATTGATTTGCGACCATAAATGAATTTGCATGAAAATCATAAAAAAATTATAACGCGTGGAATGTACATTTGAACCATCCCCAGCCTGCAGCAGACAATTCAGACCAAAACTCCAAGTCGTTTGTGAGATATGATCAAATCTTTCAAAAAAACCCTAGGTTTTGTCTTCAACTCAACTTGCACAAGGGTTAGCCTTGAAAAACTTCAATAAAACAACCATGTAAAGATTAGACAATCTAAAAATGTGAATAAAATGAAATAAAATCAAGGCATGAGCCCCACAGTGGGCGCCAAAAATGTGTGACCAAAATGTGACACTTCTATAAACCATTACACTTGAGACAACCCATGAAGAGGAAGTCCCAAGAAGTGGCTAATAACTTCCTATCCATAGCGTCCAAGAATCATGTAGATAATGATGGTGGCTCTCAGATGAACCTAATAAGCAAGATCCCTGCAAGGTGCACTATAGAATGGAACATTCAAATGATAATGTAAAGTAATCTAAGATGAGATGCAAGATCTAAGCTAAAAATGATATCCAAGAAATGCAAGAAAAGTATATCTAAATTAGATGAATTAAGCTAGATCATGCAAGAAAGTAGATAACAAAGCTAAATAATAATGTAATGCTTCAATGATACCAAGATAAAATATGAGCTAGGATGCAAGAATGCTTCAAGATGCAAGAACTCCAAGATCTCCAAAAGGGCAAGATGCAAGAGCTCCAAGATTTTCAATTACAATTCGCAAGATCTCCAAAAACTACCTTTTCCAAATTTTTCTAGCTTACCCAAGAATTAGGAGAGAGATTCCTTTTATAGGAGATTAGAAATGAGTGGATGGTCAAGATTAAGAGGCAAAAAGAAATGAGCAATGGTCGAAATTAAATCTTAAGTGATCTATGTGCTCGTATCTTCAAGAGGCAAAATCAAAGGCTAAGATTAAGAGGCAAAACAATGAATGGTTGAGATAAAGAGGCAAAAGCATTTTTCAAAAGATTTCATCTCATTGGAAAGTGCACTTTTCTTATTATAATTTATTTTTTATTATTTATTATTTTCTTCTTTTATGTGCACTTAGGATAAAGGGGTTTTTATTATTTAATTAAAAGATTTTTTATTTAATTAAAATGGAGCATGTTTTTTTAATTAAATAAAGCTTAGGATAAAGTGGTCAAACTTTAGGATATAATCAAATAAATGATTATGTGATGATTTGATCAAGAGAATGAGAGATTAAATAAATATGTAAAATTGATTAAGCACAAGATGTAGTCTAGTATTTAAATTTTAATGTTTAGAAAGGGACTCATAGTCTGCTAGACCATTTTTGGGTGATTACTCCTCTATTTGTTGGAAAGGGGTGTATCTCGAAAGAAGAAGATGTAAAGACAAGATTAGAAAAATGAGATCATCTTGTTGAGAAAATGAAAATGCAATTCATCCCAGTAGACTGTGAATTAGACTTGTTAAAAAAGATACAAGGTCTTATACAAGGAGGAAGAATGATAAAAGAATGTACAAAAGAGTTTCATAGAATGTTGATTCGGATTGTTCAATCAAAGGCTAACAAAAAGAAGGTAGTTTGTTAAATTAATGGGTTGAAGCAATGTATACAAGAAGAGATGGCTTTTGTGAGATTTTACACAATGGAAAATGCATACTAGTTTGCTTTGAAGATTCAAGAAATATTGAACAAGAAATTTGAGAAAAAACAAATAAGAAGAGTCTGAGATGAAAAGAAAGAGAGAAGATCATAGGGAGATTGGGATTAGGATTCAAATAAAAAAAATGAAGTCCATTGCAACAACAATAATCAAAGATGTGAGGATTCACATGGTTCTACAGGTCATAGTTCAAGAGGTAGATGAAGATTAGGTAGAGGTTTTGGAAGAAATTATAAGACAACTTGTTTTGAATGTGGAGAAGGACACAAAGCGTATGAATGTCTAGAACATAGAAACACAAGAAAAAAATGAAGGCAAAGAAAGAGTTGCAAATGTGAATGAGGAAGTTGCTAAGTCGTCACATTCTGAAAATACAGAGAATGGAGAAACATTTGTTGCAAGAAGAGTCTTGATGAATGCAAGACAAGATTCAGTTCAAAGGAAAATTTTATTTCAAACAAGATCGAAGTGTAATTGTAAGGTGTGCAATGTCATTATTAATGATGGAAGTACAAACAATCTTTGTTTCAAAAGAAATAGTAAGTTGCACTTAGAATGCAGGCACTCACATCCATATCAAATTGCTTGGTTGCAAGATGATCAAAAAAATTTGGTGAATGAACAATGTTAAAAGTTAAATTTAAGATAGTAGATTACCATGATGATATTTTATGTGATACTTATGCTAATGATTTTTTGTCATATGTTATTGGGAAGACCATGAGAGTTTGACACGAAAGTAATGCATGATGGTTATGCAAACACATACACATTGGATGAAAGATGGAGTTTGACATAAATTGAAACCTTTGAGTAAGAATGATGAAAAGGTTATTTAAGTACACTAGTAAATGTTTGATTAATGGAGTTAAAGAATCAATCAAAGAGATTGGAGATGAAGATTATGATTTGCTTACACAAGTTGCAACGGTGTTGATTGAATTTCATAATGGTAGAATGACAGTTTCAGTGGAGAAGGAAATAAAGATAAATCTAATTTTTGTGAGAACATTGTTGAATTTAATTTGTTTAAGGATGATAATATTGGAGAGAATGTTGCAACAAATAACCATTGAAAGATAAATTTATAAATGAGGAATAAGATGGACACGTGAAGGGTGAAAGAATTGATCAAACTCAATTCTACACAACCCAAGAAGAACCTGTTAGCCAATAACCTGTTACAAGAGAAGAAAAAATGGAGACAGAAGGAAAGTGCTCTCAAACTGTAAAAAATGCATAAGAGATTAACGAAAAAGTACAAGACTCAACCTTATAAAGGTGAGAAAGAAACCCTAAAGGAAAGAACTAGGTTGCACATTATTAATTAATAATTAATTAATAATGTACCTAAGTGAAGCTTAAGTAACTAGAGTAATATAAACTTATATAATTAAATCAATATGATTTAATTAATAAGCATAAAGTAATAATACTCTAACACCCCCCCTTAAGCTGAACGCAGAGAGAAAGCTGACCTAGCAAAAAACTATGAAAGCAAGAAATGGGTCCCGGCAACAAGGCCTGATCAGGTACCCAGTACAAGGAAATTTCTGTAAACCGGAGACAAAGGAGAAAACCCAGTGGGAAAAGCTCCTCTCCAAAAAGAGATATAAAAGCAAGCAAAGACAAAAGGAATGACTTCAAGAGACTCTCTCAAAGCCAGTAGTACAATGTGTGCTGCCAACCCCCCCGAGAGAGAGGGTCGAGGCTCCAAAGCC
>MU223599.1:256679-272675 GCA_018584345.1 Thuja plicata | reverse complement strand
GCCGGTGGGCGGCGCGCCGGCGGGAGGGCCGGGCGCGGGCCGGGCCGGGCCGGCCGGAGGCGACGGCGGGGTGGCGCGCCCCGGAATGCCCAAAAAACATGTTTTTTTTTATATTTTCGCCTCGAAAACTGTGTCGTACGGCCCTAGAAGGCCGAAAAAAATTTGTCTGATGCTCCGATGTCCAAATCAGACATATTTTATATGAATCCTGGGGTTTTTGGGCCTTCCGGACTCAACCGTGAGGTCGGTTTTGGTCCAAAATGCTCCAAAAAATAGAGACCCCCCAGAACTAAAACAAAGAACTCTGAAAGTCAGAAACCCTTCAAGCTCCAAAAAACTTTCAAATCAGGAACAAGCAACCACAGATATGAGCTCTGATACCATGAAAGATTTGATCAAACTCAATTCTACACAACCCAAGAAGAACCTGTTAGCCAATAACCTGTTACAAGAGAAGAAAAAATGGAGACAGAAGGAAAGTGTTCTCAAACTGTGAAAAATGCATAAGAGATTAACGAAAAAGTACAAGACTCAACCTTATAAAGGTGAGAAAGAAACCCTAAAGGAAAGAACTAGGTTGCATATTATTAATTAATAATTAATTAATAATGTACCTAAGTGAAGCTTAAGTAACTAGAGTAATATAAACTTATATAATTAAATCGATATGATTTAATTAATAAGCATAAAGTAATAATACTCTAACAAAGGGTTGGTTGATGGATGATCTCTTGCTTGATAAAGAGATTATTGAAGATGAAGATCATATAACTAATGGTTTGATGCAATATGAGAAAGATGAATCCCCTGATATTTTACTAATATTGATACAAACACAAAGGAAAAAGAGTTTGCAACTGAACCTTGTCTTTTAGAAAACATGGAGAACGAGGAATACAATGTTGTAGAGGGGAAAGATGATGGGCATATCGTTGCAATAGCTTCAAGTGAAGAGGTAATGCGTGAATTTGATTATTTTATTGAAAAGGATGACATTGAAGCTTATTATTTTCGTAAGTTTCCTAGTGCGTATTGGTGGGAGCTAGAAAATGTGAGAAGTGGGAGAAAAAGAGGAAAAGTGAAGAATGAGAGAGATATCAAATTACAGGGGAAACTAGTTAAGCATGTTAAGGAAGAGGAGGCAAGGAAGTGTATCCAAGACAAGCATAGGCTCTACAAATATTTCTAATTTTGACTCGTGAAACATTTTCTTTCTACCGTGGACGTCTAATGCAAAAGCATCTAGGAAGGATACATGACCAATCTTGCACAATTATTTTGTTTTGCAATTTATCTGTGTAACACCAAGTTTCTCAATGTGTTTGCATGCCATAAAAGAGCAGTAAGAATAACTAGAGGCACTTGAGAATTCTCCACCATTTGACTTCTTCAATTCATTTGAGTTGTTTGGGACATGTAGTGCTCAATGAGGATATAAGGAAACATGGCAAATTAAATCTTAGAGAATGAATCTTTTCCTTTCTTGATAAAAAGTGTAAGAGTTGTAGAGAGTGGGAGTAATGAGATAGTGGAGGAAGTAACTTGCATGGAGAGGCAAGGTGAGAATATAGAAGCTAAAAATTTAAAAGAGGAGGCCAATTAGAATGACTAGTGTTACATAGGAGTTAGAGGGATAGGTGAGTGACATTCGCCCAAGAAAGCCATCGATCATTATGTGGCATAAATTAGAGAAAATGATTTGTCTTATATGTTCACAGAAAATCCATTTAAAGGTAGAATTGTTATTATTCACCAAAGAGAAGACTTTAGAGTGAGTAGAGAGGGTACGGGAGAGATTTGGGATGATTATTAGTGAAGTCTATAATTTGTGTAGTGTGTGTTTTGTTATTTCAATTGTGAAATTAATATAATTGAAATGAGTTTGATTTATTGGTAAAATGGATCAATATGTGTTCTCAAGTCTTTGTGTGTTTGGCCTTAGCCTTAATTTCACAATTTTCAATTTCTTATACATCAATTTTCAAACTATTCTAATTGCCTCCCCACCCAATTTGATGCTCACTAGATAGCTCTAGGTCTTGAGCACCCAAATTTTATATATATAATGTATATATATTAAATAATATTATTCTCATCATTTTCAACCATACCCACCATCACTCTTGAAAATAACCTATTTAAATAGACTTACTGAATAAATGATCATACATTACTTTATTATTTATCAATACTCTCATTGTCAAAATAACAAATGTAGTATTAACATGAAACCCTATTTGACCAAAGGCATGCCCAACTAAAATCATTAAAACATATTTACCAAATTCTATACATAACATAAGTCAAATCAGCACAAAGTAGTTTTCTTGAAGAACTTGGAATTGATATTCTCTAAATAAACTTTGCTTTGAACTTTTGGTGAGCACTTTATATAATTGATCAACCAAATTTATAAATGATATCCCCAATCCAATCCTAAGCCTTAGCCTTGCTAACTACTACTTTGCTTGTAAATTAATTTGATCTATTAAATAATATTATATCAAATTTAACCTTTTAAGTTGCCTAACTAAATCTCATCAATATCAAACATACCAATCATTACTTTTCCAAATAACCTACTTAATTTATATGATTACACATTACTTCATTGGTTCTCCCCCTATATTGGAGACAATAGTTGTTCACCGATGAGGAGAAATCATGAAACCCAACACTGCTTATTCACTTGTTATATAAATGGTTATACATTACTTTATTGTTTATCAATAATAACAAGTCAAAATAACAAATACTTATTCACTTGTTAAACAAACGGTTATACATTACTTTATTATTTATCAATATCAAAATAACAAATGAACCCAACCCAGTTTTACTGGACTTGTTCCCAACTCTAACCAAAACCAAAACAGAACATAGTTACCGAGAGATGCAAGGATACCAGTACCAAAATGATTTCCTTTGCAATAGATAATTATTTTGAATCTTTTTTTCCTGGCACAAAAAACACATCAATAGAATTTACTAACAAATAAAAATCATATTTTAGAATCTCAATTTACATTTTAAAGTCTCCTTGCGCTCTTGTACATCCAAATGATGTACGATCTAAAACATAGCTCTCACACAATCCAATTTAGCAATCCAAAACCTAACCTTTTCACAAATGAATCTACAAACAACAATGTTAACACTACATGTATAATATTAGCAAGTTGACCAATTAATAATTAAAGGGACTGAGATTCTCCCACAGTTTGGAATTGTAACATGTAATTTTGGCAAAATTAAAAATAAGGCCTAAATAAGCTTTTCAGGCGCCCCCTGTAACTTGTAACTTTCAGCCATAATAAAAATAAGGCCCAAGTATCCTTTTCAATCGCCGGTTCTGATTTCCACTAGAATTTTTATGTCTGCCTGCCATAAAAAATATTCATAACCACCTCTTTAAGACATGCTTCTAAAACAAAGACTGCATACCCAAAACTAAAACAAATATCCCAGGCATCCAACCTCCCTGCAACATAAAACATCTGAGGCTTCGATAATAGTTGAGTATTTTTTTCCAGAATAAACACACTCAAAGCCCATTTTTCTTGCATGCAATTAACAGACTTGGAATCCTTTTCTTTATTAAGTTTTCCTGAACACAATCTGACCAAAAACAAAATCTATAAATCTATTACAATTTGCCCATCTAAGGCAGAAATTTAAACAGGTGATACCAAAATTATAACCTTCTCCAGCAGAACTAAACTTGCAATCCTCTGAATTGGCTCACAACCCTAAATCCATTATAAAAACTAACATCAAAACAGTATAGGAAAAGCACCGTTCATTTAACCTTCAATTTAGGAAAAGCACCGTTCATTTAAGCGGCTCAATCCAAATTAATAATGATCATTGTACAAAACTGACAGTAAAATATATTAAAAAGCACCGTTCACTTAAACCCTAGAATTGAAAAACTACTGATAACTGACACTACTAGTTCCGCTGACAGAAAATTCCCCAAAATCTGGTCGACTAGTTAAAAAAAACAGATTGTGAAACAACAAATCAAAATCACCGGCGTCGATAAAAGGGCGGAGAATACGAGCGCCTCCTCATTCCCCTTCTTCCCCTCTCGCCAGAACTACTCTTCCCAAACTCTAATTCTAGAATCGGCGAATTTCGATCATTTTCGTCAAGCTTATAACCCTGAAGAGCCCCCAGCGCAGTAGCAGCAAAGCTCAGAGATTGAAACTCCACAAAGCAAAACACAAGAGTATCTCCCCTGGGAAAATCCTTGCTGACTAGCCTCACATCTTTAAAGCCCCGAAAAGGCCGAAAAATGTGAGCCACCTCTCTCCGCGAGCAGTCAGTGGGCAAGCCCTTGACGAACAGCGTACTGGAAGCGTCTGGTGGAAGAAGAAGAGGTGGGGGGATTCGATCTCTGGTCGCGTACTCCTGCGAAGGTATTTCTCCGTAATAGTCGTTCAAACCTAGCTCTCCTCTAGCGTATTCGTAATCTGCACGAGGGCGCTTGAATGACGAAGCCATGCCCGCGAACCTGGCATCCATTTCGCCCCCAAACCTGCTCATTTTTCTGTCTTTTTTTTCGCTTATCGAAATACCCTGCGACTGCTCTCAGAGCAGAAAACGTAAAACCCTAGCTTCAAACCCTAGCAAGCTCTTTGCTAACTAATGATAGGAATAGGTTTTCCAACACGAGTTATTTATACCTCTCGGAGTCATTTAAAGAGTCATTGCAATCAAAGTCTTAAATAGTTGTAGTAAAGGACAGTAAAGGACACGTTCACATTTTCTATTGTTGAGAGCAATCACACCTACATAAATATCTATGTCAATTAAATAGGCAAAGGAGTCAAAATGTATTCATTTTGGATCTAAATTCGGCATTGGAGTAAAAGTTGTGTAAATAAATTTATGAGATTTAAAGAAATCAAATGTGATATTTAGTTTGAAATTGGAAGGAAAGACTAGGTTGTTATAGATGTTTGAAATCAATTTGTTAATGTATAAAAGATTAAGGGAATATTTTGATGAATTCTTTTTATAATAGATTCTACTTTGTTGTAGTTCACATAATATAACATGAACAAGAATCTATGAAAGTAAACTAACATGAAATTGATGATTATATAAGGTGTGTATGAAGTCATGGTACATGTATTTGCAATGTAGTGTTATCAAATAACACCATTTGAAAACTTGCTAGGAAAAGAGTTATTCTTCTTTGATACTGACTTTGGAACAATGATTGAAGATAGTAAACAACCATGGATAGGTTTCTAAGATGTATATTATTGTATACCCTTGTAATGTTGCTATAAATGTATCCTGAATACTTTGTGACAATTATCTTCAATGATTTTCTTGATGGATTTCAAGTGAATAGTAAATGCCCTTAATACAATAATATATCACATGAATCCACACAAATGTGTATTGGGTAATTTCATAAAGGATGGTAAGAAAAATGTTAGCAATTATGAATTGAATTTTGAGCTTTAGGTCCACCCACATTGAAATGATCTAGGTCAATTCTATGCCCATGAGTCTTAACCAACATGGCAAATGGAAAATTTAGGTCCCAGAGATGTGTGATGATGAAGATGGGTTGGGATAAGGTCATTAGTTGAGTTTAATTCAAAAGTATGTCACTTGTAAATATTTTTTAGCACGCAAAGTATTGTGTATTCAAAGTGGGCCCAAACATAAGAGAAAATCACATGCATATATGATTTTCACCATTACATTTTGCCCCAACCTTGATGTACATGTAGACTACTAGAAGGATACATGCCAAAGTACAATAAGAAGTCAATGTAGAAAATAATTATTTCAAGTTGACTCAAAGGATACACATATGGATGATAGTTTTTGTACTCTCCTAGTTAAGAACTTTCTCCATTTAAAACCTATAAAATAAAAACTCATACAATGAGTGATGTATATTATACATTTTTAATAAGGCTCGTGGGTGTGATGATTTGCCTTGTGCAAAGCCCTTTGACCATGTGTGGTCTTGAACTTACATAAAGTTTATCTTAAGGATTTTCATACTCAGACATTGGGACAATTGATTAACATAGGCAATATTAAATTCAAAGTTAAGCCTCATGACTCTAAAGACATTTCCAATTGGTGTTTGATCACTCTGTTCAATGTTTTATACAAAAGCATTGCAAAAGCCTTAGCTTTGAAAACTTGTCACTTGTTTGAGCCCTCATATCGTCTGCCCTAAGTAAACTAGTGTTATTAAATCTAGTTTTATCTTAGATAACATTATTGTTGTTTGGGAAGGAATGAAATGGGCCCATCATTCTTAACAAAATGTCATCTTCTTCAAGATCAACTTTGCTAAAGCGTATAATTGTATTAAATGGTCTTTCAACCTAGCTATGTTGGGTGCTCTTGCATTTGGCCCCTCTCTCATTCAAACTATGAAGATGTTTTTTGGAGATGTCTTTGTGTGTGCATCACCATTAATGGTTTCCAGTCTCAAGCCTTTGGGCTCCAACATTCCATTCACCAAGGTTGCTCTTTGGATCCCTCTTTGTATGTTATGGTGGCTGAAAGATTTGGGTATCTTTGGCAAACTCTATCACTACTGGATAAGTCAGAGAAATTTCCCTGCTTGAGTCACCTTCTTAGTTGGTTAATGATGATTTTATAGATCATTCTTTCTTCACATTGGTTCAAGATGAGAAAAACATCAAAGAGGCTTTTCAATGCCTTAACACCTTTTTCCTAGCTTTTGGATTTTCCATTTAGTGGCACAAAACTTAGTGCTACTAACAATCCGTCCTCTTTGCTCTTTTAGGTGGAAATGGATTGAGCATGGGGGAATTTTTTTTTTAGGCATCCCCTTTGCTCTTCATGCCTCTCTCATAGACCTTTGGAATGTGGTTCTTGTAAGAATAAAAAAGAAAATTTCTCATTGGATTACCAAACCATTTTCATTGGCTTGCAAATTTAAAGTGTGCTATAAAATTCTTGTAACCGCACATGTGTATTATTCTTGATGTTGGGCTCCATATGAGGCCTATTATTTGAGATTGGAAAAAAAATACAAGATTTTTTGTGGGCTTCTTTGGAAGACCACAAGGGTTTTCATAGTGTCACCTAGAAGTTATGTTGTCTCTTGTCTCTTATGTGACTCTAGTAGCCTTGGGCTCCTCTCTACCCAACAACAAGGATTAATCATTTTTGCTAAATGTATTATTCTCCTTGGGCATTGCATTTCCTCTAGCTTTATAGTCAATTAGTTTGCTTCGAAGGAAACAAGTTTTTAAACCCTTTTGGTTATAATAGATGTTCATATATCGAAGGCACATTTGTGGCTGAGAGTATTTGGCATGCTTAGGAAGCCATCAATCTCTCGCTTTGGCGGGTTGGCTCAGGCTTTCACAATGGTTTTTTCTTTCAATCAGCATAATATTTGGTGATCCTCACTTGTTCATATTTAGGGGCTTCTCCTAGCTCGCTTGCCTTGAGTTCATGACACGTATTTTTGGAAATGAGGCATTCACATGCATTGGGTCGTGTTTTCTAGAGCTACTATGAATCTTTGCTCTTGGGAAGATATGAAAACTTAGTTCCAACTTTCTTAGCTAGAGTGAGAGACATTTGACATTGTCATGTCAGTTAAATGGCTCTAAATATTCTATACAAGATTGAGATTTATACGATGAAGGATCCATGGTGGAAAGACTAGTGTTGGTTTCCCAACACTGCATTATGCAATTACAAGCCTTGATTGGGATACTAATGGCTCTCTCTACACCTTCTCATGGTGCCTATTTTGAATCTTTAATAACATTTGCAATCACCTTTGTTTATGTGGCAATGATTACATCAAAGTTGCCTATATTTATTTTGGGTAGGTTTAATTTGGGACTTTCAAAAGATTGTCCTATCCCTTGATTTTGTCAATTAGGATCGTACCACTTTGATGACTTTGAGAGCACTTCAATTCATATAGTATTAAATTTTGAAACTTATGCAAGCCCTTGTTTATAGGTGTTGTAAATGAGTCTAATAACTTACCCTTTATAAAATGTACCACCTTTTCATAATCCAATTATTCCCTCGACTTTAGGGGGTTGGCAATAAAGAGTGTCATTAATTTTCATATTCATAAAAGTGTCATCTTGTTAGATACAAATGACATGTCTTCAAGTGTGCTTTTATTTGAACTATAGATTCTTTTTCGTTAATTAGGGACAATCTCTAGTCTACAACGATAATTTTTTATGTTTTGTTTAAACCTTGACTACTAAATTGAAAAGGAACTTAATTTTATGTCTAATGTTAAATTAGAAAGAAGTAACCTATCTTTATTTTTAATAAGCTTTCCAAAATATAATTTAAAATTTTTTTCAAAAATGACAGTTTATAGAACAAATTTATGAAAACTTTGACTAAACTTTGAACACTAAATTAAAGGATATGTATTATGTCCAATAGTAAACTACAAATAGCTAACCATATCGAGTTATTTTTTAAAGTTTTTCAAAAATGTAAATTATTTTAAAATATCATAAGATTTGCAACCTATAAAACATAATAATGAAAAATAATAAAATATTAACAACATTCTAAAAAAAATCCAACTTCATACGAGAGAACATGTTTATTTTATGTTTATGTGAATCAACTCTTTCAAGCTATTAATGTTTTAATTTGACGTGGGCCATTTGGCAACACCATGACTAAGGTCTAATCTACTTTAATTCATGGAAAAGATTATCATTACAATAAAGTTATGGTTATCGAGGCCTAAAAAGATGCCAAAAGGTATTTCTAATTAAAACACCACTCAAATTGATTTCATAAGCATGTGAATTATGTACTCCTTTTCATTTAAAATTAAGTTTGTACTATATTGTATTGTATGGATTGATAATCTATTTTTTAGTTTCAACATTGTGTTAGTAAGCTTGGTAATCATTGTTGATGCTTGGTTGGGTGTGTTAAATGCACAAGACAATTGAGAGGGGAAGTGTGAATCAGTTGTACATATAAACTTATAAATCTTCTATTGAAGAATATCTACAAAAAATTATTTTAATCTTTTATCATAGAATAATAAAAATATGAAAAGAAATATGAAAATCAAGAATCACAACACACCGTACAGATTGAAATACCAGATTTACATGGAAAAATCCTATTAAGGAAAAAAACACAGAGAAGATTAATTCTCAATTATATAAACACTTATTAGGGTGACACCGGTTATGGTGATTTTTAGAAAGAATGCTCACTACAAGAAACGGCTCACTACTCGAAAGAGGGTTCATTGTCGGCTCACTGCCTGAAAGAAGGCTCATTGCCCATATGAAGAAGAATTAAAGAGAAAATATCCACCATTAGTTCCCCTCTACATCTTGAACGAAAGATTTCTAGATACCCTTTGCTCACATCATATGGTAGCTAACACATGAAAGTCCATACTGCATACTACAATACTTCACACTTACTCATATCCACACATAAAGGGAGATATATTCTCTTAATTACAATCCTCATTGCACACACCCCCTCAATAATTCATCCTTTATTTATACCATCCTCATACTTGCCAAATCTTCCAAAGTTGGCTAAGCATCTTAACCAAACATAATTCCAATTAGGTCGACACTTAAGCATTCCCATGTTGGAAAGGAATGAAAAGTGAACCACACCATGTCTTAATTATGACCAAAAAATACATCATACACATTACTCTTCAAGTTAGATCCACCAAAGCTTTTTATGTGAAAGTGTAAACACTCGAGGTCAACCAAACCTAGAGTAAACACCATTAGACTTTGAACACACGCCTCCAAAACACAAAAAATTGCACCATTTGAATGAACAAATATTGAAAGAAATTATAACTACAACTCCAAATCTACAACACTAGGAACCAACAAGAAGAGAAATGCAAAGGATCCATTTCCCATAGGAAACTCTACCAAACATTGTTGCACACTAGTGAGCACATATTCTTTTGAATTGTGATTTAGAGCACAATATCCCAAACCAAATACCTCTAAACACTGCTCAACAACATATCCAAACCACATGAATAGATTTACAATATAGAAGAAACATGGAGTATAACTCTTAGCACCATTGCACATAAAACACAAGAACATCTGCAACAACCAATCAGTAATGAAAACATAGACATGTTTACATCAATGACAACATCAATAACTCATCCATCTTCTCACTCCTCAAACCTACAACAAGGTGTGTGCAATTAGAAACTCAACTCAACAAACCTTAGTTTTCTTCTTCTATTGAAGATTTATGGGGTAAAATGTAAAACCTTATCATCACAAATAATTTTTGCTAATTTGTGTATGTTCTTATCTCCACAAAATGCATTTTATGATTAGCTATTTATAACAAAATAATTTAGTCATGTTCTTGTGAAACCCTACAAAAAATCTTATTTTTTATGTTGAAGAAATACACAACCCAAATAGAGAGTGCTAATACACAAACATGTAAAAAGGGTGGAGAACAAATGAGTCAAGGTGCAAACAAGTCAATTTGAAAACAATATAATATTTTGGGTGCGCAAATGTTTGCATAAAAAACATTTGTGGACTCAAAATATTAAACATTTTACAAATCAATGTTTATTAGATTTTTGTAAAATCTCACAATAAACTCCCATTTTTAATGTTGAAGAAATATTGAATAAATCTAGAACTCAAACAAGGAGCTGTCAGAATAGAAGGATTTGCAGTAATAATAGTAAAAAAAAGAAGATGAAGAAATCCTTTATAGACCCTCCTCTGTACAACTTCCTAGTCTTTCCTTTGTATATTTGAGTTGCCCCAGTGGTTGTGAGCTTGTATTCTTGAAAGCAAGGTCACAAGTTCAAATCCTCTAGGGGTAAGGTATGCACATATTGTCTTAGCGTAGTTAGTTGCCTCTTGCAAGGAGTATAGAGTAGTCCCATATCACTATAAATCATATGTAGACCAAAAAATAAACCCCTCGATATCGTGAACTATAAAAGGATTCATTTTCATTTCCATTTCACTTCCCTCCATTACAACCTATCAATTTAATTTAGAATGTAGGAAATGAGAGGAACAACATGTTTTTTTGAAAAATAACATAAATAGGGGAAATCCATAATGATGGAAGATGGAGTAGGGTGATATATTATAATAATTTTATTGGATGAAGTGATTGTTAAGAGATGCAATCTAGAGGGAGAATAACCACAAGTAGAGAGTGAATGGATTTGCTTTGTTATTTGACATTCAAGGTACATAGACTTAAAAGATTCTTTACTAGCTTTGTTAACAACTTTGAACGAACACACACACACACACGCGCGCGCGCGTAAGGACTCTTAATGAACTAAAGTTTATTTTCAAGTTGAATGATATATAGTTGTACACAATATAGACCATTAAAAATACAAATAGATATCCAAGCCAACATAATCAACCAATTTTAATTATTTATTAATTAAATAAAAAATTACAATATAACTAATTTATATTTTTAATTAAATTAATAAATAGCTTTAAAACTATCTAATCAGATTAACCTTGTCTCCTAGATAGACATCGCCTTCAAGAACACCAATTTCCCCATTGAGTATCTTAGCGAGGATAAGGACAATTTTTCAAAGTCGAATCACCATTTTAAATTGAATAATTTATAAACAATTTATCAAAAACTGTATGAAATCGATGAGTCACGGTAAACAAAAACAAAACTTAGACAGGGTGGGCCTCAGTTTGGCCGTTTATTCAGATTAAGTTCTCAAGGATCTGAACCGGGGACTAAAGAGGGAAAAAAACAATAATAATGGCAAACCAAGCTAGTAGATTGGCTCTAAGGTTGGTGGTGCTGGTATTGATTTGCGTTGTTGCATTTTATGTTGGGAGACCTCTCTACTGGAAGCTTTCAGCCACTTTACAGGAGGTTAGGGAGAAGAACTATGACGCTAAGGCCGTGAGGGATGGTAGGATTTTCTAATATCACGTTTTGGCATCTTTCTTCTTCTTCTTGCTTATTTCCTTTTTCGCTTTGCTGAAGTTTTTATAGATCTGGAACCTTTTTGTTTTTAAATTTCATTTGAGATCTGGGTATTGGATAAGAGTACCCATTTGTTGATTTTTGTAAGATTGTGTTAGAGGTGGTTAGCCATGTCCGAGGGTAATTATCCTCAGGGGGCTTCCATGAAATTGTAAATTTCCGCTGTGAGTCGAAGTCATGACCTTGATTACTTAAAATCACTGAGACCCATCAGAATAAGTCTTTTAATTGCATGTAGATCGGTACTTATTAGGTTGATTAATCCTGTGGGTGTGGTTTTACGAAACTATATTTCTTGCCAGATGAGGTGAAATCTGGACCTTGATTGTCGAAATCGCACCTACAGATAAGAAGAATTTTCTTGGAACTGCATTCAGTATAGAGCTTGGTAAAATTTGGATCACATTTACGGTTGTGCACAGTAATTTTGAGTAGTAATTTTGAGTCGTATTTTAAAGATTTATAAGCACACGGTTCACACTAAATAATCTTTCAAGATTTGAGTTATGAGTAATTTTGTTGTCGCTGTGATGTGATCCTAGGTCATGCTTTTACGAGTGTCCCTATCGCATTAACATCCCAACCACTTAGTGAAAAGACGTTATTATCCAAAACAAGGAAGATATGAAAATAATCTGTAGTTCCTCTTGAAATTAGTTGATCGCTAAGTTATCTGTTAAATTTTAGACACTAGGGAACTTGGCTGAGGAATGAGAAGCTCTACCAATATCTCAGTTCCAGCTCCTCTGTCTCTTGGTGACTGTGTGAATGTGATATTATGCTCAACCAACCGTTAGAAACTGATTACACAAAATTTGGTAATAAGTTGTGTGATGCTGTTACGTAGTTAGATCTGCTGTGGATCTTGTTAAATGGCAATTCTTCTCTTCTTGAATTCGCAAAATACTATCATATGCTGGTGTACTTTTGTATCAAATCCTATGAATTAAGCAGGGTTATTTCTTCATTTTGTTATCATGAGAAGCACTATCAATGTCCAATTACCAACACCTGCATCTCTTGGTGAATACACGTAAATTTGTTACATGCTGGATTTCTTGTATAGAGGCATAATCAAATGATGAATAAATCATGCTTGTTTCATCATTTTGGTATAGGAGCAGGTGCAAAAAATTCGAGTCTGCAGCACATGCACGTGTGCTTGTCTTTGACTGATGGTCATGTTGGATGTGTCCATTGATTTACGATTTGGCACCAGTATTTGCAGCTGCTTTGTACGTTTGTTTTCTGACTTGCTCTGATACCATGTTAACCAGGCTTAACAGTTACTGGCGAATAGTAGGGGGCTCCCACCCACCCTGCATTGGGGCAGCAGGGTGGGTTCTGTTTGCTTGTTAACTACCCTTGCTTTGCTTCCATGTTATTTTCTGTGGACCAACAATTCTGGACACGTCCATTTATTTCCCACTCGGCTCTAGGCTTTGCAGCTACTTTGCACACTTGCTGACTAACCTTCCTTTGAAACCATGTTATTCTCCATGGGCTACCATGTTGAGTATTTCAGAGCAGAAAGGAGATATAAATTTTTATTTTCAACAACCAAATATTGCCCAGAAAAGAAACACATGACACAAGAATTACATGGTTCATCGTAAATGGCTACGCCCATGGGAAAAACAGGTCAATCTCTGCTTTATTGATATTCCAGCAGCTTACAATACAATTCTTCATACATTATCCACTCATTTATAAAGTCTCCAGAAATTTTGCAGAGATGTGAGAGAAATGAAAAGAAAAGGACAAGAACATGAATGGTCCAGATTGTTGGACTTCACTTCCAACAACCAACAATCTCCCACTTGAAGTGCAACAACTGCTGCAAATAATTCTACACAGAGATTCCCACTTTTCCAAGCTTACTGTCACATCTTTACGAGGCCAAGAGAAGCTCTGCAGAACTCAGGCTTTTCCTTTGTGACTACTTATGAAAGTGCATCAGCAAGATTCACACTTGTATGTACTTTTTCCAACTTCAACTTGCCCTCTTCAAGAACATTCCGGATGAAATGGTATCTCATCTCCATATGCTTTGTCCTATTGTGAAAGGCTGCATGTTTGGCCAAATGTGTAGCACTGTTACTGTCACTATACAAGGTGAATTCCTTTTGTTTGCTTCTCAACTAAGCTAACAATCACTGCAACCACAAATTTCATTTGCACCTTCAGTAAGAGCAATGTATTCAGCTTTGCTAACAGAGAGTTCGACCACTTATTGCAATAAATAAATTTTCGTTGTGATATTTTCAACTCTCTTTTTGTCTATCCCTGATGATAGTCATTCCAAGAATTTTCTTGGCAGCCCCTAATCCTTTGTAGAGAATTCATTAGCTAACTGCTCTTTCGAATTGCTAACAACAGCCGTGCTAGTGCTCACAAGCATATCATCAACATACAACAATAGCAAAACAAATTCACCATTTTTAAAAACTTTATAATGAACACAAGATCAGTTTCGCATCTAATGAAATTTTGTTCAGCAATGAAGGATTCAATATACATCTCCTCAATCAAATCACCATGGATAAATGCGGTTTTTACATCAAGCTGCCCCAATTCAAGATTGTAAACAGCAGCTAATCCCAACACTCACCGAATGGAAGTCCTTTTTACTACTGGTGAAATTTTTTCTGAGAAATCTACACCGCTTTGCTGATCATATCCCTTCACTACCATGAAGGCCGTGTATCGTTTCTTCTCACCATCTTCTTCCTTCAATCTGTATACCCACCTATTTTTAAAGCTTTCTGGTGAGGTGGAATAAGGAGCAAATCCCATGTGTGATTTTTTATCAGCAAACTCATCTCTTCTTTCATTGCATCCATCCATTTTTCACTATTTTGATCATTACAAGCTTGTACAAATGTTGTAGGTGCAACTTGATTAGAGATTAATAATCGATGAATAAAATCTTTAAATTTTAATGGTGCTCTATGTGGTATGTTAAACTTTGATAAGATTTATAGGTTATAGGAATTCTTTTAATTTTAATCACTAATCACCAAATGTATATTCAGATTCTATATTATATGCTGATAATAATATCACTCAATTAGAACTTGTATATATATAATATAAATTCAATATGAATTTAATATTGATATATTATAATCTAAGTTGCCGATTCGGGTTCGGGGACGGATTCAGGTTCGCGAATCCGGTTTGTGGATTCGTGAAAGAAAAAAATTCCCATTAGGATTCGTATGGGTTCCTGTGTGTATATATATATATATATACAAAAAATAAGAGAAATATACATAATTCTAAAACTAAATCATTTCATAGTATGAATCTATGATGGGTCCTTGTGGATCCTCAAGGATTCGCGCAGGATCCTTTAGGATTCGCGCGGGATCATTGAGGATTCGCGTGGGATCCTCGAGGATCCGCACTGGATCTGGGCAGAGTCTGAATTTGGACCTGTGGGTCTGTGGGGATCCGCGGATCGCGGATCCAGACGGACCCACAGGTCCAACCGGACCCTGCCCGGATCTAGCACGGACCGGGTGGCGAATCCGGACCCGGATCCAAGGTCCAGGGTCCGAATTCGGCAACTTGGATTATAATCTTTAATATCTTTATTACTATAATGCTGAGATATGACAATATCGATCTTGAACAATATATTATTATTCACTGCTGTACCTTGCTTGCACTTATTGATTTTTGTACTTGCAATGATACATAGATCGATCAGTATATATATTATTATGTGGAGGCATGTCTCCGTAGAGACATGTCTCTACGTAAACATAGTTTATGTAGGGAGACATGTCTCTACGTAAACATAATTTACGTAGGGACATGTCTCTACGTGAGACCTGTTAGGATTGCTAAACTGCAATCTTCCCAAGAACACCTGCATGCATAGCTATTACATAAACAGAAGCAAAAGACAGAAGATAGAAGGATCTATGGAGGCCAAAAAGCCAGAGACATCATGTGCTC
>MU223599.1:218712-254682 GCA_018584345.1 Thuja plicata | reverse complement strand
ATATATTGATAATATGTTTCTATGATTTACAAACTGATGTAAAAACTCTGTAAATAAAACTAAGCGGTGATTCCTTATAAAGGATACCGAAGCCCTAAAAAGGAAACTCTCAGAAAATAGAAAGTTGCCTAAGTATAACTTAAGCACAAAAGAGTAATTACTAAATTACTCTAACATGTCCTATGTAACTAATTCTTAAACCATATGTTTGCTGTGATACCGATTCATAATCAATGTCGACTCATTATTGTGAACAATGTTTGTGCCAAGTCGATACTCATTATCGACTGTAGTATGATATCGATTGGTATGAAGTCGATACTTGTTATCAACTATAATATGATCAATGCATTAATCATTATTGATTCATAATGTATCGATATAATATAATATTGGTATTCATATTATATTCGATACTCAATATCGATATAGTATGATATCGATATTCATATTATAATCGATACTTATGATATTGATATTCATTTTGATAGACAACAATATATATATATATATAATGTCGATACTTAATATCGATGCTCAATATGATTAATATCAATAGCATGATTAGTAATTATTATATTAATCTCAATCATGTATATATATAAATAAATATACTAATATTATATATATATACATAATTATTAATTTACTAATTATTAATCATGCATTCTGATAACCATAATCATAACAATCAATTTGAGCATTATATAGAAAGGATAGAGATTAAATGCTCAAGGCCGATAGGCCACTTATGCATTTGATTTCATCAAAGGAGTAATCCGATCGAATCTACAATTCATTAACACTCCCTCTCAGCTAGAGAGGATGATAACTATCCTTATGTAACCACAATAGATCCATGTATTGTGTGAGAGAAATATCACCTCAATGTGATATTAGAAATTATGGTATATCCACGAATATCAATTTGATATCCACCATAAATGATGTCACCTCTCGATAACACCAGGAGTAATGACATGTCCACGAATATCAAGTCTCCTGATATTCACCATACTCATCTTTTCTGGTATGTGCACTAGCATCAAGTCTCATGATACTTACCAAAGAAGATATCTGCTCATGGCATATCCACGGATGCTACATCTCTTAACATCCACCATGACATATCTTAGCAAATAACTCATTGTAGTTATACACTACTCAATTAATATTATGTAAGAGATATGAACTATCATGACATTTACACGGATATCAACCATATGATATCCATCATGATAGTAGGTTAAACTATGTTAAAGTCGTCACTTTACAATAGTAACCATAAGTAAACATCATTGAAAAAATCGTCACCTTTTTAGGATGTTTTAACAAGATCATGTAATAACTCACATGACAAAAGAGTTTATATATAAGACATCTTTCAAAAAACACAATAGATTTATTGAGACTCAACCTCAAATAAAATTTACAATTTTACCATACCAAGCTTACCTCTAAAGTGATCGATCCACTTTTATCTTTGAGAGGCTTGGTTAGAATATCAACAGTTTGCTCATCTATACTACTACTAATGTATCTCAGTTGGATAATGTTTCTCTCCACCATGTCTCTAACATAATGGTAGGGGATCTCAATGTGTTTAGACCTATCATGAAATACATGATTCACAGAAAGCTTTATGCAACTCTGGTTATCACAATGTATAATTGTGGAATCCATGGTTTGTCCAAACAACCCTACCAACAATTTTCTCAACCATACTGCTTCTCGCCCCCCCATAGATGCTGCAAAGTACTTGGCTTCGGTGGAGCTTTGTGCAACTGAGGATTGCTTTCTGTTGAACCGGGATATCATGGCTGATCCTAAATTGAAACAACATCTTGAAGTACTTTTCCGATCAACAACACTTCCAGCCCAATCTGAGTCTGAATATCCATGTAGATTTAGATCTACATTGTCATATTTTAATCCAAATCCAATAGTCCCACACAGATATCTCAAAATGTGCTTTGCTGCAACTAAGTGTAACTTTCTAGGTTCACACATGAACTGACTAAGTGCATTTGTTGCATAACAAATATCTGGTCTGGTGTTAACCAAATACATCAAGGACCCAATCAGCTGTCGGTAGAGAGTAGGATTAGCTAATTCTGAATCTGAAGCTGCTTCTTTTAGCTTATGTAGATTTGTCTCCATGGGTGTAGACATAGGCTTACTTTCCATCATTCCGAACCTCTTCAAAATATCAATAGTATATTTTCCGTGATTTAGGATAATGCAATTATCCTGCTACCATACTTCTAAGCCAAGGAAGTAGTGTAGAATACCCAAATCCTTCATGTCAAATTTGGAAGCAAGGTCTTGTTTACACTTGGTGATGGGATGATCTTCTCCTGTGATTAGCAAATCATCAACATAAAGAATGAGAATTATCATATCACCTTTTATTACCTTGAAGTAGAGGTTAGGATCTGCATCATTCTTGGAGAATCCTAATTTGGAGAGGTATTGGTCTATTCTCTCATACCAGGCTCGAGGAGTCCGTTTAAGGCCATATAGAGCCTTCTTCAATTTGCAAACATGAGAAACACTACCATGAACCACAAATCCCTCTAGTTGTTCTAAGTATACTTCCTCTTCTATGATGCCATTAAGAAAAGCAATCTTCACATCCATCCGGTGAATTTTCCATCCTTTTGATGCGGCAATAGCAATCACAGCCCCGACGGAGGTGTAACGAGCAACTGGGGCAAATGTCTCCTCATAATCAATTCCTTCCTTTTGTGAGAACCCTCTGGCAACAAATCTTGCTTTATGTTTTTCAATGCTCCCTTCTGCTGTATGTTTGATTTTGAAGAGCCATTTGGACAAGACAACTGATTTGTCTTTAGGTCTAGGTACAATGTCCCAGACACCATTCTTTAGAATGGATTGATATTCTTCGATCATTGCATTCTTCCAAACTTGATGTTGGAGTGCTTCCTTAATAGTAGAAGGTTCAGACTTGATGAGTTCACTCATGAGAGCAACATAGTTTGAGTATCTATTTGGTTTCTTGCTTTCTTTGAAGGTACCCTTTGGAGCTGCATAATTTTCTGCCTCTTCAATCATTTTCCTTGCCCAGCGAGGCCTTTTACGACCAACAGTAGAATCTCTAGGCGCAAGGGTAGAGTTTATAGGTTCATCATTGTCTTCTACAAGTGTCTCCCTCTGAATATTAGGGGCAAAATCCTCTTCCATATTTTGAGGAGACTCATCATCTATTTCATTAATGTCTTTGGATCTTTTGAGTGCAATGTTTTCTTCAAAAGTTACATCTCTGCTAAGCTCAATTAAGTTCTGACCAAGGATGTATATCCTGTAGGCTTTAGATGATTCAGTGTATCCGACAAATATCTTTTTCTTCCTTGACGGTTTTAGTTTGGACCTTTTCTCTTTAGGAATGTGGATATAGATAGGACAACCAAATATTCTAAAATGACTTATGTCAGGCTTAATCCCAGTAAATGCTTCTTCAAGGGCTATGTTATCTAGGAGAGAGTGAGGACATCTATTTTGTATGTAAACATCGGTACTAGAGGCTTCAGCCCAGAATGAGCTGTGTAGGTTTTGATCATGCATCATAGCTTTAGCTGCTTCTACTATGGTCCTATTCTTCCTTTCAGCTACCCCATTTTGTTGAGGGTTGTAAGGAACAATGTACTCCCTCTTAATCCCATATGTATTACAAATTTCTTTAAGGTTGTCAGAGATATATTCCCCCCATTATCTGATCTGAGGGTTTTGATTCTTTTCCCTGACATGTTCTCAACTAAAGCCTTGAATTCTTTAAATCTTATTAGGAATTCATTTGACTCTTTACATTTTAAGAAGTAAATCCAAGTTTTCCTAGAATAGTCATCTACAAAAATAACATAGTACAAAAATCCCCCTAAGGAGGTTATTTACATTGGTCCACATAAATCTGTATGAATGAGTTCAAGTATATTTTTGGATTTACTCTCACTACTATGGAAAAAACCCCTATTGTTCTTACCTAGAGCACACCCCTTACATACTCCTTCATGATCTTGCTTTAATTTAGGTAGACCTGTTACAATTTTCTCTATAGAAGGTAGAGCATGAAAGTGAAGGTGTCCTAACCTTCTATGCCATATTTCATTTGTAGTAGAGGTGTCATGGATTAGGGCTTGAGGAGGAGTAGTACAAAGTTTGTATAGGCATCCATCTTGAATCCCTAAAGTGTATTGTATGCCTTCTTTATATTTGAGTTCTTAGGTCATGCTAGAACTTTTCCATCCAAAAAGGTGATTCGATATCCTTTGTCTTCAAGGGCTGAAATGGAAACCAAATTTCGCTTGGTGCCTGGTACAAATAGTGCTCCTGTCAGTAGGTGGAATTATCTCCAGTGGTGACTTCTTCATCTGAACTTTCCTCTAGACTATCTAGATGTTCTTTGAATCCTATTATATGTCAAGATGCTCCACTATCAATGACCCAGGTATTCCTACTGGTGGAAGCCTTGCTTGATAGGGCTGAGTAGAATACAAGTCTTTCTGTATCCTTGTCCTTACTAACTTCTGCTAAGGAGGCTTGATGTTTGAGTTTGTTCGGGCACTTCACTACCAGGTGTCCATATTTATCACATCTAAAGCATTGTACTTTAGACATATGCTTCCTTATTTTGAATGAGTGTTTGTTATGGGTGTCCTTTCCTTTTTGTCATTTGTAATTTCCTTTTCTCCCCTTCTTGTGAGAATTTGCATTCAATACTTGGATCTCTTCATTAGATGTGTTTAACCCGATTCCTTTGGTGATCAATCTTGACTCTTCTTGAATGCAGTCAGTCTTTAATCGATCAAACTTAGGAAATTTGGGTCGAGCACTTATCCCTTGTATAAATGCTTCCCAAGATGTAGGTAATCCATTGAGAGCCAGCATTGATATTTCTTTGTTGTCAATTTGGTGACCAATAGTAGATAGTTGATCCCTTATCTCAGTTATTCTCATGAAGTAGGACATTATGGTTTCGCCTTTGTTCATCTTGACATGGTGGAGTTGTGTTTTTAGGGCAAGGGCCCTGCTAGTATTATTTATCTCATACATGTTCCCTAGAGTTGTGAACATTTGATATGCAATATCTAATTTAGATATGATAGGAACTATGTGGTCCTTCATTGCATCCACTAGAATCTTCATGGCTTTGTTGTTGTTCTTGGTCCATAGAAGTTTCTCATCATTGTCATCTGGTATAGGTACAACTGTCTCCACAAATGTGTGCAATTCATGTTCTCTTAGTGCCATCATTATTCTAAATTTCTATGAAACAAAGTTTGTAGCTCCTTCAAGTCTATCTTCGAATCTAACTCCATTCACCATTTTGCTTGATTATAAGTTTTATGGAAATTTAATGGTGGTTAGTTTTCTTCTCTAATTTATCTGAGCGGATCTTTCTTATGCTAGCTCTGATACCATGTTAAACTTTGATCAGATTAATAGGTTATAGGAATTCTTTTAATTTTAATCACTAATCACCAAATGTATATTCAGATTCTAATTGTATGTTGATAATAATATCACTCAATTAGAACTTGTATATAAATAATATAAATTCAATATGAATTTAATATTGATATATTATAATCTTTAATATCTTTATTACTATGATGCTGAGATATGACAATATCAATCTTGAACAATATATTATTATTCACTGCTGTACCTTGCTTGCACTTATTGATTTCTGTACTTGCAATGATACATAGATTGATCAGTATAAATATGATTATGTGGAGGCATGTCTCCGTAGAGACATGTCTCTACGAAAACATAGTTTATGTAGGGACATGTCTCTATGTGAGACTTGTCCTACGTAATTAATTCTTAAACCATATGTTTGCTGTGATACCGATTCATAACCAATACCGACTCATTATCGTGAGCAATGTTTGTGCCAAGTTGATACTCATTATCGACTATAGTATGATATCGATTAGTATGAAGTTGATACTCATTTCGACTATAATATGATCAATGCAATAATCATTATCGATTCATAACAATATCGATATAATATAATATCGGTATTCATATTATATTCGATACTCAATAAAATATAGTATGATATCAATATTCATATTATAATCGATACTTATGATATTGATATTCATTTTGATACACAGCAATATTGATATATATAAAATGTCGATACTTAATATCGCTGCTCAATATGATTAATATCAATAGCATGATTAGTAATTATTATATTAATCTCAATCATATATATATATATATATACATAATTATTAATTTACTAATTATTAATCATGCACTCTGATAACCATAATTATAACAATCAATTTGAGGATTATACAGAAAGGATAGAGATCAAATGCTCAAGGCCGATAGGCCACTTATGCATTTGATTTCATCGACAGGAGTAATCCGATTGAAGCTACAATTCATTAACATGGTAGACCTCTTTAATTGACCAAATCACATCTATGAAATATCCTGTGCAGCAATGTTATTATTATTTTCATTTAGCTGCAGGGGTAACTGGTATATAAGACTGTGGAGGTGTTTGTAAAGCCTGCATGAATTTTGGTGGCAGCATAGGAGTATGCAAAGGCAACTTGTCAGCAAATTGTTGCAAAGGATCTAAATTCCTGTGTTCCTGCATAGAAGTTGAAGCCCTCTTTGAATTAAACATATCATTTTTAGAAATGATATCTTCCAATGACACATTCTTTTGCAGGCTTCCTCTGTTCCAGCAAACTTGGGAACACTGTTTCATTAAAATTACATCTTTCTTGTGATAACCCGTAGTTGTATTTCTCATCTCCATATCCAATGAAGATGCATCTCTTTGACTTGTCATTGGGTTTCGTTCTTCTCTCTTGTGGGATGTGAACAAAGGCCTCACATCTGAACACTCCCAAATAATTATATGAAATTTTCTTTCCTAGCCACTTTTCCTTTGGAATTATAAAATCCAACCGAGATGATGGACCTCAGTTAATTAAATAAACAGGTGTATTAACAGCCTCTGCCCAAAACTATTTACCCAATTCGTCATTGGAGAGCATACGCAAGCTCTCTGCAAAATCATTCTATTCAACCTCTCAGTTGCACCCTTTTCTTGAGGGGTGAAAGGAACAATTTTGATCCTTTGAATACCATTATCTGAACAAAATTGGGCAAACTCTATAGAACAAAATTCATCACTGTTGTCCATTTTTAAGAATTAATTTTATTGCTGGTATGATTTTGTACAAGTGCTTTAAAATTTTTAAATATGCTAAACATTTCAGATTTTCTTTTTAGCATATAAACTTAAAGTTTAAACTTTTCTAGTGCAATCATCTAGGAAAGTAACAAATTAATTAAATTCACTAATTGATGTGATCTCTGTGGGGCCGAAGACATCTGAGCGCACAAGCTCCAATGACCTTGACTTCTTGTCATGTCTTGTGGTGGAGAAGATGACTCTTATTTGTTTTCCGTAGATACAATGCTTGCACAACTCCAAATCAATTGATTTCAAACCTGGAAGCTGACCTCTTTTATTCAAAATTTTGAGGCCCTTTTGACTCATATAACTGAGCCTTTTGTGCCAAATCTCCGAGCCACTGTTTGCAACAGGATCATAGCTCCCACTTCAGCGTGGCTCTCTAGCACATACAAACTGCCTGATTTGTTGCCTCTAGCAATTACTGAGGCTCCTTTTGTTACCTTCTGAGTGCTTGACTGAAAACTGATGCTACAACCTTGAGCATCCAGCTGTCCCACAAATATTAAATTCTTTTTGAGTTGAGGCATGTGTTTAGCATCTCAGAGCAGCCAACTATTTCCATTTTTAAATTTCAATAAAACATGACCTTTTCCTGTAATGTCACAAGGTTCATCATCACCAAGATAAACCTTGCCAAAGTTACCCTCTTGATAGCTTGTAAAACACTCCTGGCACGATGTGGCATGGAAAGAAGTTCCAGAATCCAGCACCCACACACCTGTTGCAGCATCTCCTGGCAAAACGAACTAGTCCATCAACAGTATCTCCATATGCTGGATTTACCTCATTTCCTTTGATTGATTTTCCATCTTTCTAAATGATCAACAATTTTTTTTTATGTGGCCTTCCTTGCCACAAAACCAGCAACCTGTATTTCCGCCTCTGGATTTAGATCTTCTTATGTGGTTAATTCTTCGTCTTTCTTGGGATCTTCCTCTGTTGTCGGTTATCAAAGTGTCTTTCAATGAAGTTTCTGAATCTTCCTCACATCCTCACTAAAAAGAGTCCCAACAACATCATCAATTTTAATACATTTCCCTTCTTGCTGGACACTGAGTTGCTGATTGCCATAGCAACTCCTTCCCAGCTATCGGTTATAGAGCACAATAACAAAATGGCGCCTTGATTTCATTATCCAAGTTTATGCTCACAGAAGTTAACTGGCTGATCAATGTTCTAAATTCATTTAAATGGTTTGACAAAACTCCGCTTCATCCATCTTCAAATTATATAACTTCTTCATTAGAAAAACTTTATATGATCTGGAAGCCATTTCATACATGTTGGATAAACGATCCCAAAGACCTTTTGCTGTCTTCTCTGTTGCAACATTAAATAGCACATTGGTGGATCTCTTACTCCTCATCGGTCATCACAGCCAACTTCTTTGCCTTTCCTTCTAGCGTTAGTGCAAGGTCTTTTTGAACCAGCAAAGTATCCAGCAGTAGCTTCCACATTCTGAAGTTTCGTCCCGAGAATTTTCAATTCTCCATTTATCTGCTTCTTCCATTTTTCCTCAGTTTCCCCACAATTTTTCCCACAGCTTCTCCTGGGCTCTGATACCAATCGTTGAGTATTTTAGAGCAGAAAGGAAATATAAATTCTGATTTTCAACAACCAAGTATTACACAGAAAAGAAATACACAGCACAAGAATATATGTGGTTCACTGTTAATGGCTATGTCCATGGGAAAAGCAGGGCAATCTCTGTTTGATTGATATTCCAGTAGCTTACAATACAATACTTCATACATTATTCACTCATTTATAAAGTTTCCAGAAAATATGAAGAGACATGTGAGAGGAGTGAAAAGAAAAGGATAACAATATAAATGGTCCAGACCATTGGACTTCGCTTCCAACATAATGATTCTGGACATGTCCATTGATTTTCCACCGGGCACCAGTCTTTTCAGCTGCTTTATGTGCTTGTTGACTAGCATTGTTCTGATACCATTTTATTTTCGACGTACCATGCGCATGTTAGAGAGCTGCCTGTCCTCTTTGACTAGGGCTTTTCGGTGAGTTCCTTATTATGGTTCAGGTGTAGTTCATTTCTCCAATATCAACTTTCTCATGGAAGTGGCACATGAAAACACAAAAGGAGGGTGGCCAGTAGTATTCTCACATTCCTAGGAAAATATTTACATATTGAAATAGCAGAGGGGATGGAGGACTGCGACAAAGAACAGGGGTTGGAGACATCTTCGTAGAACATAGATGCAATATAAGCATAGTTTTATTCATGAATCCCCAAAACCTATTTCAATGTAGTGGTGCAGATCTTTGAATCCCATGTTTACTGGTGATTTGTGACTATGTACAAAATGAAGATTCTTAGATTTACCCAACGAAATATGAATAACCTAAAAATTTCTAGGTTTGTCTATTTTTCTCCCAACCCACCCAGACTGATTGATGAAACTCACCTTGCCACATAAGATTGTCAACTTTTTTATGTGCTTAACTTGGGACAAAACTGTTCAGGGCCTTATTCTACAAGGTCTAACCTGTTTGACATCAGGAACAGTTAACATACATTTTGAGGTTTCTTAGGTTGAATTTATTTGAACATCTATATAAAGAAAATTTGTTGGATTGTATCACAGGTTTAATTTTTTTTTTATAGTTTTATTTTTGGGTTCAATAGTATGATTATTGATTTTTTTCTGATGATACCCGGTGAGGATATTTTAAGATCAGTTGTTTGTTGGTGACATCATTTTCCACCATATGGTCTTTTATGATTTCTGCTGTTCAAGTAGTGGCCATTTTCTGGTCTATCATTACAGATTGTATCATGCAGATCTAATTTTTCCGATGTTTCTATTTGTTTATTCTGTTAAATACTGGTTTGCTACATACTCTGTTTCATTTTGTTTCAACAGGCATCACACAGCTGATGTATTCAGCTCAGAAATCAGTGGGATGGTTCAATGACGAGTCAGATGCAGGAGTGAATGAGAAATCAACCAAGAAACTAGCTAAGAAGGTGGACAAAGCCAAAAAGGCGAATTCTCGGAGACTTGCTTATTTGTAGGTAGAAATCAGGGAATCTTACATAAGCAATAGGCTTAGAGAATTGGATTTGTTCTAAATGGGAGAGGGGTGCTGTTGCTTTCTGAATAATGACAAGGTAAATAGTTTCTATTTAATGGCTCCTCTTAGAATTGTTGATTTTGTATACAGGGATAAATTATATGATATATGTAAAGCTCTATTAGTATACATTTTCTGAATGCATAAAGCTTGATTATATTTAAAATATTGTACTTGAAACATTTTTTTGTATTGGCATTAGAAAATGCACTGTAGTTGAACACGTTATGGGTCTTAACAAACGATTTTAAGTAATTTAGAGATTTGCCAATAGTATCATAAGCAGTCCGATCACATGATTTTGTTTATATATTTTTGAAGTGCATTGAGCTTTGTTTTAGCAAAAACAGCAAAATAGTTGAGGGAAATATAGCTGCTGCTGATTATTTCCTCTGGCCAAAGTATCTTTGGAGTGATAATGATTTAAATGGATCATATTATAATAGCACATCTGTGCACTCTATGGAATGGCAGAGGGTTCCTCCAAAAAATAAAGGAGTAAATTTCACATTATGTATAGTGTGTATTGATGTGCCAGGATAGTTGATTAGGATTTTAATCACTACTCTTTTTGCCCCAAGAGTCCATATTTGAGTCAACACTCATTTATCTTTTGCCATTCTTGTATGTGGTGCCATAATGCGCTTGGTTGGTAGCATCACATTCATTCTGGATGCACATGTTGTAACTTCTTGTAGTGCATGTGAATGGTGGTGAACTGAGGTGTGAGCTCAGGCAACTCTTTTAGCGTCCAGGGCAAAAATCTAGATTAATGTAATAAGTGTATGCAAGTACCGATTTCTGAGTATCACCTGCTAAAAAAGTATTCTATCTTCACAGAAAATTTAAGACTGGCAGTGCCTTGGGACTCTGGGACATTGTTTGGGAATTTGCAACTTATTATGAATACCAAGCACTTTGTTTACCAGATTTGTGTTTCTTGATTTCATAATTAAATCAAAGGCAAAACTTGCACCTATGAGATCAAATCCTTCAATGATAATAAGAGGTAATGCCTTTCCTTTTTCTGTGCCAAAAAAACTGATCATAAGTTGAATGTTGACTGTTTTCCTTGATCAAATCCCTTCTTTAGGGCCTCAATTCTATCTTAATTAATGTTCCAAGTTCTGTAATATTTAAGGCTGGTAGCACTCTATGCATGTCCAAGTTGCCATAATTCTTGAAAATTAGATAAAATCCTTCCTAAAGGGATTACCAGAGATTTGATGGTTCAACTGGAAAGGGAAAAAAAAGTATCAGGGTCATGGGAATCACCACTATGGCTCTACCCATTTTCAGTAAAATTAAATAGCAGCAATGGACTGGCAAACAAAAATATTATTTATATCATGTTTTATGATACAGAGTTGGACATTAATAAAATGAAATAGTAACTACAACATCCTATAACATATTTCTGTATAGATGAGAATTTGGTGAAACTTTGAAGACGTTCAAAATATTAGTCACATGACCCATAAATCTACCTCAGGAAGCGCAAAAACCAGTTAGCTGCCAGTGTGATTTTGTATCTACTGATTTAACAGCTAAATTAGTTGCCATTATGATTTATTGCCCTCCTATAACCTTGATATGATAAATATTAAAGCACTGTAACTGCAACCTTTGGAAAAATTGGCATGCACCAAAAATTCGGCAAAATTAAAATAATATTAATCCTTGTTTCTTTCAGGCACGGGGAATAAATTTGGCACAAAATTATCTGTTTATATAGACAGTAGATTTTTTTATAGTTAAATTTGCCAAAAATGCTTATATGTTGTTGGTTGTCCATTGAGTAGTGCTGGTATTGTTGGCTTGTGAAGGATGCAACAAGGAGTTTTTTTAACAATTCGTAAAAGGGGACACTAATGCTATCATTAGGCCTTTTAATTAAACATATTTCTATGGACACCTTCAATGTAGTAGCAGAATTGTTTTATCTCCAATGTTTGGACAAACATATATCACTTTTCTTTGTCACACCTATAATAGACAAGAAATTTCTCACTTCCTTTTTATTTATTTATTGTATGTTCTTTTTCTCCCCTGTTATATGTGACCATTATCCCTTTCATCCTCCATGACTCTACCTTGTCTGTTATCGTATATTAATTTTCCTAAAATGCATTCAAGGGCATTTTCGGTATCCTTATAACCATATTTTTTATATCTCCAAAACACGTTTTGGGGGCAATTCTACATCCGATCCTTCACAAATTCAAATCTAATTGTGTCAATCCTCATTTTGCATAGTACTATCCATGTCCATCCTGCCCTTATATCAAACTTGAACAGTGCTCGTTTCTCTCATATCTCTGTTTATGTCTTGACAGTACAATTTATACTTGGCTTTGATTGTTCTAAAAAGGCTTCCTATTTATGCGAAGCCTACCTAGATTTTTATTCTTACCACAATACTCTGTCATCTAGATACATGTCTATATTGGATATTGATGTCTGTATACATTTCATTCGTATGCATGTTTTCTTTCTTTTCCAGTTCCCATCAGAGAAATCTTGATGCGACCCACAGCCTGGTTTATTCCTACAATTTCTGTTTCTAATTGTAATCGCAACAAAATGCACGATTTCTCCACCATCCCTGATGTAAATTTTAGCAAAAAGTGGGTTTATTTTTGGAAGAGCTGTAGATCTTAAATAAGGCAAGTATTTACACAACAATTTAGTATAGATTTTAGATAACTGATGTTCAAGCCCGAACTTCGCCCCCCCTTTTTAACGCCTGAAGGTTTGATTTGATATTTGTTTATCTTCCTTGCTTGTCCTACTCATGAATGCCCATGCTCATGCTATTTCTAATTTAGTTTTGTATCTATTCTGAAATGGTTAATATTTTTAATGTTAATGATGGATGTAATTTTGTTAAAAGTTGGATCCTTATCTCCCTGCAATTTTACCTTACATTAATTCTCTATCTTGTTCATATATGCACACGTTTTAATGTATCTGCTTACTTATATTAGTGGCATGTACTCACTTATGTATCCCATACACGTTACACATCTAAATCTGAGTCCATTAATCTCGAGTCATTCCTGTGGGCAAAGAGTTGGCTCCATGAGTGTGGACTTGACACTTACAATTATAAAATCCAAGTTTAAATATTTGTTGACTTCTGTTCATCCCTTTCTTGCCTAAGATAGATTTAATAAAAGTTCGCATGGGTTATTGCTATGTTTTTGTACTTAAAGACTTTTGATTGCATTCTTTTATTATCTTAAAATATTCAATCCTCTTTGATCTTTTTGAGCATAATCATTTACATTCAAGGAAGAAAACAGTTTTGTTGGGTGCTTGAAAATGAATTTATATTTGCATATTCATTCTAGGAGCATTTCCATTGTTAGATATGTTATATTTGATTTGATATGCACATTGTTGGGGTTAGCCAAAATGAACATGCCCCTCCATGACATGATGATAACCCTTCAAAGGTATATTTAATTACTCTTGACTTATTATTATTTTTAATATAAAAAACAAAGGCAAATTTATTATCATTAATGTACAATTGCTTAATCATTTTCATAGGTACATGTTTATTTCCATGGAAGTTGATTTAACATTGACCTGAAGACTAACTACTTAAATTCCTAAGTGAACTACAAACTAACCTATTCTATTATAATTGTGAGAAATCTAAAAGTTAAAGCATCAACAAAATTACATGTTTATTTCCATGGAAGTTGATTTAACATTAACCTGAAGACTAACTACTTAAATTCCTAAGTGAACTACAAACTAACCTATTCTATTTATAATTGTGAGAAATCTAAAAGTTAAAGCATCAACAAAATTATTCATTTTAATAAATAAAACTCAATACATTTATTTTGTGCAAGATTTTTGATCATCAATGTTTTGGATCACACTTCGTATTCTATCATCTTTCATCTTCTTGAACTCTCAATCATCCTAATGATGGATCATGGAGCGATTCAAAATGTTGATCATAAATCTTGCACACAATCAAATTGAGAAACTAGCATATAATATTGACATGGATTGTAGAAATCTAATAGCATTCACCTTTATTTTGGTTGGAATGGTTTTGATGGTGTGTAGGTGAGGTACATATCTAGTTGTTGTTGTAGTGGATAAGGCCTCAAACCTTTTTTTGAGTGGTTTTTTTCCTTCTTTCAATTCTTGACGTGTAAAAGGCATTCATGCATGCGGAGAAGTGGGGTTTAATTCCCACACATTTTTTGGTCATTTTTCTCCTTTTCTTTGGTGTTTGCAAGGGTGGTTGCTAGCATGGCGGTTGATGGGGTTTAGGGGACACTCAACTATGCTTTCAAAGCTACTCTCAATAGGAATGAACATGTTTCATCTAGACATGAAAAAGTAACCCATTTTCTAAAACATGCAATGAAGGAAATTGTCTTTAACCAATGGATGATTAATTGTTTAAATTCTAATGGATGTCTCAAGAAATGCAAAGATTAGGAAGTTCTAGTTATCAATCCAATTTATGTTGTTGGTGATGTTTTATTTTTGCTTGAGCATTCCTTAATATGCATTTTTATGGTATTCATATCTCGAAGTGGCTTTTTAGAGGCTTCGACCAATAGGAATTGGAATCTTAAAGGGGACATGGAAATCATTCTAGTTGTAAATGAGTTTATTTTTTTGTGGTATTTGTCAAAATGATGGATTGGAATATGGTTTTTGGGGGAGGAACATATTTTCACATTAGGTTGGTTATTCATCATTTCCTAGCATATGGGGTTTGTAATGGAGAAACTCCAATCTAAGAATCTTCTATGGACTTGCCTCCATTGGCTTCCAATAGAGTTTTAGATAAATGATATTTTGCAATCCCTTGCAATTGTTATCGGGAAATCATTGTATCCTCATCATACACTTAATAAAAAGGTAGCTAATTTTGCTTGTTTATGTGTTACGCTTGAATAATCCCCTCTTTAATTTTTTGAAGATTAGATTAGGCAATTTAAATTGGATTTATCAAATGGACTATGAGCTCTTTGTTTTCACTGTTGTGCATGTCACAAATGTAGACATTTTTAAAGGAGTTGTGCAAAGATGGATCCTAAACCCCCTCAATCCTCTCTTGAGATGCTTACAACTAGTTTAAAGGGAAAAAGAAAGGCCCTAATCCAACTAGAGCATTCGAATACACATGGATTCATTCCTACGAAATCATGTGGTAAGGAGAAGATTGCAAATTTTCATCAAAAGGACGTTCCTAAGGGGGTGTCTAGCAATAAATTTGATGTCCTTGAAAACTTTGGGGAGTTGGAAGCAATGGATCATGATAATATCATGTTTAACTGAGATGTGCACTATTTGGATTTAGCTACTTTACCTAGTCCATTTGATGTAAATAATTTTTTTAGAGATGTAAGTCTTACCAAAATAGGGGATGTCCCTATTTCTAGGCATACTAAGCAAATTGACAAAACACATGAAAGTGAGTTAATTATAGTAGGAGGAGAATTTGCTTATACAACAAAAATCAAATGAAATCAAATGAAACTAATACCACTTGTAGACACCTAAATTTGTTTAATGATTTTAATTAAATTTAGTCCTCTTCTTCATACCCACAACCATTTAATTATTACGTCTTATTTAATTTATTAATGTTAGTCTTTTAGCCAATTTAATTTAATTAATTAGCTATAGTCTAATTAATTAAAATGGTAACCCATAACCATTTAATTAATTAATCCTTGTTCTATTAATTCAAACAAATATATTTATTCTTTTAATTAATTCATTAAACCTCATTTTTCTCCACTTGGAATTAAATAATATATTTAATTTGATTTGAGCACATTGCTCTTAACTTGAATCCTCACCTAGCCTACCCTCCAACTAGCTAACCCATGCTTTCAACCGAACCATCTCACTTGCCCACTAATTAAGCCTAATCCTCACTTAATCCCCTTCCCAATCATTTGCATATTCCTAATCAAAAGATTAGCCTCCTAAGTCAACCCCTGTCCAAGTCATTCTTAAATGCACCTACCAAGTGTGTAAGAACCCACATGGGTCCTTCTCACAATCCCCAATGTTCCTTCATAATCCCCCAAATCCTCACATTCTCCAAAGTTGACCTTTGAGGTGTGAGACAAGAAATGCCTTAATGGAAAATCTACTCCATCTCCTCAAGTCTTCTCAAGCTCTCCCACGGTGACACTTGTCACCATGTTGAGTTCAAAGAAGCACAATCCATGTGCTCTCTTTTGAGTGCATATCAACCTTTCATTTTCTTTCCATCTCCATCGTCCATTCATCTCCCTTCAACTCTATAAATTAAGAGCTCATTCCTCATTTCATCATCCACCATTTTTATGCAAAGTTAACTTGCCATTTTGATTTCAAACCAATTGCAAATCCTACCAACATAATGCCAAAATCATCACTCACCATTGAAGCTTGAGCATACTTGGAGCACTCTTAGTCATTGTGAGCACACATATCAACAACAAATTTGACAAATCTACATAATAAAGGAGGCTTTTTTGAGTTTGTATGAAGGTTTGCATTCCCATTTTCTTTTATATGTTTTTTTAATGTCTTATTATGATGGTGTTTTGATTTAGTAGTTTGTGTGCTTTTATTGTTATTGCATTCCTTTAACTACTATTTCCTTGCACACATCACTCTAGATCCTTTACAAGAATATGATACAAGAGAAGATGGTAAAAGGAAGGCTCCTCCTTTGTGAGGTCTTCAACAAAACAACATTAAGAAAATGGGTATTGACAAAAAATTTGAAGGCTAGAATGGAACAATTCAAGAAAGGTGAAGTTGATGTGGAATCAAGTGTCATTAAGACATTAGGTACTCACTTCCAAAAATCCCCACCCCCCCCCCCAACCCAAAAAAAAGAAAAAAGGAAAAAAGAAAAAAAGAAAAGAAGATTACGAGCTCTTGGAATGCTAGGGGTTTGACTAATACCCCTTGCCAAAAGGTCACCTGGAATCTTTTTGAAGAACATAGACCAGGTGTGGTCTTTATTTGTGAGAAAAAGCTTTCAACGAAGGATATGGTTAGTACCTCTTCCATGATTTGGAGAGGGTGCTAATGTTAGGGTGTCAATGCCCTAGGTACACCTCTTGGGGTGACTTTCATATGGAACCCTAAAAAACTTGCCTTCTTTTGGTGGCCAAGGAGTAGAATTTCTATTTCAATGGTGGCGACGTGCTTTGATATAGGAGAGGCTCTTCTACTCACAAAAGTTTATGTTCCTACTGATTTTCTTTGTAGGCCATGCTCTAGGATCATATTAGCTATGTTTGTTTTTAGTTCATTTTCCCCCAAATTCTAGAAAGAGATTTCAATGCTATAAGAAGTTTGGATGAAAAACTTCGGAGATATTGACCATCTTGAACCATCTTTTGTTTTGTTGAGAGATAATAGACTTGTTCTTAACTAGGTGGATGTGAAGCGAAGTAATGATATAATCACTTAGAGTAACAGAAGGTATAGAAATGAGTGTCTCTACAAAATACTGGATAGGTTGCTTGTGTCTAATTCTTGGGTTGGCAACAATTGAACCACTTAATCTAAAATTTTAGTATGGAAAGGATTTGATTTTTAGCCTATCAACTTTTCTTTGTCATTATTCTAGTCCACAAAACTTCCTATTAAGTTTTAACTTATGTGGTTTTAGGATTTTAATTTGCACAAGCTAATGGAGGGATGGTGGGTGAAAGGGAAGCCTGACTTTGAAACAACTATGTACTCCTTCAACAGGCTTCAATTTGTCAAATTTAAACTTAAGAAGTAGAATAAGTCCTCTCTTTAAAATAATAATAATAATAACAATCAAGAATCACATCTAGGATAATTTGGAAATAATCACCTTTTAGATTAAAGAGGAATGAATGATCAAGGAATTGTTGCAAGAAGAGACTAGTTGTTTTAAGGATCTATTGGAATGGGAGATATACATGGAGATTTAATGGAAACAAAAATATCAAATTGACTGGCTTCATGAAGGGGATAAGAACACTTTTTTTAATAATTTTCCGAAGGAGCATACTAGTGGTATCATTATAACTTCTCTCATTTTAGCCTAGGAAGATCAATTGACCTCACTTCAACATATATCTAAGGGAGTTTCGAACCACTTTTCCTCCCTATTCACAAAACATGGAACACATATTATGGAAGAGGAAATGCTCAATTCTTCCTTGTAGTGTTCATGTGGTTTTGGATGATATGTACAAAATCACTCTTAAAGCCCATCTTCATTGAGGGGGTCAAGATAATGGTGTTCTAGATGAAGTAAGGTAAGTCTCTTAGACTTGATGGTTTTTCACTAGCGTTTTAGGAAATTTAGGAAGTTTTTAAAGTTGACTTGTCTGATGTCATTTGAGAATCTCACAATTATAAGAACCCACTAAGAACAATCAATTCTATTTTTCTCTCCCAACTCTTTAGATATTTTTCATGCTATCACCTTGTGCAATTTCACATATAAGATAATTACCTAGCTAATTTGAAAATTCTTGTAAAAGTGCCCAGGTTCCCTAGTACCATCTAAGCAAGGGGATCTGTGAAAGGGTGTCAAATTTTGGATGATATGGTTGTAGCAAATGAAGTCATTAATTAAATGTTGGTTTCTAAAGTAAATTCCATGTTCATTAAGCTTGATATGTGTAAGGTCTATACTAGCATTTGGTGGTCTATCTTTTAGAACTTTTTATTGGCTTATGTATTTTTCTCTAAGCGGGTTAATTAGGTTATGAGTTGCAAAAATCAGTCTTTCTTATTTATATTAATCAATCACATTCATTCAACTTATTTTTTAGCATTTTGATGGCTAAGACAAGGGGACTTTTATGTCAATTTCTATTTTAGTAGTGGAAGGATTAAGCTACTTTTCGAGGGAACACAAAGATAGATATCACATCTAGGGATGACCTTAGGCTCAAAATATTCTCTTAATCTCATCTTCAATTCGTAGATGATGTGGCTTTAATGGGAGTGAAAAAATTAGGAAAGCAATTAGTTTAAAAAAAGCTTTAGATATTTTCCTATGAACATAAATCCAAAATTTTCTTGTTCAACACATCCAAGTCCATTCAACACATAATTGCTAATGTTCTTCACTTTCAAATAGGGAATATTCACGTGGAGTATCTAGGATTTCATCTTTCTACAACAATTCTTAGCAAACTTCAACAAGAGAAGATTCTAGATGAAGTTCGAACAATGGTTAGCCATTGAACCTTTTTGTATCTATCCTTTGTTGGAAGATTGACTCTTTCAAAATCTCTTATAGGACC
Source organism: Thuja plicata (assembly GCA_018584345.1). NCBI lineage: Eukaryota > Viridiplantae > Streptophyta > Pinopsida > Cupressales > Cupressaceae > Thuja > Thuja plicata. The sequence goes on along the minus strand of MU223599.1, from coordinate 235,038 downwards.
CTTTGATAGATAGTTCTTTTTATAAAGATCCCACAAATTTTCTTAAGTAATTTGATGCTCTATCAAGGAAATTACCATACGCAAGATAATTGGGAAACTAAAAATGGAGTCTTGTGAGCCAGGATAAGGTTTACAAACTAAAATAAGTGGAGGTCTTGAGATTAGGCAGTTTGACCTCAACTGTCTAACCTCCGCAACTGAACCGTATTGGAGATGGTGCAAAATCCAAATCTACCTTGGGAAATAATTCTTATTATTTTAATTCTTTAGCAGTGAATGATGATGATATTTCATGGGTGTAATTGAATGAGAAGGAATGCATGATTCATAACATGATTAAAAGGAAAGCTTTTATTATCAAGGGATCTTCTATATAACAAATTTAATGGTAATAATGCTCTATTTTGGATATATTCTTGTGATAACCACTCCCTATTCTTTCTTCTTTTCTTTAGCTACAACCTTATAATGAAATTTTTCTATAGGCATGATGGTACAAAGTTGTAGATTTCAAGTGCATGATTCCTCTAGGGAGGCCTTTAGTCTATAGTTGGTTGGAGTCCTAGAGTTGACTTAGAATTGGCTATTTGTAGGTTTAGAACATTATAACTTCAATCCTTATTGACTAACCTTGTAATTCATTGCAAGACAAGAATATACTTGCATTGTGCTACAATTCTAAAAGTGCATTCAACAACTCTCGACTATCATTCTTTTGATTAGTAATAATAGGGGAATAGGAAGTTACTATGGTGGAGGAGAATTTGGAATAAATTTGGATGACCCAAAAAGAATTTTTTTTATGTGACTATTGAATCAAATGAAATGCCTCACCTATGAAAACATTAGAAGAATAAGATTCCATGGACCTATTTATGCCCTTTATTGTAGTAGTGAAGAGTATACTAGATTACCTTTTATTTCAATTTTCCTTCTCTAAAACAATCTAGAGTTTGTGTTGGAAAATATACAATAGGTCTTTTATATGCTATTTCCTTGTCTAAGGTTTGTGCTAATATGAGCCAACCCATAGCTTTTTCATCCCTCCTTCTGGCTACATGGGATATTGATAATTGTATCCTTTAGCAAATTTGGCTAGAGTGAAGCTGCCAAATGTTCTAAGAGTAGCAAACAATTGTAATACCAATCTAGCATAGAATTAAGAGTGCACCCAAACAAACTATTGATGTTGAATTCACTATTGTTGAAACTTTCCTTTAAACTTTCAAGTGACAAAATTTTTGGACTTGTCTCCTTCCTTTTTCTCATAGAGTTGATCTAGGCATCAAGTGCAACCTTCTAGGAATGTCTACCCTAAACAATCTAGATGCTGCAAATATGGAGAATAGAGAAGTCAAGACCAACTCAAGGAATTAGAATATATAATCACCAATATGAAGACTCAAGCTAAGGAAGGAAAGAAAGTTGCAGTTGAGATAGAAACCAAAGTCAAAGGATTAGAAGAAACAATGACCAACTTGGAAGTTCAAGTTGAAGAAGGGAAAATAATTGTTGATTGCTTGAATTCCAAACTTGATGACAAATTAGTTGAATGCTCCAAATCTAAAGAAGTTGTCTCCCTAAGGAAATAATTGGAGAAAGAAAATATTCAAGTTGACAACGGCCTAAAACTCAAGAAAATTTCCAACACTCACTAAAATAACCAGTAGCCAAAACTCACAGAAGGATAAGGGTGGTCTTGGATTTGAAAGAGGTCTAAATTGAAAATTAGATGCTTCTCTAAATGCTCGGGAGACAAGGAAGGATGAAGCTTGTGTTGAGGACTCTAAGAACACAAAATATTACAAGCACATATATGACAATAGGAAAAAAAAGGTCAACAATTAGAAAAAAGGCATCAAGAGATCCTTCCCTAAATAAACTCTCAATCCAAGGAATTCTCAATCTTTTCAATGTTGTTATTATTGCAATAATTTTGTTCATAAAGCCCTTGATTGCAAAAGTAGAATGAGAGGAAATAAAGACACGAATAAGAGATTATCTTCACCTCAAAGATATAATACTATGTGCTCTCATTTATTCCATGGAAATTTCTACACTTACAATAAATCTGGTCCTAAGGTAGAAAATTGGAGATCAAATGTGAAGAGAATTAGTTTTGGTTTGGGTTATAATACTATCTGCTACAAATGCGATAACTTTGGACACAAAGATAATATCTACAAAATTAATTTTGCAAAGCCAACTACTCAAAATAAGAAAAAGGAGAATGACTTGAATGGGCATAAGGAGGAAAATACAAAGGTTAGGAGAGAGAAGCAAGAGAAAATATTGAAAATAAAATTGATACAATGTTTGTGGAAGCTACACAAACCCATGACATATCATCTTCAAGATATGAATTAGAGGTTAGATAAGGACATTATCTCAAAGTTCCAAAGTAAAATATCCTCTTGCAAAAGATTGTAGACTAATTATGGATCACTATGATAACTTAGTGTAGTGGAAGAGATGATTCTCTACCGAAGGAAAAATGCATTAATTGTGAGCTATTAGGGCATACACAAGGTGTACTTATGCTTGATTTGACCAGATTCGATCTCATTCAAAGCATTCAAAGAGAGTTCAAGAGATGAAGAGAGGAAGGCATCTAAGGTCAACGCATGCAAACCCTAACACAAACTATTTTGAAATTTCTTTCACAACCCCTAGTTTTGGAAAAAAAAGCTATCATGGTTGTACTTAGGATTATTGAAATCATAGAGAAGCCAAGACCCAAATTTTAGAGGCACTAGTTTAAGGAAAGAGTGGTATATAAGGAAGGGGCTCTCTCTTCCATTCCAATGGATGTGATATACATTGAAGATGTTTGTATCTACATCCATGCTCCCTTAAATGAAATCAATCATTTGTAATTTGCGGAGTTAAGAATCATATGCTAGATGATGATGACCACTATAAAATAGAATATGCAAACATTCCTTTCATGAACCTTGATGTTTGGAATTTTTTTTGGACTTTATCATGCAGTACAAATGGATCAGATATGTGTTAAGAAAAAACCATGAAGAATTCATTTGTTTACACAAGCCCTATCTAATCACTAAGGATGTAGTTAGGTTAGTAACTAGCCAATGATCTACTGACACAACAACCATGATGAAATCCATGAAAAATGATATGGTCAATGATCTAATTAGAGAAAAGTTTGATAAAAAAACCCTAATTATTAATGATATAATTGATTAAGGGGTCTAGTATGCTGCCATGGAAATTTTCTACAAAGTTTATAATACAAACAAATAAGGATCTCGAGCTTCCATTGCCATATATAATGCATATCTGATGGTCAAGGAAGGAAATTACTTTTACTTGTGTAAGGTCTTGAGGGAATAACTATTGGATAACCTAAAGAGGACACAAGAAATCAGATACCAGTTCAGGTACGACACACATATCATATTTTTGATGTTCTGTTTCGTGAATGAGTTACCTAGATTCAAAAATTGAATTTGGCAACAAGATATTCCCATTTTTGCACAAATCAAGGACCACATGTTAAGTTTTTGAAGTGAACAAGAATGCAAAACTATGTATTGCTTTTTTTAACTTTCAGACTGAAATGCAAAGTAGATATAGGTTTCCTTCCAGAATCATACACAGATGCGAAAATGAGGTTAAATTCATGGTTGACAAAGATAATTGTTATATGGAGGCAATAAAGGCTAGGAAAATTTGAATTCCTAAACTCCCTTACGAAGTTTCAAAACAAGAAGTGAAAGGGTATATTGACATTTTTATTAGCAAACCTAAAGATCCTTTTACTAAGATTTTTGGCACTTATGAGGAGATCACTAACAAGTTAAGTATGAAGAGTATAGAGGATCAGAAGTTGAGAAGAATAAGAAAAAAATATATGAGTTATTGGGAATTCCACAGAAATCTACATCTACTCCTAAGTTGGACCTTCAACAAGATGTTCAAGGACCTAGGAGAAAAAGTTGGTCCACCTCTGCCACAACCACTATTCCTCTTCCTTCTAGTTCTCTACAAAATCCATATACTATAAAAAGGGAAACCTTTGATACACTAGTACAAACAAAGGGTACATAAAAGAAGAAGAAAACAATTGATCAACAAGATAAAAGGAGAAAGAAAACATATTCAGTGAATGTTGGGGATGATGAGGAAGAAAAATAAGAGGAAGAGGAATCCTTCAAACTAAAAAGGAGAGAAAAGAGAACAAATAAGAATCCTCCTCCTTTGGGAATTTGAAAATAGAAATGAACCAAGGATCTAGAGGTCAAAGAATAGCACAAAGACAAGAGAGATGATATGAAAAAGAATAAATTTTATTCTCATTAATGATGCAATATGCAAATAGAATATATTGGAGATAATGAACTTGTACATAATAGTCTTCTTATATAGGCAAGACAATAAGAGAATTTGATAAGGAGAAGATAAGCTCACCTACACAAGGTGGAATCACATGGCCATCAAAGGTGTGTCATCCTCAATTATGCAATGAAGTATGTGCCATGTGATGAGGACAATAATGTGATATGTGCACTAAAGGTGGACCTCACATATAAAGTGGAATGAGATAACAAATATCACCACCTAAAGTGAAATTCTCCTACAGCACGTGCTTAACATAGGTGCAAACTCCTAGGTGTCTCAATGACATACTACTATGCAATGCATTATCCTAAGTAAGCTTAAGTAAAGTGTAATTAGAAATATTTAATTGCACCAAAACCCCCTTAAGTGAAACTTAGGAGAATGCACTTAAACTCACAATGCAAGATGGGTCATGGCTATTAGGCCATGTTAGGTACCCACGTACAATATGCAAATGCAATGAAAGAAATGCAATATCTCATAAAGAAAAGAAAGGGAGAAAACCTCATGGGATTAAACTCCCCTCAAAGAAGAGAGATGAAAACACATAAGATGCATGGATAGATGGATCAATCAAGACCCTGCAAGGACTACATACATAAAGTATATACAATTAAATATCCCTCCATAGGAAGGAAAGAATGAGACATAATATCCCTCCCATAACGAACACTATCCTACAAAAATGGTGAGTGTTTGAAGGAAAAACACAATCCAATGCCTACAATCAACATTTCTCCCCTTGGGAAGAAGATATATACCAAGTACAAATTTAGGAATTATTCCCATTCTGGATAGGAATTAGGAAGTGGAATCTGAATGAAGTATGATGATGATGCCACAAACCAATCCATATCCAAATGAAATAATGAGGAAAGAAGTCTCCATATATGCATCTTTGAAGACTGAATAGGTATCTCTAAGCTCAAGGAATCCATCACATCATCAAACTGAACCATGAAATGTGAAAAAAAATGTGAAGGAGAAGAATCACGAATATCAATCTCAAAAGAAGGTGAAGAATATCTACAAATCCAACAATGATGAAAGTATCATCAAAGAGAAGAGAAACCCCATCAAGTATGTCTCCCAAATCTGAAATGTGACACTCCACAAATAGTGCACCGATATCTGGCGATTAGGAATCCCAATCAAGAAGAAAATATGCGTCTCTCGCAATGACTCACTGGAATCACCAACAAGAGATGAATATTGTGTGATCTCAACTACAGAAGTAGGAGCTGCAGGTGGAGTTTCTGGATCATCCTCACTCTCATTATATGCATTATATTCAATCTCATATAATGTATGATCATCATAGGGAATATTACCTGCATCGTCAAGTAGAATGAGACAATATTCAACAGGATCATCTGGGAATGGAGTAACATGTGTATCTCCAAAATGCTCCCAAATAATGGTCTAAACTGTGTGTGGGAAATAAATACCCTTGATTTTGGAGTAGAATGCACGGTGTAAATATGACTAGAGACTCATACCAATCACTCCTCTAATATGACCATTTCTATTTTCCCAAACTATTTTCTTCCACTTTTTCTTTGGATCAGATATGAGTCCATAAAGATAAGGCAAGAGATTAAGCCATCTACAATGTGTGATAATTCCTTTTTCCCATGACTCATAATTATCCCTAGTCAAAGATATTACAAAAGGATTTGTTCCATATCTGATGGTTACATCAATGATACACTTCACATATTACAAATTGACATCACAAATTATTACACCCCACAACCAGGCTATAATAGACTTTGATCACTATGCAAAAGTCCAAATTAAGTTCTATGCATTACAATTGCAAAACAAAGCCAAATTTTGAAATTAAAATTTCTTATCACAGTCACTATAATCTGATAACACCACTGTAAAAAATAAAATAAAATTATGCACTTTAAAAAAATTACACCTGAAAAGGAGTTCATATGAGCCCAAATGAGGCCTTGGAAGTTGAAAAAATGGGATTTACAATTTTTAGAAAAAATCAGGAACAAAGATAAGAAAAAACTTGCACCATTGTGTAGAGCAAAAAATTCTACCCCAAAGCAAAAAAATTGCTCGAAAAAAGGAGTCCGAATGACTGAGATATCATTGTTTGAAAATCACCTCTTTAATTATTATTTTTGAATCGTCATTGTCACACCTCCAAAATTCAAATGACTCTAGATGAAACAAAATTGAATTTAGGGTTTTTTTGGACCTCCTTAATATGATGCCAACCTCTGATTTGCACTAACAAGCTCCAATATCGACCTACAATAGAAAGCCATAAAATTCAAAACCCCATATTTTCTTCAAATAGACTATGAAATGGTGATGCTCAAATAACCTTATTCTACACCTACAATTGACTCAAGCCAAGATTTATATTCTTGAGAAGAGGTCTTCACATCTTGCGAGATCTAATACCATGTAAGAATTTGCAAATAGCAATGAACCAAGTATCTAGAGGTCAAAGAATAACACAAAGACAAGAGAGATTATATGAAAAAGAATAAAATGTATTCTCATTAATGATGCAATATAAAAATATAAGATATTGGAGATAATGAAAATGTACAAAATAGGTCTACTTATATAGGCAAGACAATAATAGACCATGATAAGGAGAAGATAACCTATCACCTACACAAGGTGGAATCACATGCCCATCAAAGGTGGATCATCCTCCATTATGAAATGAAGTATGTTCCATGTGATGAGGATGATAATGTGATATTTGTGCTAAAGGCAGATCTCACACATAAAGTGGAATGAGATAACAACTATCACCACATAAAGTGGAATTCTCCTACACCATGTGCTTAATATAGGTGTAAAATCCTAGGTGTCTCAATGACAAACTACTATGGAAGGAATTATCCTAATTAAGCTTAAGTAAAGTGTAATTAGAAATATTTAATTACACCAACACAAGTACATCCACACAAGCCTCTACATCTTGAGGCAACCTTTAATCTTGTTCACAATTTGGGGTTCTACAAGAGACATCAAATCTTTACACTGAGGTGTCTCCCATTAACAAGGTCATAATGGAAATTTCCATATAGATGTATATGATAAATTATAATGTGTATCGCTCAATGAGATCATTGAACTTACTAAAAAAAATTCAAACAAACTTAGTGACAAAAGGAAAGAGGTAGTAAAAGAAGATGCTAAGATATATTATGAATAATACCTGATGGATATATGTTTTTTTCTAGAATGTTGCATTGGATTCTTTGAAATGTTTACAAAACTGGTATTGTGACACATTATTGAAACCAATTCATCAAAAGTTTTACCAATATCCTTCAAAGTTTGTTTCACCCATAATAGTTGAGTACAACATGAGGATGCTGCAATGTATTCTGATTCATTAGTTGACAATGTTAGAAAAACTTGTTTCTTCCTTGACCAAGCATCCAATTGAGAGCCAAGAAAGTAAGACCCACCACTAGTACTTCTCCAGTTATCCACACAACCTTCCCAATCTACATTAGTATAAGTTGTCAACGTGATATCAAAACCTTTTGGATACCATAATCCAAACTCTTTTATTCCCTTCAAATATCTGAAAAATCTGTTTTACTGTCATAACATGTGACTCTTTTGGTTCTTTCTAAATATGGTTGCCAAACACACTGCATACATGATATTTGGTCTATCAGAAGTTAGGTACAATAATCTTGCAAACATTGATCTATAATTACTTGCATTTTCTTTTGGTGAATCATCTTCCTTAGTCAACTTACAGCCAGTAACAATAGGGGTACATACTGGTTTAGAATTTTCCAAACCAAAATTTTTCAATAGTTCCTTGACATACTTGGACTGTGAAATGAAAATGCCTTTACTATTCTGATTTACCTGCAATCCAAGAATTAAATTCAACTCACCAATCATGGACATTTCAAACTCCTACTGCATCTCCTCTACAAATTTCCCGCACAAGTCATCCTTTCCTCCTTAAATAATGTTATCAATATAAACAACAACAATCGGAATCTAATCTTAATAAATCTTGTAATACAAGTTACTATTTGTAGAACCTTTCTAAAATCCTTGTTCAATCATATATCTATCCAATCTTCCATATCAGGCTCTCGATTCCTACTTCAGTCCATATAATGCCTTCTTCAATCTGCACACTGCATTATAGTTCTCTTTTGATTTGAATCCTTCCAGTTGTTCAATGCAATCTTCTTCTTTTAGTTCTCCATTCAGAAATGCAAGCTTAACATCCATCTGATAAACATTGAAATCCTTATAAGATGCAAATGCCAAGAATATCTAGATCACCTCCATCTGGGCAACACGATCATAAGTCTCATCGAAATCAATACCCTCAATTTGAGTGTAACCCTTGCATTGTAACCTTTCCTTGTTTCTTATTACTTTACCATTTTCATCCATCTTGTTTCAGTAAACCCACTCTGTACCAATCACATTCTTATTAGATGGTCTGGTACAATTTCTCAAGTTTGATTCTTTTCAATTTGATCAAGTTCTTCCTTCATTGCTTTTACCCAGTTTTGATCACTACATGCTTCTTTTATAGCTTTAGGTTTAATTTATGAAAGTAAACAGAATGGAAAATGCTCTTGTGCTACTCTAATTCTAGTAATAACTCCTCTATTCTTATCACCAATAATATGATCCTCTAAGTGATTTATTTGTACATACCTTAGTGTTTTAGTTCTAGATGTCAGTGCTTGTCTTGTCTCTTCCTCATTTTTCTTTTCTTCCTTTCCTTTTTCCTCTATATTAGACTCATCTTCAATGTGCTTCTTAGGAGACTTTTGAAAATCTTCATCAACCATCACATTCTCGCTTTCAACAATCTTATTTAGCCCCTTGTTGTAACACCAGTAAGCTTTACTCCTTGTAGAATATCCCAAAAAAATACCTGCACCTCCTCTGCTATCAAATTTGCCAAGGTGGTCTTCATCCTTTTGAATGTAGCATCTGCTTCCAAAAATCTTGAAATACTTTAATGTTAGTGCTCTTAGATGCCATAGATCATATGATGTCTTGCCATAATTCTTCTGGTAAAGTACTCTATTAAGAGTGTATACAACTACGTGTACAACTTCTCTCTAGTAAACCTTCAATAATATTGCTTCATTTATCATTGTCCTTGTTACTTCCTGTATTGTCCAATTCATTCTCTCCAATACACCATCATGCTATCATGTTTTGTCATCAATTCCAAAGGGGGAGATTGTTAGATTTAGATGTTGTTGGAATTATTTTTATTGATGTAAAAAACTTCATATTGTCATCCTAGCGATATTGGTTTCAGTATAAGTTGGAAAATTGTGGCTATCAAAATCAGTGGTTTTAGTTATATGCACAACAAGTTTTGTACACACTTTTGGTGCTCTATGAAAGGTGTACTTGGTTCTACTAAAGGATTACATGTTTTGGTACACTTGTATTCTTTCAATAATTAGTGGTGCATGACATCTTCTATTAGTTACTATTGATTGTTATGCCTACAACGTTCTTCCACTACCTTTTCTTTGCTTTTGTCCTTCATATTTGAACATTCACCAATAAACCTTAACATTTTTTTATCTTTGTAATTCTTCTGCATGGCTAATAGATGATCCTAAATAATAGTGCTCTCTCACACTTTTTCTTCAGATCTCAACTTCTTTAATTTTTTACCTAGCCTCTTATTTTCATATGACTGCATCTTGATGATATTCTTAAGATTCTCTTCAGATTTTTTCCATTCCTCCATTACAATTTCCAGTTCTCCCTTGATCTTCCTAATGCCTTTCATTTTCTTCTTCAACCCATCTTTGATGAATTCCTTAGTATGTATCTTGTTATTCAACATCTTCTCCAGGTCTTATGCCTTTTCTTTTTATTCCTTCACTTCATGTTCTAGGTTTGCTTCTTTTTCTTTTGATTCCTTCAATTCCCAACTGACTTCCTTATGCCTTTCTTTAAACTTCCAGATCCGATTCCTTAACTTTCCAATACATGCATATGCTTCCTTCAGAATTTATTTCAACTCACCATTTTCTGATTTGGTACTCTCAATGTCGCTCAACATGATCTGCCAATCCTAATCAGTATAGTACCCTTCTTCCATTTGTTCCAACAACCAAGATCTCCTTCAAGCGATTAAGCTCGGTTTGCAAGGGACCAAGCTCTGATACCAATTGTTGAATATGCCAAATAAATGAGGGGGGGGGGGGGGGGGGAANGTGAATTAGTTATTCACAAACACTTTCTAAAATTTTTACTGTGTCAAGAAACTCACAGAACATATAAATGATATCGACTATTATATCAATATTAACTTATGTTCTATCGGTAACCACATCAAGCAATCGTAACAAATGTAAACATAAAAAAATAACCATCAACACAAAGAAATCTAGAATTTACGTGGAAACCCAAATTGGGAAAAACCACAGAAAATATAATTCTCATCAAATGAAGCACTAGTTACGGTGATTTTTATAAAGGCTCACTATTGGATTTCTTAGTGTGGTTGGCTCACTGTCGGTTGGGCTAACTACCCTTATACAAAAAGATATGTTTTATAGACAAAATATGAATTAATAATATTTTATCATAATATGCATGAAACAGTTCAAAAATTAATCTTAGTTACCACATCCAACAGTAGATCCGATTGCTAAAATCTTCCACGTATACCACTATGTGGTCAACTACAAATCTATATGAAAATTCCCTTCTTGATCTCTCAATAATCTGCTTCAACTTGCACACATCACTGTCAAGAACTCACTCAGAGACTCCTTATTTACCTCGCTTATCTTATTCCACACACACACTCTCATATCATGGATACAAAAGTTTTTTCTTTATTTATATAGATATATGATCGTACATATGTCAAACGCACCAAACATTTGTTAACCTCACATGAAAAAGATATTACAATTACATTTAATGCACTACTATTGATCCTAAATCTAGGAAACACTTAAGAAAACTTTACAAAACGCTACACTAGGACCTAAATATGGGTCCCACTTAAGATATTTGCAATGCTCATTACATTTACTAAAATTTTTGGAACACCACAACCAAGACCATGTCTTGATCATCAAAACTTTTGAACCCACCAATAGATGAGACTAGATAGAACATGTTCAAAATACAATACCAAAAGCTAATTTATGAACTACAAGAGAGTCTAGATATTAGGGACACTTAGAAGAACATTGTAGGCATAGTAATCAACAATAATTGAAAGAAGATTTTAGACCTGAGATCATGTTATTGAGAGGGGGAGGTGAACAGTAGTCTACTAAATAAACCAACTTTACAATCACTTAAAATTTAATCACCATTCATAAGATTAACCTTAATAGCAGCAAATAAAAATCTTAAACATCCAAGATCATCCAAATATTTTGCCACAAATTTATCTCATGGAAACCCAAATAGGGAAAAAACCATGGTGGGGATTAATACCCACTAAAATGATGTATTCTTCTTAATTATGATCTGTGAGGAGCATAACCTTGTTACGAGTTTACAACAACACTGTTAGGTACTACCGGTTAAGGGATTTACATTAGGCATGTTAGAACCTTTAACGTGTTAAGAGTAGCCTTTTTTTTAGAATTTAAAACACACGCTAATGTGTCGCCTTGCTAGAGGATTTACAGTAAAGATCTGTTAGGATCTATCTTGTTAGGGGATTTCAACTGCTATAACTATTAGGGAACAACATCAACAATGATCTACAAAAAAGTACTACCTCTGCTTGATCAGATACACTAAAGCACACAATGTCTTCTGAGCATAATTAACTCTTCCCTGACTTGATCACAACATACACCTTACATGACACTTGTACAACACATGATCAATACACTTTGCATTCAACTTCAACCATTATATATTGAACTATTAAGTCCACCACCTTTATCAAACCCTAAAATAAAGTTACAAAGAATCTTTCCCTAATACAACATGCCAAACAAAAAAATTAAATAAACAAAACATATTTCCAAGACCGTGTCAACCTACACAACAATTTGCAAATGAAATTGAGCCAAAGAGTCAAAAACATTTTGACTATACTTAAAATTCCTCTAGAATCTTCTTCACAAGATAATATCGATGAATGTGATGCCATATCATCACCTCCAATCGTGAATACACGCCGCCAGATTGTAAATCATTCATCATTAATCATAACCGTATCAATATCGATCACCGATACAAGATATCCCATCGATAGCTCAAGAACAGAAACACTTAACATGTTGAGTAACACTGTCTAAGCTCATTGATCACTTAACCTTATCACCGGTCACTCAAAGTAGTTGGGATTGCAACTGTAGCATCTGAACACTGTTGACCACCATATCCTATGACCATGCCACAAGATACATTAGAGATTTGACAAAAAATTCAAATCATCTATCACCTATCATTAATTGTTCTAGTAGTTGTACTATTATACTCCATTAGATTACATCTCTCACATAATCTTACTGTAGCAATAGCGGTAATGCATTTGACATTTAGAGACATACCTAAGTCTCCCCTAAAGATAGAAACAACTAAAATTCATTGAAACTCATCATTCATCATATCTATGCAACATACTAAGAATGCAAAGTTAATAGTTGACATCAATGACAATATAATATCTGATCATCCTGTAATCAAATCACCGTGTCATCACCAAAACACCCTTACCATCATTGCATCAGATATGCCAACATAAGACACCATGTACTACTGATTACCAAAAGCATACACATGTACAAAAACGTGTAATCCTTTAGTAGAACCATGCACACCTTGTTGGGTATAATAACTAAGTCATGTACTAAGAGGGGGGGGGGGAATCAGTACATTCATCAATTCAAATTTTAAAACTAATTCAGAACACCGGTAATAGATAGAACTGAAAACTAATTTAATATGCATTAACCATTATTGCTGAATCACAATCATAACCATAAAAAAATAAATAAAACCAAAACATCACAATCATATACACATGTGACACAAAGATTTTGGTATCGTGGAAACCCTTATAAGAGGGAAAAACCATGATGGGCATGGTACCCACAAACTTCACTACTGCAACATAGAAGGTTCCCTGTGAAAGGCTTACAAAAACTCTTTCTGAGAGCTATACATATTTTTAGAGATGTCTAGTGCATTATCATATGTACAATAAGACCTTTGAAAGTCTACTTTATGTGAGGATTGAAATGTAAAATCTAGAGATTCACCTTGTGAAAGGATTTAGAAATAAAGACCTGTAAGAGTCTACCTTGTTAAAGGGTTTAGCTTGCTACAATTGTCAGAGAACAACAAGTGATTGATCTGTAATAACACTCCTTGCTTGTAAGATCCTTTAGGTTATGTAGTTTCTTAACCTTCCACTCAATATGTGACTTAATCCTCTTCTTCAAATATTTTCACTATCTCCTATACCGGTCATTGATTGATCTGACAATAGTTCCTCCTTCACATTACTATCTCTACTCCTTCTCCTTCTTCTTCAGTCTTTCCTTGTTCTTCTCAGATTTTTTGATAGTTCTATCATCTCCTTAGGGAAAAATAGTTTGAAATATATATTTTCTATATACGACCCTTCAATAGCTTCCTCTTACTCAAAAATTATGGGAATTTGTATGCTTACTCTTCTCCTCTTCATCTCTGTCTCACCAAGCTCCAACTTTCTCTTTACTGGTTTCTCTTCTGTTGATGTAGTCTAAACATTGGTAGGAGTTACCAATAGCATAGATGAATGTGTAGTAGGAGGGGAAAGTGTTAATCTTTGTGTTTTCTCTATCTCCTCATAGGGTATTTCCTCAATCACTACCTCATCTTTATTTACTTCCTCAGATTTATGTTCTTCTTTCTTCTCTATATCTTCCACCTATTTAGTAATAACCTTAAGAACTTCCTCAATATCGTCTAGTGGCTCAATAATTTCTCCGTCATCTTGATCTGATTCCTCTTTTTCTTCCTCATCAAAATGCTTGGGTTCCTCACCTTCTTCTTCTACATAGCCTCCCTCTTGAGCTCTCTCAGATCTTTCAATGTACTTCCAAATCTTAATTGTCTCTTCATGTATACCCTATGTTTCCCCCATCATAATTCTAATAACTCTTCTCTTGATAGGGAAATCATACTTATATATCTCAACAAATTACTTAATCTCACTAACATCTAATCCAGTATCACATTCCATCAGTGCCTTCTCTCTAACTTCATTATCAATACTTAAGGCCGTCTTCCATCTTGCATTAATTATATCAAACAAACTTTAAAAAATATGACCTCTAAGTTCAGTAGGGCTTCTATTAAACTTCCTCATGCTCTTAATGATTGCATCTTCAATCCTTCTCTTAATTTCATCATTATGAAATAAGTCATATTTCCTAGAAACTCCACTTAATCTTCCAAGAACCTCAATGTTATGTATAAATTCATCTATAGAAATGCTTGTAGAGACTATACCTTGTTTCTTTACTTATTTCACTTCCTTGTCTGAAGGGTTGTCCTCATCATCACCCTTTGTAGCTTTATCCTTGGTATATGTAGACTCTATGTCTTTGGCTTCTCTAGCTAGTGTTATCCTAGTAGGCATCGGTGATGTGGTTTTTGTAGGAGTCTTCTTTGCTTTCTGCTTTCTCTTTCTCTTGTAAGTTTTCTTAGATTCTTTTGCAGTGGCCTCTATCAGTTGTGTAGATGATATTGTAGGGGTCTCTTGTGATGCATGTGAAGTAGAGCTTTCTCCTCCAAACTTAGCCTCTAACTTTGTTAGCATTATTTTTGTTTTTCTTTATTTTATAGGCTTCTTGAGTTCAAGCTTAATTATAGAGCTTGCTTCTTCAAATGTTCTAAACCTTTTCTCAGTGTCATCTAGATGGGCTTACTCAGCAGAACCTCTGCATATCTGTCTATCTTATCTTCATAAATCTCATAACCCATTGCAGGGATCTAGAATGTTCTGGGTACAAAAGGTTGATGTATACATGTGCTTGAGTCAACTAAAAAACATATATCATCCTTATACTTCTGAACTATACCAGGTGGTATTCTCCATTTATTATGCATAGTAGTTTGAAAACTTTTGAAATATCCCCACATATGATTGTCAAGTTGATCTCCTAGTTCCTTAATATATTCTGAGATATGTGCTACCACAGGTCTATCTTATTTCCATTCAACATTGCCTTTTCTAGGGAAATACTTTTAAAAATAAAATAAAATAAAATATAGACAAGTAATGAACCATACTTGAATGAATTCTTCTTATCATTTGAAATCTTTTCCCTATTAACAACCATCCAATCAGCTAGAAAATCACACAAGTTGTAAGAAACATTCCCACTCACCATTTTGTATGCAACATGGATTGGTCCATGGCGAATGTTGTTGTGTTTTCTTGATTGATATACTTTGTAACCAACAACCATCACTGAAAATATCACAACAATATTAGGTATGTCCTTCACATTCATGGCTTTGTGGTCTCTTCGTGATTTTTTAGTTCTACAACTACATTTCCAGAAATTTGTCTTAGTGTTGGTGACTCACTGGTTACAATGAAACCTATTGTACACACAAAAGTAGTGCACTTATATGAATCCTTACATGCAAGAAAACTCAAGAATGAGCCCTCACAAATCGACTCATAGCTCTCTATGTATGGAGTTGCAAGAGTTGTAAAATTGCTCTCAGCTAGAGCTATAAACTCATGACCTTGCCAATAAACCATAGAACGAGAGATTCACAATGAAAACAAGGGCAAGAATGCCAATACCTCCAATGGAACCAAATGTATGCAATGTAATGCAAGCTAGATGATAATGCAAAGTAATCTATGAAAATGAAAGTACAATGCAACTAATCTATGAAAGGAAAGAACAAGTGTTACCAAGCCTTCCTATTTAGACTATGTGAGATTATTCTATTGCATAAAAGGAAACT
>MU223599.1:163008-205324 GCA_018584345.1 Thuja plicata | reverse complement strand
TTGTGTCCCACATAAGACAAAAAGTGCTTTTTCCCTTTTTATAAAATAAGAATAATGCTTTATTTGTGCAACATAGGATAAGAAGAAAAGTGGGGATTTTTTATTTAAATAAAAGAGAAGGAAATTCTTTTTAATTAAATAAAGGCTTAGGATAAAGTGATTTTATTATTTAATTAAAAGAGATTTTTTAATTAATTAAAAGAGAGCATGTTCTCTTAATTAAATAATAGTTTTACTTTTATTTTTTCTCTTTTAAATTAAATAAGGCTCAAACCTTAGGAAATATTGAATTGATTATGATTTGATCAAGGAAATTGATATAATTGATATTGTTGATATTTGAAAATATTGATTCAGGGATTTGATAAATTGAGAAATGGGGCCCAAAGTCTAGGCGACCATTTTAGGGTGCATACACCTATAACTCTTCTGATTACTTCACTAGTGATCTTATGGTTCTCGCCCAACCATAGAAATTGATCATAAAATATTCTTAGTACATATCCTTTCCAGTTGTCATGGAAACATGTAGGGAAATCAAGTGCATTTAGAATACTGTTATTGATTAGATATGCATATTCATTTTTTAGAATTCCAACTTCACAAAATTTTAAATATCCTTCAATGATATCAGCTTCTCCAAGTTCCTCCATCTTACAATGAATAAAACAACGTATGTCCTCTACCAACAAAACTCCAGGTGGGATTGATGACAAAGATCTAGCTTCATCAACCTCGACATTCTTCATCAGATGTAACCTGAATTGTGGTCATGTCTCCTCAACATGTTCAATTAGGGTAGGAGTATCAATCATTTGTTCCATGTTAAACTCTCCTTAACAAATGAAATCACAAACTCTGTCTCAATTGATCAAATTCTACTTTTCAAACACTTGCTCTGTTCGCGTATGGTTTTGGCACTTTTTCACTCTTCATATTCAACTGAATAGTCGCTCAAAATCTATTCACACTTAGCTCATAAACAATTCTTGTGAAATAAAAAGTGTGCAAATGATCTCAATTCATGTATTTATAATTTCACTTAGGGTTTACTGTTCATTCAAGTTACTATTACATGTTCTAGCGGTTAACCATCTTACCATTAGTTCATTCAATCCCTGACTTTACCATTCGGTATGCTTCCAACAATAATATTTCACAAAAATTGTAAATTTTTCATAATATCATTAAATATAGATACAATGACATCACCTCACATCTTATTATGTAAATTTGGATTCCTTATAGATAATTTGGGGAACCAGCTGATATGGCATTTGTTTTCTTCCCATTTAAATCAATTTCTTGACCTAGTTGGAAGGTGAACTCTCAACAGTAGATGGTTGAGATCCCAACTCAGATGAAATTAATCCTCCTTCCTTCTTAACCCAAATTTTCTTCATATCACTTTTAACTTGTTCGATATTTGCACTTTTCTTCTTTTCATTTTGTGGTGACCGGTTCACTTGACTATTTATCTAATCTCTAGCTAGATGACTCATTCTATTAAATGCATAGAAAACCATGCTAGTTTATCTCCAAGGTCCATGATGATTGCTCAAGTTCATTCTTCTACAGTTTTCTTCTATATGCCCATGTATTCCATAGTTTGCACAAATCACACCAGATTGCTGATTACTTCCATAAGTATTCATCGATGGCTTAGGTGATCCATAATTATTTAGTGCTAACCTACACTTTATGGCTTTCTGTCCATATTTATTGCAGTTGTAGCAACATCCCTCAAATATTTCTCCATATTTAGCATTAGGACCACATTAATTTTCTCTATGTCCATATTGATTACAATTATAGCAATAACCATTAAAAGGTTGAGTTTTAGGACTTACTAGTCCGTATATGCAAACATTTTATGTGTGGCCTGGATTTCCATAGTTGTATCATGTAGGCTTTGATGCTTTCCTCTCTTGAATGTTGACATGTGACTTGGGTTCATCTTGTTTCTCCTTGTCCTTTGATGATTCTCCAGGTTCCTGTGTACTCCTTCTAGTGTATCCTAATCCAGATGTGTCATGAGGTCTCCTCTACTGATTAAGTTGTTCAAGAATCTTCAAGGTACTCTCATTTCCTTTTTTAATATGTTCATGTGCATGTTTTTATTTCTTGAGTTTTTATTTTGCTTGCTTCAACTCATTCTTCAACATTTCATTTTCATCTCTGAGTTTTTCATTTACTTCTCTCACAGTTTCATTTTTGATAGTGATTTCTTCATTTTCTTCAACTAGATCACTCAACTGTTCATGCATTAAAACATTCTCTCTGTTGATGTGGTACCATTCCTCTTCCTTTGTTCTCATTGTTTCTTCAAGTTCTATCTTTGCATCCTCTGCAATTATCTTCTTCTCAAGGTATTCACACATAGCCACATATTTTCCTTCAAATTCCTTTTTCATACTTGACACTTCTTTTGTTAAATTTGCATTCTCTTTCATGGCCTCCTCTAGGGATTCTTGTGCTTCATCAGACATGCTTCCTTCAAATATTTCATCACAATAGTCTTGAGTACCTCTTAACCTTTCAACCAACTATTTTCTTATTGCAAGAGATTCCTTTGTGTTTCCATCAACTCTTCAATTACTTGCTCAGGAGTTTTTCCTCTTTCCACAGTGCTCACCTCTGGACCTTTTAATCAAGTTGTTAATTTTCCTTTAGAGTACCAATTCGCTAATACCAATTGTTTGGTATATGAACTAAGTAATTTACTGAGATGGGGGGTGGGGGTGAATCGGTACAGTCACCAATTCAAGATTTAAAACTAATTGAGAACACTAGTAATAAACACAACTTAACTGATTCAATATGCATTAACCATTATTGTTGAATCATAATCATAACCCTAAAAGAGTAAATGAAACCAGAACATCACAATCATAGAAATATGTGACATAAATATTTTGGTATCATGGAAACCCTTATAAGAGGGAAAAACCATGGTGGGGATGGTACCCACAAACTTCACCACTGCAGTATAGAAGGTGCCTTGCAAAAGGATTACAAAACTATTTCTAAGAGTTATACATCTTGTTAGAGATTTCTAGTGCATTATAATAGGGAAAGTAAGACCTTTGAAAGTCTACCTCATGTGAGGATTGAAATCTATAATTTAGAGATTCACCTTGCGAAAGGATTTAAAAACAAAGACCTGTAAGAGTCTACCTTGTTAAAGGGTTTAGATTTCTGCAATTGTTAGAGAACAAAAAGTGATTGATCTCTAATAGCACTCCTTTCTTGTAATATCCTTTAGGCTATGTAGCTTCTCAACCTTCCATTCAATCTGTGACTTAAACCTCTTCTTCAAATATTTTTACTATCTCCTGTACCGGTCACTGATTGATCTGACAATAGTTCCTCCTTAACATTAATGTCTCTTCTGCTTCTCCAATCTCTCCTTATAAAATTATCCAACTGTGTATTCATCTCATAGATAATATTTTTTATGGTTTCTTACTATTTTTTCCACTTAATCAATATCACAGGTTTTGCTGCTTAATCAACACCATTGATTTTAAACTTGCGTTTAGGTCACTTATCACCTTAGGTTCAACTTCTTGTAGAATGTTCCAAATCATAGTTAACCTTAGGAAAAATCATCCATCCAATCAAACCAATAGAATATTTTCATTTTGAATAACATCCTCAACAAACTTTACCTTGATATCTGTATCGATTTGTCATTTAGCGATCATAGAAATAGCATTGCAAAGTTTATTCCAGAATATTGATAAATCATTCAAATTAGAATAAGACTTTAGCATTTTAAGGATTGGTTTATTTAGGCATATCGGCAATAGAATTATACAACATCTTGCAAAACCGCTCCTCATAATACTTCGATCTCATTATATATTTACTAGAGTTCCATCATGTTGTTGTTGTGTACCTTAGTCGGTTAGGTGTTCCATTAGATTCTTCATTACCGATTGTGGTAAATTGTAGGAGTATACTATTTAGTATGTTTGAACATGAATGTTTATTATCTTTTCCATTTAGATGATCAATGCCAACACACCTGCCATAGAGCACCAAAACTACATGTACAAAACTTGTTCTGCATATAACTAAAACCACTTATTTTGATATCCACAACTGTCCAACTAATACTGCCAAAAACCAACCGATACCACTAGGATTTTGGTATAAAGGTTTTGACATCAATGATAAAAATGATAACAATATCTGAATCTAATAATCTCCCCCTTTGGAATTGATGGCAAAACACCAAAAATACAAAAACTCCAAAACCCAAAACTCACATCCAAAAAATCCCCCTGAGTAGATACTTTATATCAGGTTTTTGAGTTGTCAATAAATTATTTTTCTTTATCATTCGCACCCTCAATGGTTATGGTATTAGAATCTATGAGGTTTTGGACAATATGCTTCAAATGATAACACTTCATAATTTCACATCCAGGCTAAAAATGGTATTGGCAAAGGGCTTTGGGATCATGGGAGGCCAACAATGGTTTGGAAGGGTCGATAGGTTTGACAGGAGGAAGTTTCAAAACATTGGTATTAATCAAATTAAACATAACATTATGTAAAAATTCAGAAAGAGATGTAAACTTACGAGATGGTTTGAAAAGGGAGGACAAAGGAGCCACACTTGATGTTGCAAATGCCACTTGATCATCAACATTGTTGGAATAATTATTGATCTTAATGAAACCTCTGTTAGGATTTTGGAACCTTTGGAAATATTGTTGAGAGACATTATTATTATCAACCAAGGTCATTGGAGTGGATGACAAAAACTAGCTTACTTGAAGCTGATAATAATGAAGCACTGCACACAATTGGGTAAAAGAAGTAAACTAAGAAAAAAAAAACTTATCTATAATGTCTTTTTTTGTAAAATAAAAAATAAAATTCTTTGAACATCCATATCAGGATTATGATAAGAAATTTGAGCATGCAAATGTTTGAATTTACAAATAAAATTAGTCACTTTTTCCTCAACACCTTGCTTACAACGAATCAAATTAGTTAAAGAAATTTGAGGACCAATATTGTTTTTAAATTGTTGAATTAAAGCATTAGCAATTTTTTGAAATGAATCCGTAGGATAAGGACTTAAAGAATTAAACCATTGTAAGGCCTTATTCCTAAATGTCCAATAAATAATTTAGCCATAAGTCTATGATCATTTGAGAAGTTACTACACATGATTTGAATTGTTTGTTATACGAGTCAATGGATTACCTTTTCCATTGTATGTCTCAAATTGAGGTATTTCTATGTATTGAGGGATAGTGATACAAATGATGTTGTGGGATAATATGATAGAAATGTCACAAGTAGGGACTTTGTATTTTGATTGGGTTATGGAGTCATGTTATTGCAAGGATGTGATCCTTGTGCAAGGTTGTTAATGGTTTCTTCGATGGATGTTAGTATTGGACATGTTGGATAATAAAAGATGTGGAATAATATGGGAAATGGATGGTGCATTGGAACATGAAAGTGGGACATTTTGTTAAGTAGGTGTAGATGATGGTTGGGAGATACATGGATCACTCATAGGAGGAGATATGTTAGGATTAGGAATTCCTCCAAAACTAACATGTGTAGGGTTGTTGTTTTGAATAGATGTAGCCATAATAGGTGAAGTATAGGTAGGTACATTAGGAAATGATGCTAGAATATGAGTGAAATTATCAACATTGGTATTAGGATTGAAAAGATTAAGGGATTTGGCACAACTTTACATAGTCTTAATATTTTCATCGATAATATGGGATATGCCATACAATAAATCAACACCATTTTCATCATTTTGAACCATCCTTCTCAAGCCTCAAATCAAGGGAATGGAATCAGTATTAGAATTTTCTTGTCTCTTCTAATGTTCAAGCTTTGTCAAATCATTGACAAGCTTTTCCACTTGGCTAGGAGACACTCTTGTTGTGGAGCCATCTTCATTGTGAAGTATGAGAAGAGTGATTTTCAATAGTGTTAGGTATATCATTGGTAGGCATAGAGTATCATCTACATTCCTATGGAATATGTTAAAGGACTTGAGATCTACACCTTTAAAGGAACCCATAAGTTTACAACTTCTTCTTATAGGGATGTTATATGTAGTGTTCAAGGTTATAAAACTCATGTTAGAATGTGAGGTGCATGCTATTCTTAATGGTGTCATTAATGATTGTCATTGATGTCAACATATATGATGTACATATGTGAGTTGGCTATTTTGGTGTATTAAGAAGTGTTCACCAAAGAATGTTCTTTACTATGTCGGTGTTGGTCCCTTTTAATGTGAAACATATGGTGGAATGTTTATTTTGGTTTGGTCCTATCTTGGATGTGTTCATTGTGCTCCAGTAAATGCGTTTGAATTGTAATGTATAGATCCTATGTGTTGGTACTAAAGGTCTCATAGATTGTGTATCATGGCGAATTGTGCAAAGCATGTTGTATTGAATGAGGTGGTCCATGATTCATTTCTTACCACATTGAGAATGTTCTAGTGTGACCTATTTCAAATCAGTTTAGGATGACCTTGTTGTTGGCGTAAAGTATTATAAGAAGAGTGATAATCTTAGTTGATGTGTTTCTTGGATGCGAGTAATATGTGAAGTGAATGCAAATCCAACAAGGAAGATCTATGTATTGATTTATGTGCAAGTTGATGAAATTGGTAGAATACTGTTATATCATTTTTATTGCAGAAAATGGTTTCAAAGGTGGATTCAAAATCATTTCTTATATTTTAGTGGTGAGCCTAATTGTATTGGAAGTGAGCCTATTTTTATCAATAGTTAGCCACTTTCACATCTTAGAGTAGTTAACCTGATCGAAAGTCAGAAATCTGGTAGTGAGCCCTTGTAAAAATCATCTTAACCGATTTCCATTTCATGATAATTAGCTTCTCCATGGTTTTTCCCAGTTTTGGTTTCCACATAAATTTCTGGTGTTCATTGTGTTGATGGTTTTGTGCTTTCATGTTTTTGATTAAGGAAAACAGGTTTTGATGGGTTCCTAAAACCCTACAGAGCTATAAAATAACCAAAAGCATAGAAATGATAAGTATCAACCTAAAAGGAACAGACAAGCCAACATCCAAACAAAACAGTCCCAGAGATTACATAAAGCTAGGGATGAAACCAAAAATACCAGGCAAAAAAACCAGGGATGCAAATCAAACAATTTCTATGAGAATCTCAACAGCACAAAACTCCAGCTCAGTCATTCTACCCGTAGCCTCTTTCAAGTCGGATAGGTCTTTATCAACTTCCTGGTTCTCCATCTTCTTTGTGGCGGCTCTTGTCCTATTCTTAGTTCCCTCTTCAGGTGACTTATCCCTACCACTGCTCGGTGACCAGTCCTCCTTGTTTCCTCTTTGCTCTTAAATCTTGGAAATAAGCACCTTAATGTTATCATTTGATGCTTTAAGGATATTGTATCTTTGTTCAGCTATTTTAACCAGAGAATCCTCAATACTTTTGACCCTTTTCTTCAACTCGTTCACTCTGCTATCCATCTCCCTATCCTCCTCTATGTTCTTGTTATTGTTTTTAATGTTTTCTTTCTCCATCCTGTCCATTCTTTTTTTCAGCTCATAGATTTCAAAGAAAGTCCATTTAGTGGTTCTGTAGCTATCAATGACACTATTTTTAGCATTATTCAATACGTCCATTTGAGGATCCTCCCTTGCATTATCGCTAAGAATCACTAAATCTGGATCAATTAACTCTTCCATCTGGATTCTTCCCTCCTTTTTCTCCTTAACCAAAGTCTTAATCACTTCTCTCTTTATCCCCATTTTAGTAGAGACCGTGTCAAAATTCCTCCAAACAACTTTCTTGTTTTTTCTAGTGATTTTGCAAGTGTAGTGCTCAGCCCCATACTCCTCAAACCCCTAATTCTGATTAGCCTCCTCATTCTCCCTCCCCTGATTCTCCTCTTTTTCATCTCTCTCCTCTTGCATATTATCCTGGTTGTCCTGCCTCTCCTCCTGGCTCTCCTCCTCAATCTATTTCCCTCTTTTAAAACTCATAACCCTCTTCCCTGAGAAAGCCTCCTCTTTCCGAACAGACAATTTGATCATTATCTTCCTCTTGCCTTTTGTCTTCCTCAGCTTCCCACCTTGTTTTGTATTTCCCTCTTCTCCAAAACTCTCATTCTCTATTTCCATCCCATCATCATTTTCATTGTAATCCTTGTCAGAGGAAATCTCAATATTTTGTTTTAAAATAGGAGAATCAATTTTCTCCATTTTGACTCTTTTCTTCCCCTTCTTCGTCTGCTGAAACTCTTCCTCCTCAGTATCCGAGTGCATATCTTAGTTGTCCTCAGTATCAGAGGGAACATAGTCCTCACCCAAGTCCTTCGACTCATCATTTCCCTCCTCCACGCTCTTAATTTACTTCCCCATAGTTCGAGCTTTAAAATATTCATAAATTAACAACAACAAACCCTCATGGAAAGTCGGGTTGCTGATGGGTTTCTCCTTATAATAATTTATATTTTCATTGATAGACAAATATAGGAAGAAGGGGATAGATATCTTAGCCCCATACCTAAAATGGTTGAGAAGCACAAAGTGGTGAGTGCTTATGCGGTCAAATCTCGTATCCAAAGAGATGTACTTGATAATAACCCGCAACAAAAACCTCCACAACAACTTGATTGAGCTCAGCTGGTAGAAAGTGCCTTTCTTCACTAAAGCATTCTTTTCCTCTGCAACTTTAACAAAATCTGTCAAAGCTTGCCCAGAAATCTTCTTATCTCTGTAAATTGTTTTCCCAATAATGGGGATACCCATCACAACTGAGACTATTTCCTCCATCACCATGAAATCCACCCCATTAATTTTGACTTGCCCTTCATTCTAGCTTTTCACCATCATCTTCGTAATAGAGGGCTTCCACCCATGAAGATGCTCAATGAAGGTAGTCACCTCACCCTTTTCAAAATCTTCCAGACCTTGGAGAGACATAGCCATTTTTTGGTTTCCTTCTCTGGTTCCCTCCTATGCCTTTCATCCACCATTTCAGCAACTTCTCTGCCTCCTCTATTTCTGGTATTTTTCCCACTAGAAACCCTCTGTTTCCAATTGAGATTGTGTTTATGTTTCATGAATCTTCTTTTAGGCTCATGATTGTAATAATCAATTTTATGCCTCCAAGTGTGCCAATGAGACCAGAAAAAGTAAATCCCTCTGCCTCTCTTGTACTTGCACATCATTCGGTGATACTTCCCCCATATGTCATTACTCTTCATTATTATCATTTAATATATCCGAGTATTCCTAAAACATGATCACTTTCTATCAGGCATAAGATTTCCAGTGGAAAATTATTCCCGTCATTCCACCTTTTTGCTCCCTCACTCTTGACACCCATAATTGCCAACCTGTGAGCCATCTAATTGGCTTCCTGGTATTCACGTGCCACATGGACCTATTCAAAGTTTTTGAGGATTTGTCTACACTCCCCTATTATGTTCTCAATTGTCCACACGGGCTTGGTCTTTTCATTTAAGCAATCTATTATGTTCTTTGAGTCCCCTTTCTAACCACAATTTCTTGATCCCCATATCCCGAGCCAGCCTTAAGGTGTGATGTGTTGCACTCGCCTCTGAATAGTGGTTCCTTTGTGACCCTAGGGGAGATAAAATATCCACAATGCCTTTTCCATGAGAGTTCCTTATTATTCCTCCCACACCAGCCTTCCCAAGGTTGCCTTTTGCAGCTCCGTCAAAGTTAGCTTTGAACCATCCTTCCGGTGATAAGGTCCATCTGGAATCCTTTATCTTATTGGTATCATTAAGTCCTTTGTTGTGAAGTGGATTGAGACCTTTGCTATGAGTGTAGTTTTCCACTAGGGCATTAGTTATTTTGTGGGAAACATACTTAGCAGTGGTAAATTTTTCCCGAAAGATCTTGTTATTTCACTCCTTCCACACTCCCCAGCATATGTGCAGCATCACCCAAGACCATAAAAAATTCCCTCTCAACCCCTGTTTCCATTGGTCAAAGAGCTCAAGATTCGTACACCAGAACATCTAAAAAAAAGACAAGAAATGATACCATATTTGTCTGGTAAGTCACAGTGGATAAACAAGTGGTCCACACTCTCACTTTGCTTTTTTCATAAGATACATCTATTAGGAATGTGCTGCCCTCTCTTTATAAGGTTATCCATAGTCAAAATACGGTTTTGGAGCATAATCCAAAAAATTATATTGATCTTAGGGATAAGACCAGGGAACCAAGCCTTAGCCCAAATAGGGGGAGTATCAATGTGTTGCATGGTTTCATATCCTGAAGCCACCATGTAGATACCATCTGTAGTTTCCCCCCAAACAATAACATCTTCATTGAGAGAGAGGGGAGTGTGACCAATTTTGACCATCAGAGGCTTTAAGTCCTGGGACACCTCAGTTAGGTCCACCCAATAATTGTTGATTCTATAGTTTCTTACTCTACTACCATATCTTTCAATGCAAGTATTAGCCCATCTATTATAAGGCTCCATGTTCCATAAGGGTCCTTGTCTAAGCCAATCATCATGCCAAAAGTTGACATCCCTTCCATTGGCTAATTTACATCTTGATTTTTCAGTAGCTATACCCTTAGTCCTCAGAATGCCATTCCAAATGCAGGATCCCTTCGGGTCCATATCTCTACTGATGAACTGTTTGAAGGTCATGTTTGCAACATATTTATCATTAATAATATCCCTCCATTCCCCTGTTGAATTGAAAATTCTCCAAATCTATTTTGATTGCAAAGATTTGTTGAACTACTTCAAATTATTGATTCCCAGCCCTCCTTGTTTTTTAGGATTACATATAGTTTCCCAAGCCACCAGTGGGTACTTCTTGTTTCCTTCTTTGTCGGCCCACAAAACATTTCTTTGAATGGCTTCCAGAGAGTCTGCCACCTTAGCAGGAATAGAAAAAAGGCTTAAGGTGTAAGTAGGGAGGTTCTGAAGAGTAGATTGTATCAAGAGCACTTTCCCTACTTGACTAAGGGTGATCCCATTCCAGCCTGCCAATTTCCTGTTGAATCTATCAATTAGGCAGCCCTAGAAGGTCTCTGGTGGTTGTGATCCTAACAGAAGACCTAAATATGATGTTGGAAAGGACCCAAAACCACATCCAAAAATTCCAACCATTTTCCTCTATCTATCTATGGGGGTGTTAATGAAGAACACCAAGCTCTTGTTCCAGTTAATAAGCTGTCTCGTAGCATTGGAGTAAGAATTTGGGATTTTCTTAACATTTCTAGCTTCTTTCACCGATGATTCACCACCTAAAATGGTATCATCCACAAATTGCTGGTGGGAAAAAGTGAGAGGACCAGAAGAAGCTTTTAGCCCAATGATGTGTCCCCTTCTCCTATTATCTTGGATAATCCTTCCCAGGCACTCAGCCAAAATGATGAAGAGGATCGGAGAGAGGGGGTCTCCTTGCCTAAGACCCCTAGAAGATTTAAAGAAAGATGATCGAGAACCATTCACCATAACTACAAATGAAGGGGTGGATATCAGCTGTGAAATAATCTTTCTCACCTTATCATTGAAGCCAAAATCTCCCAAAATGTTATTCGGGAATGTCCAATCAATCCTATCATACGCCTTGGAAAGATCCAGTTTTAGAAGGAATCCTTCCCTTTTTCCTTCCTCCAAAGAGTGAATCACCTCATGCACTTCCATGATAGAGTCCAATATTTGTCTACCAGGGACAAATCACATTTGTTGGGGGGCAATAATAGCCAGAAGGATTTTAAGGAATCTATTAGTTAAGACTTTGGAAATGATCTTGTAAAATGAGTTACACAGACTAATAGGTCTAAAGCTATCAAAAGAATCTACACCTGGAATTTTAGGGGTGAGAACAAGAAAGGTGGCATTGATCTCTTTAAGAAGGCTCTTTGCTCCAAAAAACTCCTAGACAACTTTTACAATTTCATCTTTGATAACTTCCTAGTACATCTGGAAAAATAAATTAGGAAAACCATTAGGGCCAGGGGCCTTTTCCACAGGTAGGGTAAAAACCGCTTTATGGATTTCCTCCTGATCAGGGATAGCCATCATATCCTTGTTCTGTCTATCCCTGATCACCTTAGGGATGGTCTAAAGAATTACCTCCTGGTCATCCACTCCTAGATTATGTTCGTTAGAAAGGATTTGAGAGAAGTACCTAATGGCCTCATTTGCAATCTCATTGTCTTCCTCCAAAGTTAAATCCCCTTTCTTAATAGCACTGATTCTATTAGCCATCTTGTGTTTCATAGTAGATAGGTGGAAGAATCTAGTGTTTTTGTCCCCCTCTTTCATCCATACCAATCTAGACCTTTGTCTACAGAAAATTTCCTCTTTTCTAAAAATGTTGTGAAGATCAGCAAGAATGGACTTTTCAGCACTCATTCTGTCTTCGTCATATTCGTGGCTTTGGATCTCTTCCTGAATCCCTGCAAGCTCTATCTTAATTCTATCTTTGGTCTGAAAAATGTTACCAAAGTCCCTTTTGTTCCACTTTCTAATCTCCATTTTTATTTTCTTGAGCTTCTTAGCCACCCCGTACATCGCCGTGCCATCCACATCTATGATCCACCACTCCCTTATCTTATTGAGAAGGTTAGGGTGTGTAGACCGAATCCTCTTGAATCTGAAGGGGAAAGCCTTTTTCTTGTTGTGAGTGTCTAGGGTGAGAGAAATCAGAGAGTGGTCAGATCTGAATCTGTCCATAGAGGACAGATGGAAGTGATACTGTTGCATCCAGTCCATAGAGATGGGTGCTCTACTGAGGCACACCTAAATACACTCTGAACCAACTCTCCTGTTTGACCAAGTAAATTTGCCTCCTCCTAAATCCACATCAATGAGAGCCAAGTCATTGATCATATTAGCTAACTATTTCCCACTCTCCAGGTCAGGGGGCAGCCCCCCAAATTTCTCAAATTCCTTAAGGGGGTTGTTGAAATCACCCATGATAATGGATTTTGGATCAGTCTTCTTAGATAACAAAATCTACATTTGGTGTTCGGAGCATAGATGTTCATTATGAACCAGCTCTCCTGGTCTTTTAGGTTTTTGAATTTGATAAGTAAAATGTTACCTTCATCAAAAATGATTTGAGCTTTGTGATTATCCTTCCATAACACCAGTAAGCCACCAGATGCTCCCTCAGATTTTGTAGTTGCAGTCCTCATACCTTTGCCAAAGGAAATGCTTTCCACTTTTTCTTTTTTCATTTTAGTTTCCTGTATCAAAAAAATGTCTGGTCTATGATCCCTTATCATATTCCTAATAATTTCTTGTTTGTGGACTCCATTTAGCCCATGATGTTGCATGATATGACCTTCATGATTTCTTATATGAGCAAGACTCTTGGATGGTCCTCTGAGATCCATCCGCTATATTTATTTTTGCTTCTTCCTTTATGATTTTATTCATAATCTTCCTTCCTAGTGTTTTAGAATTACTCCCTGTGTCTGCTTTAGCTCTACTTCTCGTAGCTGCAGGTGAAGCTAGAGGAGGGTCCTTGCTATTTTTATTTTTAACTGTTATCCATGGTCCCACATTCTCATCTTTGAAACTTTCTTTGTAACTATCCAAGAGGGCTTATCTTTCCTGGAGAAATATAAGTGCTTCTGCTAAAGTTTGATTCTTGGGAGAGGATTGGTCCTTGTCCCTCCTCATGCCTCCCACCTTCCTGTGAATCTAGAACAAAGGAGAATTCAGTGTTGTCTTCAACTATGATCTCACCCTCTTCTGGGTTCTCCAAAACTCCTCTGTCTCCATTCCCATATTCCATAAATGGACTTGTTGGGCTTGCCATGTCCCCTTCCCTCTCCCTTCCTTTTTCTAGCTGAGCTTGTGGCTATCTCTTGTCCTCTCCCTCTTTTTTTATGTGCTCTTCAGTCTTCTATTGAGCTAGCTGTTGTTCCAGAATATCAGTAATCATCTCCCCTTGTGAATTCTTCTTTTCTGTTACAAGAGTTGCTTCATTTGGAGCTTTCTCCTTCCATACCTTCTTGGTGTAGTTAAGACCCTTGATTAGAGGTTGATTCTTTGACCTCTTACCTTTTTTTATTTGATCCTTTTAGGATTTCTCCTTCTCAATGACCATAGGGCACCTTTTGGCCTTGTGGCCAGCTTTTTGCAATGGAAACAAGCAAAAGGAACACTTTCATACTCTATCTGTTGCACTCATTTTCCCAATCTAGATTGAAAAATGATTGCCTCTAGCATATCCTGACCAAATTCAAATCAAATTCATATCCTCACATAAGTGACTCTTTTCTTCACCACCGTAACTGGATCTATTGAAAGAAGCTCCCCAAAGGATCTAGCAATGCCCTAAAAAACATCCTCATGCTAGTACTCCAAAGGCAGCTTGGGTAGCCTAGCCCAGAATGGCATTTGGATCAGGAAATCATTGGTGAGATCTAGGTTAGAGGTCCATTTCTATAGAATGAGGGTGGATCTTCCCACTAACCAGTTCCCTACACAAATAATTTTTGACTGATCTTCTTGACAGGAAAACTCAAAAGACATAAAACCTTTTACCATTTCTGAAACCACAACCTAACCTTTTAGATCCCACTTGTTTTTCACAAAGGTTCTTACAATATCTATATTGGGTCTAGATCCTATGAACTTGCCCACTAGAGTTGCAGCCATACTCAAGATATTATGATCAATAAGATCAGAAGGCAACTCTAAAGCATAGATCCTCTGCTCTTTGTTAGAGACATCTTTAATCATTGGGAAAGGAGACTTACTAGAGGGTTTGACTCCAAAAAGGTTTGTCCAGCGCCCTAGTGGGGCCATGCCAACACTCGTTTCTTTTATTTTTGGAGATGTGACCTCATTTTCCCCTAGATCTAGCTACATTGTTCATGGGTCCCCTTCATCAGTCGAATCCTCAGCCCCTGGTCCTTGCCTTGGTCCAGGCCTACACTCTGATCATTTTGTCCTGGCCCACCAGTCACCGTTCCTCGCTTGCTGCTCGCCATGAGTGATTCAACCGATATTTTGTGTTTTCATGTTTGTATCTATTATAAGTTTTTGAATGGTTTAAGTGCTTACAGGTTCAATAAAATTTTAAGAAAGTGTTTGTGAATAATTAATTCACCCCACCTCTCAGTTATTTGTTTTGTTCAACAATTTGCATCAAAGCTTGGTTCCTTGGTGAAGAGAATAACCGCTTAAGGTAGATTTGATGGCACACAAACTAAACACCCTTCTATTTGATGGATGTTACTATAGTTCTGGAAAGAACATATGAGGGATATATGATCTTGATTAATTACACTAGATGGAAGCGTGTAGAGAAGACATATGTGTTACCTCACAATGACCTCACTACTCAAGATGAAATCGCAGCCTATGAGGAGAATGAGAAAGTAAGGTATGCGATCTTTAGTGCTTTATCAAAGATTGAGTTAGCTAAGGTTATTTCATTGAAGACTGCTTATGAAGTTTGAGAAAAGTTAAAAGAGATTTATGAAGGTAATGATAGAGTTAAGTTATCCAAGAAGTTAACAACTAAGTGACATTATGAGAATCTGAAAATGGAAGGAGGTAAAGACATTAGAAGCTTCTTTTAGAGGATTGATAATGCAATGAATGATGTCAAGAATCAAGGAGACAACATCATAGATGAAGATGTTATGGAAAATATTTTGATGTCCCTATCGGATAGTTACAACGACAAGATCTCAAAATGGAATAAGTCTATGATCATCAAATATTTACAAGAGAAAAATTATTTGGCACCCCGATTGCATTTGAATTGAGGAAATTAAATAAAGAGGAGAAGATTTGAGACATCATTTAAAGCCACAAAGTCAGAGAAAGACCTGAATGGTGATCAAGATTCATATGATATGGAAGTGAACTTTGCAAGGAAGCTAAAAAATGGTACTATAAAATACAAAGGTATGCTACCCCTTAAATGTTTTAGATGTGGAAAGATTTCTCTTTTGGCTACTAGGTGTCTAGAGAAATGTCGTAGGCATAAATTTAATAAGTTAAACAAGAAATATTACTATGATAATGAGGATGCTAGTATTTATGCTGAAGAAGAAAAACCAAGGATTGATATTTCTAACATTTGTTCGGAAGGTGATGATAATGTTGAGACTGATTTGTATGTTACAAGGAACAATAATGAATGGTTGATTGATAGGGGTTGTTCAAATCATATGACTGGTGATAAAAGTAAATTTTTAACACTTGAGAAATATGGTGGTGGTCTTGGTAGATTTGATGATGATAAGGAAACATATATTGTTGGTAGAGGTTCAATTACTTTTAATGGGAAGCATAACTCTAAAAAATTTTATTATGTGAAGGGTTCGTGTCACAATATTTTGAGTGTTGGAAATATGTGTGAGAATGGCTATGATGTTGTGTTCAAGAATGAAAGGTGTGAGATTTGGAAAGGATCTGGAGCACTGATTGTAGCTGGTAAAAGGACAAGAAGGAACATGTACCAACTTGAAGGAGTTACAAAAGGATGCTTTCTATTTAAGATTGATGATAGTTGGCTTTGGCACCGAAGGATGTGCCACATCAATTTTGATAACTTGGTAAGAATTAGTTCATCACGTGCAGTAAGAGACTTACCTAGATTGTGTAAACTAGACAATATTATCTGTAAAGGATGTCAGGAAGGAAAGAAGAGAAGAAAATTATTCAAGGATAAACATTATTCATCTATTGGTTTACTGGATCTAGTGCACACCGAACTGTGTGGTCCTACTAGAAAAATGAGTTTACAAGATAAGAGATAATTCATACTTTTCATTGATGATTATTAAAGATTATCTTGGGTTGCATTTCTAAGAGAAAAATTATAATCATTTGAGAAGTTAAATATTTTTAAAGCAAGAGTTGAGAATGAATGTGGTAGGAAGATTAAATATTTGAGATCTAATATAGGAGGAGAGTTTACATCTGATGAGTTTGAGAATTATTGTGAGAAAAATGGTATTGAGAGATAATTTTCAGTAGCTAGAACACCAAAACAAAATGGTGTAGTGGAAATAATAAATAATATAATACAAGACACAACAAGAACAATGATGAAAGAGGCAAGTTTACCGAAGGTTTATTAGAGAGAAGCAGTACATACATCTGCATACACACTTAAAATAGTTCTTTACCGAAAGAAGTATGGAAAGACATCATATGAGCATGACATGGAAGAGATTTTTGAAAGTAGATTTTACATTCGGAGAGATGAGGATAATATTGAAAAGTTTGACAATAGAGAAAATGAAAGTATATTTCAAGGATATTCTACAAAGAGAAAACTGTACCAGGGTTACAACAAGAGACTGAATAAGATTGTTGAAAGTGTGAATGTGAAGGTTTATGGAGATTTACAAAAGATTCCTAACAAACACATTGAATATGAGTCTGACATAGAGGACAGAGGAAAGGAGGACAAGAAAGATAATAAAGAGACAAAGTAGGCTTCGACATCTACAAATAATACACCAAGGTATGTACAGAGAAATCAATATTAGAATTAGATTATTGGTGACAAGAATATAGGAGTTGTTACTAGAAGTAGAGAAACACAAGAGAAATTTTTGGCATGTTTAATTTTAGAAATTTAGCCTAAGACTGTGGAAGAAGCATGTAATAATCAAAACTGGGTAAGAGCAATGAAGGAAGAACTTGATCAAATAGAGAAGATCTAGACTTGGGAACTTGTGCCCTGACTGGTTGACAAGAATGTAATTGGTACTAAATAGGTTTTTTGGAACAAGTTGGATGAAAATGGTTAGGTGACAAGGAATGAGGCAAGGTTAGTATGTAAAGGTTACACTCAGACTAAGAACATAAATTTTGATTCAATAATTATGCACCTATTTCCCAAATGGAAGCAATCTGGACATTTCTTGCATTTGCAGCGTTCAAAGATTTCAAGGTTTATCAAATGGATGTTAAGTCAACATTCTTGAAAATGGAGAAGTGAAAGAAGAAGTTTACATTGAGTAAATAGAAGGATATAGATTGGAAGGGAATCTAGATCTTTTGTGTGCAGATTAAAGAAGGCATTGTATAGATTGAAGCAGGCACCTAGGGACAGGTATGTCATATTGGATAGATATTTGATTGAACAAGAATTTCATGAAGGGTCAATAGATAGTAATTTGTATTACAAAATTTATTTAGATAAGATCTTGATTGTTGTGGTTTATGTTGATGACATTATTTTTGGAGGAAGGGATGACTTGTGTTAAAACAATGTAGAGGAGATGCAGAAGGAAGATTTGATTCCCATGATTGGTGAGTTGAATTTCTTTCTTAGGTTGTAGGTAAATCAGAACAGTAAAGGAATTTTCATTTCTCAATCCAAGTATATCAAGGTATTGTTGAAGAAGTTTGGGTTGGAGAGTTCTAAACTGGTATGCACTCCTATTATTACCAGATGTAAGTTGACTAAGAAAGATGATTCACCAAAGGATGATGTAAATAAGTACATATAAATGATTGGAGGACTATTGTACCTAACTTCTACAAGACCAAATATTATGTATGCAATATGTTTGACAACCATATTTTAGAAAGAACCAAAAGAATCACATGTTATGGTAGTAAAGAGGATTTTCAGATATCTGAAGGGAATAGAAGAGTTTGGATTATGATATACAAAAGGTTCAGATTCCACACTGACAACTTATACTAATGCAAATTGGGTCGGTTGTCTGGATAACCAAAGAAGTAACAATGGTCGAGCTTATTTTCTTAGCTTCCAGTTGGTATCTTGGTCAAGCAAGAAACAAGATTATGTAACACTATCAAATGTTGAATCAAAATACATTGCAACATCCTCATGTTGTAAAAAGTTACTATGGATGAAACAAACTTTGAAGGATATAGGTATAAATTTTGATGAGTCAATCTCAATCATGTGTAATAATACCAGTGCTATAAATATTTCAAATAATCTAGTGCAACATTCCATAACAAAATATCTATTTACCGGGTATCATTTCTTGAGAGAGAAGGTGTTGGAAAAGGAAGTTAAGCTTAAGTATGTAGCTACAAAGGAGAAAACAGAAAACATATTTACAAAACCTTTGTGCAAGCATACTTTTGAGTATCTCAGGGGGAATCTAGGAGTTTTTTCCCTTCCTAGAGTTCAATAAATATATTGGTGAGTGCATTAGTCCAGTTAATTGCATGCTTAATCATTTTTGGAAAAATTCTTGTTGGATTCCTCTCTGAGGGAGCTAAGTGAGCCACTAAAGGGGAGTTTTTAGTGATTTTTTTCAAAGGGGGATAAGAATAGATGGTGAAGAGTAACATAAAACTTTGATGCTGATATCTTTTAACAGTGAGTTGTTTTGCTTTGTTATTGATGAATGTTTCCATCAATGATAAAGGAGGAGATTTTTAGAACGTGAGATTGATGATATTATTGTTTTTTCATTAATGGTTGTCATTGATGTCAACATATCCAATGTATAGATGTGATTTAGCGATTTTGGTGTATCAGTGATGTTGTATCGATAGAAGCATTCAATGAAGGATGTGCTTTAAATATTTATCCTTATCCATGCTGGTATTTGTCCCTTTTAATGTGAAAAATATGGTGGGAATTTTGTTTTGGTTTGGTCCTATCTTGGATGTGTTTGTTGTGCTTCAGTTGATACATTTGAATTGTAATGTATAGATCCTATCTATTAGTATCAAAGGTCTCAGAGATTGTGTAGTGTTAAATTTTGTGAAGTGTGTTGTATTGAGTGAGGTGGTCCATGTTTCATTTCTTACCACTACGAGAATGTTTCGGTGTGACCTATTTCAAATTAGTTTAGGCCGACTTGGTTGTCAGCATCAAATAGTATAAGAAGAGAGATAATCTCAGTTTTGATGTGTTGCTTGGATGCAAGTAATATGTGAAGTGAATGCGAACCCAAAAAGGAAGATCTATGTATTGATGTATGTGCGAGTTGTTGAAATCAGTTTCAGGTTGTTAGATCATTTATGTATTAAAAATAGTGGTTTTAGTGGTGGATTCAAACCCATTTCTTATCAGCTAGAAACAAGCCTAATTGTATTGGTAGTGAGCCTATTTATATTGGCAATTTTCCACTTTCATATCTTAGGATAGCTAGCCCGATCGATAGTAAGCCAATCTGTAGTGAGAAAACCGATAGTGAGCCCTTCTAAAAATAACCTTAATCAGTGTCACCTTAAACACTATTCATTTCATGAGAATGTTCTTCTTCATAGTTTTTCCCAGTTTAGGTTTCCACATTAATTCTGGCGTGCATTGTGTTGATGGTTTTGTGTTTTCATATTTATATATGTTATAAGTTTTTGAATGGTTTAAGTGCTTACCAGTTTAGTAAAAGTTTTAGAAAGTATTTTTGAATAACTGATTCACTCCCCCTCTTAGTTATTTGGCATGTTCAACAACTCATACACAAAGCAAGACCACAAAGGAATGTTTAAAAAATGCAAATTAAAAATTAATTGATCATTTAAACATTGTATGAAAGAAAGTAATGTAATAATGTAAATTAGATCTAACATCAAAGCATATATAACCTAATGAATTGCATGAAAATATACTAATCCAAATAATAATCAATATGTGACAAGTATTTCTAAATGCATAAAATGTAACAAGATAATGCATACAAATCAGAATTAGAATGCAAGTGTCGGGTTCACTAAAATGCAATGAAAGAAAATAGGTGAAGGGGGGATTCACATGTATAGATGGACCAACTAGGAAGATCACACCTATATCCTTTTAAATTGGAGGTAAAATGATCTGCTAAGCTCAAGGTGGCTTTAGTGCTTCACAAATGTAGTAATCCTTTGTTTGTTGTGGAGATGACTATGCAAATGGAAATGAAAAATGCAATATCTAGGGAAAGAATGAAAGGAGAGATAACTTCTATGTATGCAGGTAGACAAAAAATTGAGAATCAAATTCCAAGACAAAATTTAGGAAGACAAGATAGATATTGACATGTGATTCGAGTTTTAGTCTAAAAAGCCAGGCCACAGGCGACTAGGAGGCCAGGGGCGAGTCTAGTTTCCTTAGAACTTGTAACTTTTGATGAAAATACTTTCAATTTGTAGATACCTGTCAGACCTTCTTGTAGCCTCTTCTTGTCAAACATCTCTTGAGGAATTAACCTTGAAATTGAAGTTAACTTCTTGAAAAGGAGGTGTATTGTTAGGTAGCAAAAACTTGAAAAGATACTTATACCTTCACAAACCTTTGTGGTGTCAAATTGTTCATGAAGATGCTTGAAATTGTCCATGATGTTGCTTGATTTTCGATCTAGGATAGGAAGAATATGAATTCCTTAACACATGCTTAGATCTAGGCCTTACTCCTTGTCTTCCATGCTTGGTGCTTGAATCAATTTCCTTGATTTCTTGAATTTCCTTTGTTCTCCAATTGATTTATTGATTTAATGAATGGATTCCTTAGGAATGTTCAATTTTAATTCAAGTTATTGATCTTGGTTACCAAAATGAGGGATTTATCTTTTTGTTTATACCTCACCTAGCCTTTTTGGGCTCAAAACTCAATGGAGGTTGATGTGGTTATAAGGATCCTTCTAAAACAAAAGGACCATTACACCATTCAAATTCGAGTCTATTTATATGGGTATGTGGTGAATCCTAGGTTAGGGGAAAGTAGAATCACCCCATACCTACCCAATCGCCCTATACTGGCCAATTCGGGCTCAAGTTTTTGATGAGGGTCAAATCTAATAGGGGACTTAAAAAATGTGCACGAAATCAAGGCATGATCAAGAATAATAGCCATGAAAACCCTCAACATTTAAATGAGCTTTGACTAAGGTATTAAATTGTATAGGGATACAATTTAGGACACCGCAAAAGAATTGAGATATTCTCTCCTCACCTTATGAGAGGTTAGAGAGGTCTCACCTAATGTAGACTCAACAAGTGTCCCGACACTTGTTCATAGACTCCTACACTTGTTGCATACTTGGAGAGTTAGTCAGAGTTTAACTCCCATCTTATCACCTCGACTTGGATGTCTTTAAATGCAAGACACCTTGTTATACATTTTGGTGACAATGTAATAAATTCTTATAATATTTGTTATTTTGCATCTTTCTTTTTTGTGGAGAGTTTTTATATTTGCAAGGGAGCTTGGTTGTTTATAAAAGATCCATCCTAAGAAATGAATTTGCGTGAGGTAAAAATTTGAGTTCCAAAATCATTTGTATATTGTGTAAGATAATTTATTGATTCACATAAAAATTCTAGCAAATTCAATTAGCATGTGTAAAGCCAATTCTCTCTACCATCCTCCATACCATCATATTTTCATATTTTAAAAAATGAGATCTTTGCAATGGGGTAATCTCATCCACCAAAGAAACTGATAAATAGATTTGCCAAGCATGTAACAACTATCTTGACCTATGTAATATACAAATCTAATAGACATTCAAATTGAAAGGAAAATCACAAATGAGGCCCATGAAATCTTGATAGCAACAAATAATTATAGCCTTGAGAAATTCTTATGAACCAACAATTGGACTTTGTCTTGCTACATATTAAAATACATAACAATGTGAAAAAATTGGTTATTCTTATCCATTCCTGTAATTTATAGAGAAAGTCACTTCTAAGAGGAATTGTTCCTCTTTGAGGCAACTTTCTACATAAATCTCAAGATTTTTTATTGCCTCAATTATTTGCTATTGCTACTAAAAAAATTCCTAATTTGACTTATTTGGAGTGTCAAGCTAACATGTGTTTTTATTTCATGAATCTATTGACCACCTATATACCTTGCTGTCGTCATGCCATTGTAGAGCTACTAACTTGAAGAAATAAGAATCATAACTCTTCCATATTAGTAGTTTTGTAATTAAAATCAATTTGATTTAAAATATATTAAATTATTAATCATATAAATGATAAATATGTTTTTACATATTTATTTAAAAATATTACATATTTTAATATTAATTTAATTTAAAATAAATCTTTGAATATGTAGTATTTTAAATTAAAACACACACACACACACATATATTAATCATATAACTAATTGTAGACACCCTAAATAAATTTATATCCCTAACTATTTTTATAAGCTTAATGATTAATTAAATATCATTTAATTAATCATTGTTCTCCCTTTATGTAATTGATTTAAATAACTAATTACATTTCCCTTTATTCTTATATAGTTCAATTAGTTTATTTTATTGAACAATTCTGACTATTCTTCCCAAAGTTTAATAAATCTTAATTAATTGATTTTAACCTTTAGCCTAATGCCCTATTTCCTCTAAATCTTAATTAGTTAATTAATCCATGATTAATTAGTTAATCTTCTTGATTCATAACCTCATTAACATTTCTTCTAATTTAAAATTCACCCTCTCTCACATGCGAATATTTCTTCTAGTTTTTTTATTTGATCCTCTTACATGCATATGACATGTGACATGCACTTGTCACTTTTATACACTTACCACTCTTCCAAATCAACATATGACCAAATATTTTATTTAGTGCTCACACATGTGGGAGATCACAACTCTCCTCATAGCCACCCTACCACTTCCTTTTCCCGATTTGTCACCTTTCCTCTTTTAGACCTCTTCCACTTTGCAATTATTGTTTCCACTTGTCACTCTCATTTTCTTCCAAGGTTGCTCACACATTTGTGAGAACACCTTTCTCTCTTCATCATGTAAAGTGTTCTTCACAAGGCCGTGCCACATGTCACAAGGTTACAAATTTAATACAAGCCATCCTTAGACATTCACTCCTAGCCCTCCATAAGCCTTTTAATCTCAACTATCCACTCCATCTCTCTCAATTCTACAAATTGGAGCCTTCTCCCTTCATAAATCATCAACATTCATGCTAATGCTACTATATCAAAATCATCCTAGAATTCCATCCATTATTGTGTTGATTTTAGAGAGCATTCTACATCCATAAAGTAATTAGATAGTCAAAGAGAAAATCAACGGAGATGTGTGCCTTTATTTATCTCATCAAGGTTTATGAAGGTATATATTTTATTTGGTTGAATTTTAAGTTATTTCCTTAAATTAACAAAATTTTCATTATATAAAAAATAAGTGACATGATCATGGGGCTTCGTAACGATGTCTACTTCATCTACTCCTGCTCCTATCAACATGCATTTTGAATTCCCACTCAATATTTTTGAACTTGTTCACGACTATAGAGAACTAGTCTCATGTATCATTGGCTATGTGTGGCGGGTTTGGCATTACTCTATTGATATTTTTTCCTCTCTCTGATGACACGTAGCTGATTGAATGTTTGAAGATGTTAATTTGATCACCAAAATGCAGAAAGATAATGCAAGACATTAAATCAGTTAATGGATTGTATTTTCATTAATGTCAACTTGATATAATCTAATCAGTTATAATCAAAGTGCCAAAGACTACAGAGAATCAGAGAGAGAAAGATTATGCTTTCACTAATGCATAAAAGACAAGCAT
Source organism: Thuja plicata (assembly GCA_018584345.1). Classification (NCBI taxonomy): domain Eukaryota; kingdom Viridiplantae; phylum Streptophyta; class Pinopsida; order Cupressales; family Cupressaceae; genus Thuja; species Thuja plicata. Next base: position 180,819 of record MU223599.1, on the reverse strand, counting down.
TCACTAAGTGAATACAAACACCGACGGCTAGTGGAACCCGATGGACAGAGATCACTGAAAGTTAAGTCACGGTGATTCCAGAGAAAAGAAACCGACGAGAATTACTGAAGAGCAGAATCAAAAGCATTACCAACGGCTAGTTGTACAGTGTTAACCGATGAGAAAAACTTTGTGGTAAAGCTTGAAGGACAGACGACCCCAACGGACAGACAACCCCAATGGAGAAGCCCAAGGAGAACTGGAGTGTTGATCGAAGCTATCAAAGAGTCAAAACACCAAAGTTAACTGGAGTTTATAAATGACAAAATATCTTGCTGGCAGAGCTAAATATAGACTTAACTGGTAGTTATCATTGTTTTCAATGACAAGATGAAGCCAGAGATAAGTAAAGGATTTAAAGCTATTTTGTCCATTTGGAAAGAAGATTTATAGGAGATAAAACAAGAGTTATTATTTAAATCAGATTGGCTAAAATTGTGGATCATGCCAAGATCAAGAAAATCAAGAACCTAAAAATGGTGATATCATGTCTATAAAGAGACAAATTACTTCATTATGAATTAAGGGGAGTGAATGAAAAAGAGGATGCTGAAGAGAAAATGATGAAGAACAACTTCATACAGTCCTGATCAATCAAGCTGAGGAAATAGCTAGAGATTTTTGTGGACACTGAGCAACAAAGCATAGCATCACCGAGTAGAAACAAAAGTGGAGCAAAGGTATTGAAAAGATATATTGATCAGAATAATTTAAGGAGCTTACAATAGATCTAAAAATCTATAAGTATAAGTTGTATATGTGAACAAATCATACTATTTTAGTTTAACCATTAATTCAGAAAGTCTCTTAAGCGAGCAAGATTTAAAGATCCTTTCTATATTGAGATACATCCCAAGGAGTATCAAAAAGTTTGATCATGAAGATAGCATGAGATGCCAGATACCATTTGACAAACCAGGGTTTGATCATAGAAGGTAGCATAGAGATGCCCGATATCAAGTGAAAAACTAATATTTTAAATCCTCTAACAAGGTCACACCTAATAGTGTGTTTGTAACCTTTAACAGGGTTGGCTCTTCACCGAGCTCACTTCAGAAGAGTGAAAATTTTGGGCTACCGGTCCCAAGTGGTTTTTCCCTTAACAGGGTTTCCATGGTAAAAATCCATGTGTCAATGTGTTTATGAGTCATTACTTTAGTTTTTTGCATTACACATAACTAATCTGGATTGATCGGTATACTCTAAGTAATTTACTGTCATACGATAAATTGAAAGAATGCTATTCGATAAACATAGAGAATAAGGTTTAACAAAGCACTCCGAGCAATAGTTATTTGATAAGTATTTTTGAAGACATTCATATTATAGGACTGAATATAACTAGAGGCTTAATATTGTGGTACTAAGTTTTGGGTTGATTAATTGGAATATTTTTGAGGCCACTGATTCATCCCCCCTCTCAGTTATTACTAACAATTGGTATCAGAGATTGTGTGCTTAGAAAGGGAGTTTAACAACTCAAGCAAAATATCACAAGATGAACAAACGAGATGTGCCCAAGTTGAATAAAAGACAAATTTGCATCATGGTAAAGCATAATAAGACTCCACCTATCAGGTATTGGTAATGATGTTACTCAACACCTTAATACTGAATATGTGTTGCCTACAGGACCTCATACTCTTGAGCAATTAAGAGAAACACATGATTATAATTGCATGATGATAGAACTTGCCTCATCACTCTCCAATGCTGAGTTTGAAGATGTCAAAACCTGCACCTCTACAAAGCAAATGTGGGATAAGTTGAAGCTGGTACATGGAGGAGATGCTAATGTACTAAGAGCCAAGGAAGAAAGCCTATGAGGGAGGTTTGATGACCTAAGGATGAAAGAAGGAGAAAATATCATTCAGTATAGAAACATAATTAAAGAGGTAGTCAATTCTATTCAAGGAGTTGGAGGTGTAATTGAAGAGGAGACAATGGTAAGTAAAATATTAAGAACCTTACTGCCTGTATATGCTATTAGAGTTTCTGCTATTCAAGAAATGAGAGAATTTGCAAACAATACAATTACTCTAGATAGTCTAATTGGTAGACTGATTTCATTTGAGATGAATAACTTCAATAATAGTGTCTTACCATCTATAGAATCTGCATTCAAATCTTCTTTGAAAATAAGTAAGTCAAGTCATAGACATGCTATTAGAAATGATAGTGACAGTGATAATGAGGATCAAGGACTTGATGAGATTGAAGCACTAATGAAAAGAAGACTGTAGAGGGCAAAGGTAGATACAAAGGTAAATTACCACTTGTATGTTTCAATTGTAAAGAGGTTGGACACTTTGCCACAAGATGTCCCAATAGAAGAAAAGATGACAGAAGTAATGACAGGACATATGAGAAATTTTTTGATAGAGGTGATAATAAAGATTACCAAAGCAACTGACAATCTGAAAGAAGAGATACCCGAGACTAAGAGGAAAAAGGAAAGAAAGATTGTTACCTAGTTGAGAACAAAGTTGATGATACTGACACTGAATCTGAAGAAGACATTGAGATGGTATTTGTAGCCATGAAGGATGACTCAAACAAAGAAGAAGAAAGGTATGTAGAAACTTCTCTCATATCTAAGGTTAGTAAGAATGATGTCTTGATCATAGATAATGGCTGCACTCACCACATGACCGGTAATAAGCAAAAGTTTGAAACTTTTGAATAATAGAATGGTGGTTCAGTAAGAATGGGTAATGACACACCTTGTCTAGTTGAAGGTAAAGGAACCATAATGTTGAATAACCTGATCAAATGTGAAAATGCTTGCTGGGTAAAAGGACTGAATTATAATCTGTTAAGTGTTGCACAACTGAACAATATAGCTCACCGAGTAGCATTTGAGAATAAGAAGGAAAAGATCTTGAATGAATCAGGAAGGTTTATCAGAACTAGTGAGCAGACAAAAGGTAACCTTTTCTATCTTGATGACATTAACACACTTTTTTAACGGCTAGAAATAAAGACATATGGTTGTGGCACAAAATATTGTGTCATGTGAATTTTGACAACATGATAAAGATACAAACAAAAGGAATGTTAGAGGCTTACTGAGCATGACAAATCTCAAGCATATCATGTGCAAGAACTGTCAAAAAGGTAAGATGAAAAAGTCTAGTTTTAAGAGTAAAACCCATACATCCAATGCAATTATAGTCCATACTGATCTATGTGGACCCATGAGGACAAAGAGTTACTATGGAGATAGGTATTTCATTCTCTTTGTTGATGATTATTCTAGAATGATGACAGTTATGTTCTTCAAAGATAAATCAAAAGCATTCAAGATGTTTAAATGGTATAAGGCTATGGTAGAAAAAAAAAGTGATAAGAAATTGAAATGATTAAGGTCAGATAGAGGAGGGGAATTTATTTTAGATGAGTTCACTAACTATTGCAATGAGCATGGAACTAAAAGATAGGTTTCTGCACCAAGAACACCACAACAAAATGGAATTGCTGAGAGGAGAAAAAAATTAATTGTTGACTATACAAGAACATTGATGATTAATAAAAGCATCAATCAAACTTTCTGGAGGGAATTTTTCAGTACTACTGTCTACACATTGAACAAATTACAATTGAAGAAGGACACAAAGAAGACACCCTATGAGCTTTGGTATGGTTACACACCCAATATAAGTTACTTCATAATCTTTGGTAGTCAATGTTATATTTTGAAGGATGATAGAAATGGAAAGATTGAATCCAAAAGTGATGAAGGTATCTTTCTAGGGTATTCCACCAAAAGAAAGACTTATAAATGTCTTAACAAGTCATCTAACAAGATCATTGAAAGTGCAAATGTGAAAATAGAAGAATTTGTAGAAAAGAATGATAAGGAAAGCATAAAAGAGCCAGAGGACTATAAAAGGTTTGTTTATATTGAAGAACCTTACACTCTACCCGAGCAACAATGTATCACTCCCGAGCAATAGAACATTGCACCCGAGAATCAGGTTGCAATTACCAAAAATCAGGAAAATCCTCAAGATGATGTTCCGAACAATGGAGATCAGAATGAAGGTCAAGAAGATGATCAGAATGAAGGACAAAGAGCTGAACCAAAACTTTCCAAGTACGTCAGAAGACATCATCCACATAATCAAATCATAGGAGATAAGAAGGCTAGAATAAGAACAAGAAGTAAGTGACTAAACACTAGATGTTTACTTTGTGATTTTGAGCCTAAATCTGTTAACACTACACTTGAAAATGAAGAATGGATAAGTGCTATGAATGAAGAAATAGAATAGATAGAGAAGAATAGTACATGGATACTAGTATTGAGACCAGATGACAAGAATGTCATCGGTACCAAATGGATATTCAGAAACAAGCTAAATGAGAATGGAGAAGTCACAAGAAACAAAGCAAGATTATTATGAAAGGGGTATGCACAAGAAGAAGGTATTGATTATGGTGAAACCTTTTCACCTATTGCTAGACTAGAAGGAGTTAAAATCATACTTTCTTATGCTACATTCAAAGGATTCAAGATATACTAGATGGATGTCAAATCTGCATTCCTAAATGGAATATTGGAAGAAGAGGTATACATCGAACAACCATAAGGGTTTGTTGATCCAGTCAAAAGAAACATGTTATGTAGACTAAATAAAGCCTTGTATGGATTGAAACAAGAACCTAGAGCTTGGTATGAAATACTTCACTCCTATCTCATTAGTATTGAATTTGTAAGAACTAGTGAAAATAACAATCTATACTTAAAAGAAGATACTGATGGTAATATTCTAATTGCTAAAATTTTTGTTGATGATATCATTTTTGGGGGAAGTGAAATGTTATGCAAATCCTTTTCTAATAAAATGAGAAAAGATTTTGAAATGTCTATGTTTGGAGAGATCAAATTCTTTCTTGGTCTACAGATTCTTCAACAAGATGCATGCATATATATCACTCAGTCCAAATACATCAAGGAAGTGCTAAAGATATTCAAGATGGAAGATTCCAAACCAGTTGGAACACCTATGGCTACCGGATGTAAGCTGACAAAAGAAGATGAATAAAATGAGGTAAATTAGACCTTGTATAGATCAATGATTGGAAAACTAATATATGTTGTTCATACCAGACCAGATATAGCACATGCAGTTGGAATATTAGTTGCAAGATTCTCTGCTAATCCCAAAGAATCACATATGACTTTTGTTAAGAGAATTTTGAGATATTTGAAGAACATTGAGGACTATGGCTTATGGTATAAAAGAGAAGGAAAATTTGAGCTTCAAGTCTATACAAATGCTGATTGGGCTAGAAACATTGATGACTGAAAGAGAAAAACTGGAGGAGCATTCTTCATAGGTGACAAAATTGTCACATGGATCAACAAGAAGAAAGGATGCATCTCTCAGTCTACTGCAGAAGCAAAGTATGTGGTTGCTTCTGTAAATTTCTCCAATATTGCATGGATCAAATAGTTGCTAGAAGGTATGACTATGAAGATTATTGAACCAATGATTATCTATTGTGATAATACCAGTGCAATTAACATTTCTAAGAATCCAGTCATGCATGCTAAGACTAAGCATATTGCTATCAAGTATCACTATCTGAGAGAACAATTACAAGCAAAAGAGGTGATACTATAATATGTTCAATCAAAGGAACAATTAGCTGATATATTCACCAAGCCATTATCGAAGGATACATTTGAGTACTTGAGATAGAGACTAGGGGTACAACCCTTTTCTATCGGTCAGTAAGCTGAATAGGAGGCTGCATCAGCCTACACACAATCAAAAGATCATTCATGTTGATGCAAGCACTGAGATGAATAGAAATAGATAAATCTGTACATAGCAAGGTATAAATCTGCACCAAACACTAGAGACAATGTATTGCTGATGGATAGGGAAATTCAAGGAATATATTATATAAAGGGATGGAAGATGATATAGAAGAATTGTTTGGCATTGTTGTCAAAGGGAGATATTATCTCATTATCATAAGGGAGAGATATCAGGAATCACAAGGGAGAGATGATCTCATTTATCAAAAAAATATTATATCAGTATCCATGAAGAGAAGTTCCTAAGAATCAAAAGGAAGAGTTAATCAATATTCAAAGGGATAGATTGATTGCATATGAAATATCCATCTAAGGGAGAGAAGTAATAGAGGAAGAGAGTTCACACAAACAAAGAGATTTTTGTCAAAGGAAAAAGAGATTATCAAGAAGAGGAATAGTCAAGAATAGCACATATAAGAACAGAGACAGAAGATGCTATATCTATCTAATGAAGGTATTGAAGATTGAAGAAACCCACTCTGTAATAAACAAATCTAAGCTATTTGAGCTTACCGAGAGCCAGACATTTGTAATAGTTACAATAGGAGAGATTGGTGAAACTGTTATAATTCATATTGTATTAGTAATAATATAGTGTGATAATGTAGTGTGTTGCCATCAATGCCAAAGGGAGAGAGTGATGACATGTAACTGATTGAATGTTTGAAGATGTTAAGTTGATCACCAAAATGCAGAAAGATAATGCAAGATATTAAATTAGTTAATGGATTGTATTGTCATTGATGTAAACTTGATATAATCTAATCGGTTATAATCAAAGTGTTAAAGACTTCAGAGAATCAAAGAGAGAAAGATTATGCTTTCAGTAATGCATAAAAGAAAAGAATTCACTAAGTGACTACAAACACTGACGGCTAGTGGAACCCGATGGATAGAGATCACCAAAATGTAAGTCACAGTGATGCCTAAGAAAAGAAACTGAAGAGAAGAATCACAAGCATTAACAACAACCATAATTACAGTGTTAACTGATGAGCAGAACTTTGTAGTAAATCCTGAAGGACAGACAACCCCAACGGAGAAGCCCGAGGAGAACTAGAATGTTGACTGAAGCTATAAAAGAGTTAAAACACCAAAGTTAACTGGAGTTCAGAAATGACAAAATATCTAGCTGGCAGAGCTAAATATAGACTTAACTGGTAGTTATCATTGTTTTCAATGACAAGATAAATCTAGAGATAAGTAAAGGATTTAAATCTATTTTGTCTAGTTGGTAAGAAGATTTCTTCGAGAAAAAACATGAGTTATGCTTTAAATAAGATTGGATAAAATTGTGGATCACACCAAGATCAAGAAAAACAAGAACCTAAAAATGGTGATATCATGTCTGTAAAGAGACAACTTAATTCATTATGAATTAAGGGGAGTGAATGAAAAAAGAGGATGCTAAAGAGAAAATGATGAAGAAAAAATTCATACAGTCTTGATCAATCAAGCTGAGGAAAGAGCTAGAGATTTCTGCGAACACTGAGCAATAGAGCATAGCATCACCGAGCAGAAAAAAAAGTGGAGCAAAGGTATTGAAAATATATATTGATCATAATAGTTTAAGGAGCTTACAATAGATCTGAAAATCTACAAGTATAAGTTGTATATGTGAACAGATGATACTATTTTAGTTTAGCCATTGATTGAGAAAGTCTCTTAACCAAGTAGGATTTAAAGATCCTTTCTATATTGAGATACATCCCAAGGAGTATCAAAAAGTTTGATCATGAAGATAGCATGAGATGCCAGATACCATTTGACAAACCAGGGTTTGATCATAAAAGGTAGCATAGAGATGCCTGATATCAAGTGACAAGCTAATATTTTAAATCCCCTAACAAGGTCACTCCTAATAGTGTGTTTGTAACCTTTAGTGTGTTTGTAACCTTTAACAGGGTTGGCTCTTCACAGAGCTCACTTCAGAAGAGTGAAAATTTTGGGTTACTGGTCCCAAGTGGTTTTTCCCTTAACAGGGTTTCCACGTTAAAAATCCACGTGTCAATGTGTTTATGAGTCATTACTTTAGTGATTTGCATTACACATAACTAATCTGGATTGATCGGTATACTCTAAGTAATTTACTCTCATTTGGTAAATTGAAAGACTGCTATTCGATAAACATAAAGAATAAGGTTTAACAAAGCACTCCGAGCAGTATTTATTTGATAAGTATTTTTGAAGGCATTCATCTTATAGGATTGAAGATAACTAGATGCTTAATATTGTGGTACTAAGTTTTTGGGTTGATTAATTGGAATATTTTTGAGGCCACTGATTCACCCTCCCCTCTCAATTATTACTAACACTCTCTAGAAATGAGAAGGTTTTGTGTCTATAGAAGGTGCACCTATTTTTGGCATTGATAATGTGGTGGGTCATGGATAGGATGGGTCATTCTACATATAGACACTCTTCAGGATGACCTAGGTTTTTTAAGTCCCCTTTTGGTGGGAAAAGCTTTTCTAGAGTCGCTGGATCTTTTATTGTTGTTGTTCCTCCCAAGGTGAGATCTTGTTAGAGTTTTTGGTGGCTCTACAACACCCCCAAGATTAAATTAAAGGCCAAGACAACTTCCACAAGAGAATGTCAATAAAATTGCAACAAGATGCACAAATGATAATATTTCTTATAGATATAATCAATTAATTTACAATATCATAATTGATGGCGTAGACTCAAATAAAATTATTTATAATGTAGATGTGCCTAGTTATATAGGCAAGATAATAAGAGACCATGATAATGAGTAGATAAGTTATCACCCTCACAAGGTAGAATCACATGTCCAGAAAAGGTGGATCATCCTGCATTATGCAATGAAGTATATGAAACATGTGGAGAATGATATTGTGATAAGTGCACTAAAGGTGGGGAGAATACATAAAGTGGAATGTGATAACTACTATCACCACCTAAAGTAGAATTTCTCCTACACCATGTGCAAATAAAGGTGAAAAATCCTAAGTGTCTCAAATGAAAACTATATTTTATGCAATATCCTAAGTAGTCTTAAGTAAAGTGTAATTAGCATATATTTAATCATACAACCACCCCACCTTAAGTGTAACTTAGGGGAATGCACTTAAACTAATAATGAAAGATGTGTATCGACTACTAGGCCATGTTAGGTACCCATGTACAATATGCAATGCAATGAAATATCTCATGAAGTATAGATAAAAAGAAAACCATGTGGGAGGAAAATCCCCCCAAAAAAGAGATGAAAACAAATAAGATGCATAGATAGAGGAATCAAGATCCACAAGGACTACATACATCATGTATATACAATTAAGTATCCCTCCATAGGAAGGAAAGAATGAGACATTATATCCCCCACCATGGTTAAGAATGTCCTACAAAATTGGCAAGTTCTTGAAGTAAAAACATAGTCCAATGCCTACAAACAACATTTCTCCTCTTGGGAGGAAGATAGACCAAGTACAAATGCAGGAGCGCTTTCCATATTGTCTAGGAATTAGGAAGTAGAATCCAAATTTGGTATGATGACATTGTCTTTGAAATTTCTTGATGTGTTTACATGTCCTTGGATGATGATGATTACATGAACCAATTAGGAACATGCCCAATCACAATAGAAGGTGAAAAACAAGGAACCTATAGAAACTAATTTTAAACAAGCTCCAAAGATAAATATAAAGTGACAAAATTATTGCCAAAAATACTGTCAAATTAGATAGATGCTTTGAAAATTGAATATAAGTCTTGAAGGTTGAAGAAGCCATTACCTAAGCATGATCAACTTGAACCAATAAATGTGACATATCAAGTGAAGGAGGAAAATCATGAATGCCAATCTCCAAAGATGATGTAGAAGAATCTCCAACTGCGATGAAGCTTTCTTCAAAGAGAAGAGAAACCCCCTCAAGTATGTCTCCCAAATATGAAATGTGAGACTCCATAAATACTGCATCAATATCTGGTAAATAGGAATCCCAATCAGGAAGACAAATAGATATCTCTTGCAATGAATCATTGGAATCACAAACAAGAGATGAATTTGTGATCTTAACTAGAGAAGTAGGAGTTGGAGGTGGAGTTTCTGGATCATCATTACTCTATAGTGATAAAAATTCTTCAATATCCTCTAAGTTATCATCCTCGAAGGGAATATTATTGACATCATTGAGTGAAAGAAAGCAATATGGAGAAGGATCATCTGGGAATGAAGGAGCATGTGGATCACCAAAATGCTCCCAAATGATGGTTGAAACTGTGCATGGGAACTAAATACCTCTTATCTTGGGGTAGATGTCATGGAAGAGACACAAACTAATGTTGTTACCAATCAAATATATGATATGATTTTTCTTTTCACCCCAAACATATTTCTTCCATTGTGACTTTTTCTCAAGAATGAGTCCATAAAGATGAGGCAAGAGATTGAGCCATCTACAATGTGTGATGATTTCTTTTTCCCATGGCTCATAATTTCTCTTAGTAAAATTTATAATAGAAGGATGTATTTTATAACTCATGATTATATTGATGACATACTTTTCACATCATAAATTGAGATAAAAAATTGATTACCCCTCACATTACACTTTTCAAAACAAGGAAAAGTTGATTTATGATTTCATTGATTACAACTACCAAAATTAGGCTATAATAGACTCTAATGAATAATGTATAATATCCATCAAAGATATAAGAAAATAAAAGTGCCAAAGTAGGACAAAATAGACCAAATATTAAAAGTGGCATGTCCACTCATAATGACTACAATATGATAGCTAAATATTGAATTGCACAAAAAATCATGCACTTAAAAAAAATGACAGCTGAAAATGTATTTTTATGAGCTTGAACGGAGTCTTGAAAGTTTCCAAATTTAGGATTGTACAAATATAGTCTATTTTCACCAAAAAAACCTCCTAGATGCAATGGTGATGCACACACAACCTTATTTTGAATCCACAATCAAATCAAGCAAAATTTTCTAATCTTGAGAAGAAGTCTTCACACCTAGAGAGTTATGATACCATGTTAGAGATTTAGGTTACACTACAACACCCCCAGATCAAATGAAAGACCAAGATAATTTCCATAAGAGAATGAAAAGAAAATTGCAACAAGATCCAAGAATGATACAATTTCTTATAGACATAATCAACTGGATTGCAATGCCATAATTGATGAATTTGACTCAACCACGATGATTTACAATGTGGAATATGTGTTTTTTTGTATTGGAAATGCAATAAGAGATCATGATAAGGAGTAGATATGTTATCACCCTCACAAGGTGGAATCACATGTCCACCAAAGGTGGATCATCCTCCATTATGAAATGAATTATGCACAACATGTGGAGGATGATAATGTGATAAGTGCCCTAAAGATGGGGGCAAAGAGGTGTTGAACATGCTGAATAATTGAGAGGGGGTGAATCAGTTATTCCCACACAACTTTACACAACTTTCTCTCTATTAGTTAACACTTAAACAATTCCAATAACAACTTAAGATTTTTCAGTTTAGCACACTAAACATCCATACAAAATATAAACATGAAATGCACAAGATCACCAAAATAGAAAATGCTAAATTTTACGTGGAAACCCCAAGATGGGTAAAACCATGGAGAAAAACATTCTCATGAAAGTTAAAAAAAACTATTAGGGTGACATAGATTAAGGTTATTTAATACAAAGGCTCACTTCTAGAAATGCTCACTGCAAGAAGGCTCACTATCGATAAAGAGGCTCATTGCCAATATAAGGGCTCACTGCCGAAAGATAGGAAAATGAATAGAATCCAACTCTAAGATCTACATATTATTCTACACAAATACAGGTCTCCTTCTCATGAATTTATAGTCACTTTTCATATGCTCCATAGATATTCCACACATACCTTCACTTGTACACAGAAGCACCTACACCAAGCTTATGTTCATGCCTTATACAACACCATGAGATCCACCTGGTCGAAAACACAATTTGAAATAGGGCACACCAAAAACATTCCCATGGTGGGAAGGAATGAAATTAGGACCACCACTATAGACCTTATGGAAAGAAATATTGTCAATTAGTGTCAAAACACTTAAGACATTCTGAGTTGACCCGAGTGGGCAGTATCACCGGAGTGACAATATGACCCGAGTGACAGTATGACCCGAGTGACAGTTATGAGGCCAACATAGTATATATTGTTATATATTATTTTGTAATTGCAAGCCGACTTTTATTTTTGTATATTTTCATATGATATATGTAAGATAACTTGTTTTATCAAGTATGTAGCAAGTTTTTGTAAAGATTAATACATGTGCAAAAGACATGCGAAAAATAGATTAACTAAGTGCAAAAGCATTTTGGACAGAAGAGACTTATCTATAACTATCAGGTGATCAGTTACATTCAAATGATCATTATCAGCAATTACAGTTGCACAGAGCAGATCAACAACTGATTCATTCTCACATGTGGATCAACAAAATCCTTTAAAAAGGTGGACCTAATAGTCCTTTCTCTAAATCTCTTAATAGAGTTGCACTAAATTTTGTATTGTAATAAATCCTTTAACAAGGTGGACCTAACAAGTCCTTTGTATGCTCCTAATAGGGAAAACCATTAGAAGTGGTTGTTGTAATCTTTAACCAGCTAAATTTATATTGCAGTACTAAATCTTGTGGGTATCATTGCCACCCCAGTTTTACTTTATTTGGAAGGTTTTTGGGTAACCAAATAATGTGTTATGAGTTATGTGTTCTTTACTTTCAGTTCTATGCATGTTATCATTCAAGTTAATTATGGATTAAGTTTTATTGGTTCCTGATTCACCCTCCTCCTCAGTCACTGGGCACACTATATATTTCCAACAATTGGTATCAGAGCTTAGGTTATCTTATAAGAAGTTTGACAGCTTGAGAAAAGATCAGAAAGGATGGAAACCTATAGAGTGGAGAAAGCCATTGAGAATGAGAAGACAGATCTTAATGTAGCCATGGATCAGGTTAAGAAACTAAAGGAGCAACTCTCTCTCTCTCTAAAATGAAGAAAATATCTAGCAGTATAGATGAATGACAAGAACTATATAGAAGAAAGTATTGAAGAAATATGCAAAGACAGAAGCTCAGAAGAAGCTGATGCAGCCATTGAAGACCTACTTGCAAAGAATCTCAATTTACATGAAGAAATAAGAAAAATGAAAAGAGAACAAGAAATCCAGTCAATCAGGATATGTGAAGTCATAGAACAGAAGAACAACGCAAAAGATGACAAGAATACAACAAAAGAAGACAAAATATTGTTGAGTACAAGGATAGAAGAAAAAGACAATGAAATCCATCACCTGTCTATTCAGCAAACTGATTTGGTAAATCAACTCAATAATGCAAAACAAAAAGTTATCAATTTGAGGACATAAAATGATAGACTGCAGATTGAACTCAATACTGAAAAAAAAAGCAAATGAGAATGTCTCTATTTCAAAAACAAGCATAGATCAGACAACAGAATTCATACATCATGGTTAGACTATATTAGGTTATACAGAACAAGGTGAAACCTCTCAACAAGGAGCAAAGAGGAACAACAAGCCTTCATGCAATCATTGTGGCAAGTTAGGACACACATCAAATAAATGTTGGAGAAATGGTAAGTCAAGATTCAATGGAAAATGTTACAGTTGCAACAAACATGGACATAAAGCAAGTGAATGCAAACATAAAACCAAGTTTGAAGGGAAATGCTAAAAGTGTAACAAACAAGGTCACAAATCCTCCTAGTGTAGAACAAAGAACTAGAATCCTACTGAACAACTGGCAAAAGAAATCTTTGGTTGGGATTACAACACATGGTACAAATGTTTTCATTGTGGTGAATATGGGCACATTGGTGAAAAATGTGTAAAGACTCATTTCAGAAAAAGAGATCCTACCAAGAGATGCTATGTATGCAAGCAACTCAGACATCTAAGTAGAAACTATATGAACAGAGAAAAGGTTGATACTAGCTTTGAGAATGGGAAAGCTAAAATATCTGAAATCAGAACACAGATGAGCAAGCAATGGGTAAGAAAGTTTCCTGATAATTCAGACCAAAACAATGAAGGATCTACTAACACCCAGAACAACGAATTGGGTGGATCTACCATTGCAGAATAAATTCAAGGAGATGACTGGAACTGTGCAATTCAAGATGTAATACATCAGTTCCAGATAAGATAGCAGTCCAAATCCGTATATTGATCCATATAGGACATATCATAAGTACTACCCGAGTCCGATTACAAGTTACACCCGAGCCACTCTAGCTTACCCGAGCTGAGTCAGGCCATATTGGTAATTGAGAAGAATAGCTACACCTGAGCTTCCGAGTAAATATTGGTCATGCCCAAGCTACGCCAACTACTTTGTATAGAGCATTTAATGTTTTACCCTAATGGTTAAAATTCTTATAAATGAAGAGTTAAGAAGGTCATTATGCACAAAAAATTCAATTCACAAAGCATTCAGAGAACTTGGCGACACAAAGCAAGCTTGTACTTGAGAGAAAAGTTTGAGAAATTCACCCGAACAAGATATGACATCCACTTCTAGCAGCAAGGCAAAAAAGGGTTCGGAGATGTTGGTGAGGAATATAGTTTGTGATCCTCCCGTGTTCAAATTGTATCTTGCAATTGCTGAAGTAGACCCGATGGGAGCTCACTCTTTGATTCCTCTGAGGGTACTACTGGTAAATGACATTCATAGTTTTTATCACTGCAAGCTATAGGAACTTGGAAATGTGGAAATGAATGAAGTGTTTGATGCATTATGTGAGGATAGGAATTTGAAGCCTGAGCACAAACACATTGAGACAAAGGGTTTAACACACATCATGCATATGCAAAAGAACTTCCAGGTGAAATGGGTTAGGTATGTTCTTAGTCGTGTTCATAACATGAAAATATGGTTGGATAAACTAGTAGAGATTAAAAAGAAAATGACACACTATATCACTGGATTTCCCATGCTTGACAAACCTAAGGCCACCAAAACCCTAAACAAGGATGATTTGGGAAAAGTGACTCTTGCCGAGTGGGACGACAGAGGAATGAGGCTGAATGGAGTAACTGATAATGAATTAAAGTTTGGCATCCATGTAATTTCTCACAAAATATACATCTCCAGCTGACCCAACAATGTTATGTGTGAAGCTGTTGACCTAGCCTACAAAGTTATAAAGAAGAACTTGGTATTTGACCTTGAAAAACTTCAACTCATCCAATTGGGGAAGAATATGGAGAGCATCCGGGTATCAAAGACAAATTCTTGTAATTTTGGCGCACTCTTGTCCTGTATACTATTTTATGTTGAAAATTTCTTTCCTTCTAAGGGTAAAGTAGTATGGAAGAAGGATAGGCCAGTCATATACCAGATCAATGAATATATAGCAGAATTAGGAGATAATTTTGATAGTATCATGGATGGGTACTTTGAAAAATTCAAACAAAGAATGCAGAGTAGATATAGAATCCCCAAGCAACTAGTTGAGGACTATAAAGATGATATCTATTTCCTAGTTGACTGTGACAAAGTCTATATTCAAGTAGTGATACCTAGGATTGCATGGGTGAAGCCTCTCTCCTATGAGGTCAATACAGATGATACTAAGAACATCATAGAATCTCTTGTTAATGGACTTGCTAATCCAAAGGCACCTTAATTTGGAACATATGAGGAAGAAAAAGATAGGATTTCCATAGAAATTGAAATCCCTAAGATATTGAAAAGAGGAGAGAAAAGGCTTAACAAATTACAAAAAAGTATGGTAAGACCTTGGACTCCAGTGCCACCACTGAAGAGGAAGATGTTGAAATAGAAGATATCTAATCAGAGGAAGAAACTAAAGTTGAACCTCCTTAGAAGAAGAGGAAGGTAGCACCTAAATAGAAAAAGGCCCCTACCTCTGTTCTCACACAGAGCAAGTCCAAGAGAAAACTTAATTTGGGTAAAAATAGTGATGATGAAGAAAAACAAGATGATACTATGGTTTTCAAGAAACCACCACCTTCACTTGAGGAGAAGATTAAGGCACTTATAGAAGGTAGAGAAATGAGCTCTATAAAATCACTTAACTACTCTTCTCGATCAAAAGAAGAAAAGAAGCAAATTGAAGAAGCAATTGTTGAGAAGATGGCCAAAAGGAAATATGACCCTTCCAAGTTTAAGAGTTATATGAATGAAGATTTATACAAGGCAATCTCTATCCCCTAGTCAAATGTAGTAGGAATGGAAAAGGATATAAGGGAAGAGACACTTAAGCAAGTTATGCCTACAATGAAGGGCAAAGAAATCAAGGAAACTCTGAGAAAGTATGAAAACAATCATACACCTAGATTCAGAGCATTTCAGATTCAGAACAAGAACATTGAAGATGTAGTGAAATGAGCCACATTAGTGTGGAAAAAAATCTTTGAGCAGAAAGTTGATGATGATAAAACAAAGATCCCGAGTACAGATCAAGAGGATGATACTCTACTTGAGGTACAGACTATTGAAGAGTTAGATGCTGAACAGATAACAGTTGAGGTAATGGAAAAATTACCTCAATCTCCAAGTCAGAACATCATACCTCCAAGCAAGGACAAGACTCAAGAACCATCAGACCAAGCAAAAACTGAGCAACATGCTCCAATCAATATTGAGACAAGCATGCCCAAGTCACAGAAGGATAAGGTAAATGACTCTACTGCCAATATTGATTCATCAGTTCACATTAGTCCAACAATTGGTACACCATCATCTAATGAAGTAAAGGTCAATGACCTAGTGGGACCAAAAATTGATAGTAAGGTTGAGGAAAGTAAAAGAAAGGAACTTATTCCTTCCCCGAGTCCCAAGGTAAAGGGAAAAGAAAAGTTAATAGACACTGGTGAGATTTATCTTGATGAAGAGATTTTCATTCCAAACCGGGATCAATCTAATCTTTCTGAAGAGAAAATGGAAATTTTGGGTGAGCTATGGATGAAAGAGCTACACAGCAAAATATTAGAAGGGAAAGAAAGACGAATAAGGTACTCATAGACATCAAAAGCATATTTGTTGATGATTTGCAGATTGAGGTCAATGAGACTGAAACAATATTGGATCAACTTGTTGACATTGTCCAAAAGCTCAATACAGATATGAATGGTCAAGAGAAGCTATAAGAGAAGGTAGAGAAGAAATTTGAGAACAAGGTTCTTGAAAACATTGCAAAGAAGATTGCAATTGATCAGGTGCAACTAACAAATACCATCAGCACTCTTGAAACCATTGTAGCCAATGTGGTAGAATTATTTGTAAAGTTGAGTGACTCCTCCAAATTTACCACTTTGATCAAAGATAAGTTAGAAAAGGTTGATAGTGACATAAAGGAAAGTGCAAAGCTATTAGCATTTGACCCGAGCACCAGTTCAATTCATTTCTTAAAAATCAAGTATCTAACAGGTCTTCAAGCTAAATTATTGAAAGAAGAAGAAAGAACTAGAGAGTCACTCATAGCCATACAGATCTAGCTCCTACCCCACATGGAGACCATGCAAAAATCTATTACACATGCCAAGACACTCATACATGACAACAACTTCTCTGTTGCTGAAACTATGGTGGAGTTGTCTGGAGAACTTCAAATTGAATTGCATATATTGAAGATACTAAACAAGGATTGGGACAACACTTTGTCTCAAATTTTGAAGGTACATAGTGACTTCCTATCCTACTTTGAGATCACTATGTAAATAATATTTTGGCATTTTGTCAAAAACAAGGGGGAAAAGGATATCATTGTATAGTACACATAGTGTTTAGTATATATATATATATATATATATATATATATTATGGAGAAAATATACTTTACAAAACAATTTTGAAAAATACAAAAATAGAGCAAGTCAGACCCAAGCAGAAGAACAAAGTCAAAACCCGAGCAGTCA
>MU223599.1:137709-149708 GCA_018584345.1 Thuja plicata | reverse complement strand
TCTAAAGGGAAGAGTAATGAGGTAAACTACACCTATTCCAAAAATGACAATGTGATCAATATGCTAGACATTAAAACTGAATCCATCAATGTGGTCACAATCAAAGGTGTCTCATTCCACTCAAATGCCGTAATGCAAAACCAAGCACATGTCACAATCAAAGGACCTCCAAAATTGACACCGACATCCAAGGTTCCTATCGTAACTATTCCTAAACTAGTAGCAAAACACATGGTTATTATTCTTGGAGAAAAATATGACTTGGTAGACCAATTGCAACGAACCTCTGCCAAAATTTCTATTTTTGAGTTGTCAAAATATCCACATTACATAGGGAAATCCTATAACAGGCTTTACATGCTGCTAACATCCCAAAGGATATCGATATAGACAAATTCCAAGCAATGGTCAATCACATCTCAGCGCCACATTACCTCTCCTTTTCTAATGAAGATGATAAGTCATTGACACATCCACATAATCAACCCCTCCATATTGAAGTCCTTATTCATAAATCTTATGTTAGATGCATGTTGATAGATGGAGGCATAGGATTGAATATCTGTACACTTGATCTAATCAAGAGATTGGGTCTCTCAGAAAAAAACAATTGACTCTAGAAGAAAAATAACTATCAAAGCTTATGACGAGGAAGAAAGATCCTCCAAAGGTCTTATTGTTCTACCTATCAGAGTTGGGCCAATTGAGAGGAATGTCACATGTCAAGTTCTAGATTTACCCTTGGCCTACAATATCCTATTGGAGAGACCATGGATTCACAAAATGCAAGCTGTACTATCCACTTACCACCAGTGCATAAAGTTCCCACATAATGGGGTGGAAGTGATGATTCCTGCAGATGCTAACTACACTTGTAATAATATCAAAGCAGGTAGCATGATCCCGCACAACAAAGAGGCTATGGATGCAGTTTCTCCTGAAACTACCAAGGACATGGTTATGAAGAGTTTTGGAAAAACCTTAAAACTTGAAGAAACAGGTATGGGAGAGTACAAGCTGGACCTGACTCCCTCACTGACAGAACTTCTAGTATCACCAAGATCCTATGGAAAACCTTCCTCGACATTCACACCTACAACATCCAAGGAGCCAGAAGTACACAAGGCAATTGGCATGGTAAAGGCATCCACATCTTCTTCAGATAATACACAAGAACATGCAGTCTTGGACTGGCTTTACAAAGGAGAACCAGTGGAATCTGAGGTCAAACATGTGAAGATATCCCCAGAATAGTATGGAAAGGGATATGATTTCCTTGAGTAGATGGGGTA
Source organism: Thuja plicata (assembly GCA_018584345.1). NCBI lineage: Eukaryota > Viridiplantae > Streptophyta > Pinopsida > Cupressales > Cupressaceae > Thuja > Thuja plicata. The sequence goes on along the minus strand of MU223599.1, from coordinate 148,416 downwards.
CAAAGGAAAAGGACCTTTGAATGACATAGGATGAGGGCTTATTGAACCTATACCCATGGAGTTCCAGAATACCAGAGATAAGACATGAATGGGTTTTAATACTAAAACTGATAAACCCGCTTCAAAAGAGAGTCCACACTCAGATAAAGGGAGTGATGAAACAGATGAACTAGAGTAGTGGTCCTATGAGAGATTGTTACATGTTGGCACATAGGACCCCAACTACCAAGGAGAATGCTATGTACCTATCTTTGAGGTACCACAAGATCTTTACACCCCTTTGCTAGCACAACCTCTCATTCAAGAGGTAGGAGACACCATAGCAACAATTACTCAAGAGACACCCCAACAACATGATTTACATCCTAACTGGGGGCAATTGGTCATAGTTTCACATATCCTTAACCTACCACACTTTTATCCATAGGTAGCTAACTGGTTACATCAAATAACCATTGCTGAATACTTAAACAAATCCAATGATGAGGTCATAGAATCTCATGATTATGAATGGGAAGAGCTATATGTCACCACTGAAGATATTGTAATAGATATAATTCACATGTTTGTGACACCCTCAGCTCCTCGTAAACAATCTGACACTCCTCCCAATAACACTGATAATCCTAAAGCAGAAGAAGAGTTCCTTCCCCCAATCATTGATGAAGAAACTGGTGAATACATAAGTCAAGAAGAATTCCATAGGCTACAAGCAAGAAGCCTCCTTTTACAGAGAGATGATGATGAGATTTCTATTGACAAGTCACTAGAGTTTGATCCACATATGACTAACAAAAACCCTTTTAATGATGATCTCACTCTTATTAATTTAAATATTGAAGAAATTAACTTAACAGATCATGTCATGTCGATTAATGGTCTTGATGCTAACATGATGCTGTCCTTCCCAGAGTCTGACTCCCTAACATTGGTACTTCCAGACTTAATTGATTGGACTAAAACAAATCCTACTCCTATCCTCGACTTTCCCAATGACCACACTCTAGCTTTCTATCTCAATGCTTGTGAACCTTACCCTTCTTCCACTAATGCAAGGAGTGAGAACATGTTATAGGAGGATATTAGGTTTCTTAGTCAAAAACTGAATTAAAAAAAAAAAAAGAAAGGACTAATGGTGAAAACCACTCTGTGGCAGTATCAGATCCCAAACTAGTAAAGAAAAAAGACATATCCAATGGTGAAAACCTCTCCAAGGTGCCAAAGGATGAGACTCTTGATATCCTCCCTGAACACTTTTAGGAAAGGTCTTCAGTACTAATTGAACCAACACAACCAATAAACTTGGGCACTGTTGAAAATCCTCAAATAGTCCACCTTGCACAATCTTTATTAGAAGAAGAGAAGACACAGTTCACATAGTTCCTTAAATAGAAGAAGATTAACTTTGCATGGTCTTATACGGATATGCCAGGGCTAGATCCTAATCTAATCATGCACCACTTATCTATAGCTCCCGGGATCAAGCCCGTAAAACAAAAACTTAGAAAAATGCATCCTCATGTTGCATTATTAGTAAAAGTGGAGCTAGAAAAGTTGTTGAAGCCTAGATTTATCAGATTCATTGCCTATGCAGGATGGGTCTCCAATGTGGTCCCCATGTCTAAATTGGATAAATCTATCAGGATCTGTACTGACTTCAGAGACTTGAACAAATCATGTCCAAAAGATGACTTCCCTCTACCTAACATTGACATGATCATAGACCTTACAACGAGATTCCAGATGTATTCATTAATGGATGGATTCTCGGGCTATAATCAAATCAAAATTGCCCATGAGGATCAGGAGAAAACCACATTTACATGCGCATGGGGCACTTTTTGCTGGAATGTCAGGCCCTTTGGGCTCAAGAATGTCGGTGCAACATATCAAAGATCCATGACAACTATATTCCATGACATGATGCACAAGAACATGGAGGACTACATGGATGACACATTGGAAAAATCCAAAGAAAGAGGTACTCACATTGCCAACCTAAGAAAGATATTGCATCAAATGGAACAATTCCAACTCAGGCTCAACCCAAAAAAGATGTGCCTTTGGGGTCCAATCAGGGAAGCTCCTAGGATTCATTGTTTTAGCAAAAGGAATTGAGGTAGATCCTGTTAAAGTTAAAGCTATACTAGAGATGGCTTCTCCATGCAACATCAGTCAAATGAGGATGCTACAAGGAAGACTCCAGTCAATCATGATATTTATGTCCCAACTTGCAGATAGGGCACAACCCTTTACTAAATTACTACATAAAGGGGTTACCTTCAAATGGGATGATCACTGTGAAGAAAACTTCAGAGAATTGAAAGGATACCTAGCTACTCCTCCTATTATTATGGCACCTATTCATGGAAAGCCCCTACTCCTATACATTTTATCTACAACTACATCCCTAGGAGTATTACTAGCTCAAGAAGATGAAACAAAGAAAGAAAGAGCTATCTACTACGTTAGTAGAACACTGGTCGCCTATGAGCTCAATTATAACATTATTGAAAAAGCATTCTTAGCAGTCATCTTTGCATCACAAAAATTAAGACACTACATACTCTCTCATAAACTGAGGCTCATTGCTAAGATAGACCCTCTAAAATATCTCCTAAGCAGAACAAAATTAACAGGACATTTGGAAAAATGGGTCCCGATTCTAAGTGAGTTTGACATTGAATATGTAGAAAGGAGAGCTATCAAAGGGCAGGTCCTTGCAGATCAATCGACTGATTCACCGCTCCAGGATGATGAACCTTTAATGATTGAATTCCCTGATGAAACAATCATGCATATAACTAAATATCCATGGAAGATGTAATTTGATGGTTCATTCACTCAACAAGGCTCTGGAGCAGGGGTCCTATTCATAACTCCTCAAGGTTACAAGATTCCCAAATCTTACAAATTGATGTTTCCATGCACCAACAATATTTTAGAATATGAAGCATTGGTAAATGGTCTTAAGCTAGCTATGGAATGGAAGATTATAGAATTGCACGTATATGGTGACTCCCAACTAATTATTAATCAGGTCAATGGGGATTATAAAAAAAAAGATGAGAAGTTGATTCCCTACAAGCAACTAGTTGATGACTTAAAAAAGTATTTTGTCTTCGTCACCTTCTAGCAGATACCAAGATCAGAAAACAAAGCTGCAGATGCTATGGCTACCTTAGCATCCATGTTACAACTAGAAGAACAATAATTCTACTATGACTTATTGGTGGAAGAACTATCCTATCCTGCCTTTGATACCCCTGAATACCAAGTAATATGTGCTTTGAATGTCCCAAACCAATCTCGATATGCTAATATCATTGCTTACCTTTCTGACCAAACCATCCCTAACAATCTATCCAGAAATAAGAAAACATCCCTGATTAGGACAACATCGCATTACATCCTCATAACTAACAACCTATATCGACACGGTCTTGATGGTACACTTCTTAGGTGTTTATAACTTGAAGAGTCTGATCTAGCATTAAAAGAAGTCCACGAAGGTATATGTGGATCACACTCGAACAACTTTTCATTAGCGAAGAAACTGCTCAGAGTAGACTATTACTGGCCTACCATGGAGAAGGATGCTATTCGGTTTTCAAAAACCTGTCATAAATGCCAGACACTTGGAAATCTCATCCATGCTCCTGCCAGAGAACTTATACCTTTCATAGCACATTGGCCATTTTAGCAATGGGCCTTTGACTTGGTTGGACAAATATATCCCAATTCTTCAAATGGACACAAATTCATCATTACAGCCACTGAGTATTTCACAAAGTGGGTCAAGGCCATGCTGCTAATCAAAGCCACTAGCAAACAAGTAGCTATGTTCATTGTAAACTACATTATTTATAGATATGGGATACCCTCTTCAATTATAACAGACAATGGGGTCCAATTTAAAAATCAAGACATTGATGACCTTTGTGAATAGTTCCATATCACTCAACATTGCTCCTCAATATATTACCCTTAAGGTAATGGGAAGGCTGAGGCATCGAACAAAAATATTCTCAAGATCCTACACGAAACTATGAGCAAGTCTGGCATCTACAACTAAATCTGGCACTATGGGCCTATAGAACAAGCATCAAAACACCAACTGGAGCCACGCCATTTGCTTTGGTCTATGGCGCTGAGGTAGTACTACCTATTGAGGTTGAAATCCCATCTCTGCAGATATCTTTACAAGGTCTGGTTACTGATGAGCAATACCGCATAGATAGGGTAAATTCTCTAGACCTACTAGATGAGCGCAGACAACAAGCGTTTGATCACCTCAAAGTTTACCAAGCACATATGTCCAAAGGCTACAAAAAGAAGGTCAAACCACAACAATTTGAAGTGGGGGATCTCATCCTCAAAGAAAATCCTAAGAACCAACCTAACAGAGAGTAGAAAGGAAAGTTTGAACCTAACTGGCTGGGACCTTATGTTATCACAACCACTTTTAGGACTAGAGCTTATCAACTAGCTACACCTGAGGGAGACATTCTTCCAGATCCTATCAACACTCTACATTTGAAGCGGTTCTATGCTTGATGTTTGGCTAGTGGAGCCTGTACAACAAATTTTTTTTACAAAATACCAAAAACATTCAAAAAATTGATCCTAAAGAAATCCAAAAATAATGGAAAAGGTCATACAGAAAGGGTATCCTTGGTGAAAACCTAGCAAACAGGTGCCTTGATTCTACAAAAACCATTCAAAAGAGCAAAAATAGCAAAAAAATTGAAAAAGAGAAAAGTGCCTTGATGAGCACCTGGTAAAACAGACATCTTGGTAGCAAAAATAAATAAAATAATCTTTCCAAGTGGTGAAAACCTGGCAATTAGGTGTCACTTGTGTTCTATGCTCCATCTATCAATGCGCTACTAATACTAAGCCATCATAATTTTGCCTATGCTCAATAGCTGACTTCGTTTCCTAAATGGCTATCTTATCCTCGCTTGGGATATGTCTACATTTATGTCTTAGGAATAAGTCATTCTACATTGGGAGCATCTTTGCAGGCATGGTAGGTTGCGGTTGCTAGGTTTCTCTAGGATGGTTTTCCTCACAAACACAATGTTTCCTGATACATGCAAAACAATGTCACTTTTCAAAACAAGGGTGTCTTTTCAAACATCACATATCCAGACATGACATTTACAATAACGGAGTTCCTACAAAGCTATAATGAATCACAAACATGAATAGATTATCCTATCAATGCACAGGCATGGAAACACCATATTGCTTATATTCCAATTTTCTGATTGATGAATCTCTACTGTGTTTGACAAATAAATGAACAAGTACTACTTAAACACACAGTTTGATATTTGTTTGATTATATGTCCTGATGATGTTTTCAACTAGGGGCATCTAAGTAATTATAAATTTTATTTGATTGATTCTCAATTGATAATTTATTATGTCTTCTTAGTTACTCAATGACGTCTGTGCAAAGACAAAGAGTCGCAAGGATGGGGGGCATAATGTTTTCTTGATTTTATGCATATGGTGATTGTTCCAAATGATCCTATAAATTTCACCTAACTTGGATGTTTATGGTAAGAGCTGCCACTATGGGTGGATAGCTGCATATATCTCGATCTTCATTATGTGTAAACTACGGTGAGTTTGAGACAATTTCCTTGTCTTTTTTCTGATCCAGATTCTCACTAAGGTATACGAATCATAATGTACCAAAGGGCATGAATTTTCAAGGTCATTGCGGGTCCAATATCTTGCCTTAATCAAAATCTGGTATATTAAAAGGAAGGTGACTATTTTGTTATCTTGGCTTCTATGCCTTGATGCCTAAGTCTTTTTCTGAGATTTCAATAAAACATAGTATTCATATTATCATAATATCAGTGGGTATTAGTGATGGTTGTACTATTAGGTGACATCCATTCCGCAAAAATGCCCAATGATGATAAAAAGCTATACATTTGCATACCAGTGACAAAGTCCTAAGAGTTTGCATATCATTACATTTTTTTGACAATTGCATGGGATATAAACAAGAAAGGAGAAGCATTAAAGGCATTATGAGCTCCAAATTAATTCAATTTTATTCTTCTAAAATCAAGTTAATTACATCATCCATATTACTGATATATCTATCGTTGCACATCCATAGCATACATTTTGCATTTGTAATAAGAAGCAATAGGAAGATACAAAAACAAAGCATTCATGTATTGCATTTTTACCTTTTCATCATAAAGTGAATCCATACATCTATATTGTATGAAGAAAAAACAAAAAAAAAACATACATTTGCATCTTCACATAAGTATCATTTAAGACATATCTATATCAGTGATCAAATCATAAAATGATGTCATCATCTAAAACTAACTCATCAAGAGACCAAGATATCATCACATGTGCAAATCACATCTATCACATCTATCAAGGGAAAAAGAACTCATGAAACATATCAGAATCAGGAAGCTACATCATATATATATATATATATATATATATATATATATATATATATATATATATCACCACATGGTACAGATCAAAATATGGAGCAGTATGCATAAAGAGTGTCAGAGTGTCAATGAGACAAAATAAATCATATATACATATATAAATGTCATATACAAAGGAGGATCTCAGCAGGATCTAGATATACAATATAAAATTAGATATATAAAATATGACAATATAAATCAACTATGGTTCCCCCCTCTCCCTGATCTGGAGGAGGAGGAGGAGGTACAAATGGAGGTGGAGGAGGCATCACCCCCTCAGACTGCTGGGCTAACTATGAAAAAGATATTGTCCTCTGCCCCTCTGGCACTGTTGCATGATAAAGAGCATAATAATATGTAGCCCTCTATCCTTGATGAGTAGCTATGCAGGCCTATACATCTCACTCTACGCAGAGTTTCTCCATCTGCATGTCCCTATTTATAAGAAAGAAATATGATATAGCAAGTCTAGAATCTACTACTGTAGCCCTAGCCTCTTCTGTTGGCACTCTGACCTCTAAAGCTGTAATCTAAGCTCTAAGCTACTCTCTCCTGCTCACACTGAGATAACCAATCCCCATCCCTGCCTGAATCCTACCCTGAGGCCCTATCCTGTGGTCTATCCGGTTGTCTCTATGGCTACTATCTCTATTGTCTTTGCTGCCTCTGCTGCTCTCCTGTAAGTAATGGACCAAGATCGATCTGAGGAGAAACAAACCTAAAGTGGGTACACTAACCCTCCCCACTCCCACTAGCAACCTCCGCATGGCCACCCATCGTGCCACCACCCCTATCATCTCCATCATCACCATCATCAGGAGGAGGACACCTACCATCCCTGCCATCTCTACCACCATCCTGACCTCCCTGTCTATTGGCCACCCTGTCTCTCTATGCTCCTCCCCTACCTCTGGCAGGATGATCCTCTGGATCATAATCTAATGACTCATGTATGCGAGGAATGATCTCCTTAGGTACAGTGAAATGAGGAAATGGGTACTGGAGCATCTCCATAGCATATCCATTAGAAACACCTACATCAACAACATCAAGGTGGAGATCCTAGTCTCCTCCCACCATATCCTGAATCTCTTGGTGCACTGTCTCATACCTCAACTGAGCACCCCACAATGCTACCTCATCCCAGATCCGTGCATACATAGTGATATCCTGTATCCTTCCCTGTCGTCAGCCATACTGTCTCAGTTCTTAGGTATGAATAAATTTCTCTACCACATATCTGGTCCTCCCTATGAGATATCAGCTCTAAAATAGATAAGGTACCTATTGTCCATCCAAGGTCTACTCCTTGCAATCTAAATATGGTCACCAAACAACCTCAGTCATATCGTCAAAAAGTTGACGCCAGTACTTGACCTTGCCCAGATGGGATGTGCTACCTATCTATTATCGACTGTGTAATATGGATGTGTTCCTAGGCCCATATCTGGAGAATAAGGATACCCACAGTCATGCTACAGGTATAATGGTATACTATCTCGTGAAGCTCTTGATACATATGGGCTATAATACAACTGCCCCATGCAAATCTCCATCTATGGGTAGCCATCTGCTCCAACATGTCTACCCAACCGACCATGAATCCATGCTGACCTTTGTTGGGCATCAGGATGCCACCTATTAGACCTACTAATTATACAAATAAACAATAGTAATGATCAACCATATAATCCCATGATAAATATCTGTAATCAATGGTGTCATCCTGGAAGTATCGACATGCATCACCAATCGCCACATCAGCCGTCGACTCAAAATGCACCTTAGCACCAATCATTGGAACTTGAAGTATCCACCATACATCCTCTAGAGTCACTATGATCTCCCTGGTCGGTATGTGGAAGGTGTTGTGCTCTGAGTTCCATCTCTTGGCAAGAGCAATCAACAACCCTCGGTTTACCCCTATCTCGGGTAAACATATCAACGAACGTAATCCACATCGGATCATGGTAGTCTACTCATCATCTAAAAGCAGTCCAAACAATGCAAGCACATGACCTGGGTAGGTTCTGTGAAATGTGACTACCTCAAACTGAGTCTATTTTGACAAACACAACCATACATCAGTATTCTATCTACAACAAAGATGCAAATTCCTAATCAGATAAGTAATTCAAGGTTCGCGGCAAGCAAACAGGTCAAAAAGACTAAGTTTCTAAGTCTTATAACCAGATGTGATTCTGAATCAACAAGCTGCAATCTCCTTTCCTAGATACGATCCTGGAAATATAGGATGCGATGGAGATCACAGGGTGCGATCCCCAAAATATGGGATGCGACCTTGAAAACTAGGTATGAGCTTCAATGAACAGGGTACGACCCAAAATCAAATTTTAAACTAAAAACAAGACAAAAATAATGCAACAAGATGCGATCTAGAGTATCATGGATACGACTCAGGAATCCAAAAGAACCGGATGCGATTCAGGGTATACCAGATGCGGCACGGGTTTTATAGGTTGCGATCTAGAATACTGGATGCGATTCAAAATTCAAATGGCTATAAAAACAACAAAAATGCATGAAATTGAATTTTGCGAAATCCACAAGGTAGTTTTACGAGCACTTACTGGAGGTGGGTAGTCGGCCGAACGCTGATGTCGATGGCTCATCTTGAAATGATGCTTCCTCACGGAAACTACCATCTTCTCTACAGAGCTCTCAAATTTACTATGGAGGAAAGTGAAAATGAATAGTGAAATGCTAATTTTTGAGGCTTATATTGGTCTTTTGAGCCATTTAGGAGTTCTGAAACTCCTCCCAGACGACTACAACTACATTTCTGTTCTCTTTTTGATCAATCAAGAACAAAATCGAAAGTGCCTAGGATGTTTTCTGCAGCACAGTACCATTTTTACGACAGTTTAAAAAAAATGCATATTTGCTTCATTTGTTCCACAAATCTATTAATACTGCACATTTTATCATAAATCTTGGTCTAACATTATTTTATCAGTCTTATTACTCACATATTCATGTAATTAACTTGGTAATCATGTGTTTATTTTTAAATACACCTTCTTTTTCACTTCTTTTACTCCATTCTTTCTTGCCCTCACCGCTTCCTGCAAGTGATACATTCTTTCAACTGAGGGATTTTATTCTTTTCCTTCAATTTCATTCCCGAGGGGGCATGATCACACTATCATCAATTAAATTTTTGCTCAAAACAACATTAAAAATTACTTCATTATCAAACAAACTAGGGGCATAATAGTTTCCTTGACTAAGTCAGAACTATTAGATAGAAAGCTTTGGTTCTCATAAGATGGATATCTTGTGCCCCCTTATTTTAAAAGATTCTTATTAAGCTCATGGCAGCTTCATATTGGCTTTTGGATGACAACAAGGTTCAGAATCAGTATTATCAATCTTTGGACGACAACCAAGTTCAAAATTGGTATCTTTAAGATCTTTTATTGAGCTTTGGATGAAAACCAAGTTCAAAATAAATTCTATCAGTTTAGTTTGATCAAGTGTGAGACTAATCTCATCAACATTTAGTTCAACAACCAAGAACAGAATTCTCAATCTTTCTGAAGTCAAAATAAAAAGCTTTCTTTGAATCAATGCGCTGCTCGCACATCAATTCAAAGAGGGGCAAATGTAACCACCTGAATTTGGTCTGCTACGACTATAGACCCTATTTTCCCTAAGTGTGATCATACCCCCAATTATGTCATGACAATGTTACTTTGGCATAATTTTTTTTTTTTTTAAAATCAAAATTAATGTCCTAGGTGATTTTTATCACTAAATTATATTAACTATTATAGCCATACAATTTAAATCAATTCAAACCATTTAAATCAAAACAAATTCAAATATGGCTATAGTATTTAATTATAAAAGAATTAAATAAACCTCTAAATCAATTATCCACTTGCAAATAACCCATTCCCCTAGCCTATTTAATTTATTTAAAATGGCTATAGTCCCCTTAATTATTAAAAAGAAATAAGATGCTTAAATAATTAAATTCCTATATTTTAAATGAATTAAATAATTTTAATTCATTTCATTTATATTCCCTTAAACCCCAACCTAACCAATTTCAACCACTTCTATCCTGGGTTCTAACCCATCTCAACCTATTCCCCCATGCTAATCTAATCCTAATTCTAAATTCTACCCTAACCCACCTCCTAATGTTGTCACATTCCATTAAGGAATGATTAACAACTCAACCCACTTG
>MU223599.1:119182-135660 GCA_018584345.1 Thuja plicata | reverse complement strand
TTTGGATACCATAAACCATAGTCTATAGTTCCCTTTAGATATCTGAATATCCTCTTGATTTCCATTAGGTGATTTTGCTTGGGTTCAGCTGCAAATCTTCCAACAATGCCAACTGCATTAGATATGTGAGGTCTAGATTGAGCTAGATAAATGAGTTTACCAATCATAGATTTATACAATGTCTTATCAACTGCTGTGGAATCATCATCTTTTGAAAGCTTTCTTCCTGTTATCATGGGAGTGCATATTGGCTTACAGTTATCCATCTAGAAGGTCTTCAGTATTTCCTTCACATATTTTTACTGATTAATGGATATACCTTTATCTATTTGCTTTACATTCAGTCCCAAAAAATATTTTATAGGACCAATCATGCTCATTTCAAATTCATTCTGCATTTCTTTTGCAAATGCAAACTGATCTTGTCATTACCTACAAAGATAATGTCATCAACAAATATGGAAACTAATAATAATCCATCAGGTGTCTCCCTTGTGAATAGGCTATAATCTGCTGCTCCTTTCTTGAATCTAATCTTGGTAAGATAACTATCAAGTCTCTCATACCAAGCTCTTGGGGCCTGTTTAAGACCAAAGAGTGCTTTCTTCAATTTGCATACCATGTCTGGTTCATTTGAAAGATTAAATCCTTCAGGGTGTTCAATGTAGATTTCTTCATTCAAGTCACCATTCAGAAAAGCTGATTTTACATCCATTTGATAAAATTTAAAGTCTTTGAATGTTGCATATGCCAAAAACAATTTAATGGCTTCTAGTTTGCTCACTGGGGAAAATGTTTCAGTTTAGTCTATTACTTCTCTCTACACATATCCTTTACATACCAATCTTGCTTTGTTCCTTACTACTGTACCATCTTCATTCATCTTGTTTCTAAATACCCACTTTGTTCCAATCACATTTTTGTCACTGGGTCTAGGGACCAATTCCCATGTATCATTTTTAATTATTTGATCTAATTCTTCTTTCATTGCATTCTTCCAATCAGAATCATTACAAGCATCTTCAACACCTAAAGGTTCAATCTGTGAAAGTAAACATACCTCTTCATCCACTACTAGACTTTTTTCTTTTGATCTGGTCAAAACACTATTGCTCTGATCTCCAATGATGTCATCTTTAGAGTGGTATCTAGATGTGAATTTTGGAACCTTAGGTGTGTCTTCTTCTTCTTCTGTAATATGTGATTCTTCTCTGCTTGATTCAGGGTCATTGCATGAGACATCAATGCAATTAAACATTTCTTCAATAACAGTATCTTTGTTTCTAGGCCTGGGTTCATCTTCAATCATAGGTGCATATTCATAGTATGTTTCTTGAACCATAAAATTTTCATCAATCTTAACATGCGTGCTTTAAATTATCTTCTTTAACCTCAAATTGAAACATCTATATGCTTTTCTTTTTGTAGAGTAACCAAGAAAAATACCTTCATCACTTCTGGCATCAAATTTACCAACACTATCATCTCTCTTGATGTAGCACTTGTAGCCAAAGATTTTGAAATACTTTACAGTAGGTACATTACCAAACCAAAGTTCATAGGGTGTCTTATCTACGCATGGTCTCAATTGTGTTCTGTTGATAATATACACTGTTGTATTCACTGCATCTCTCTAGTAGGTGTGCACAACTTTCCCTTCAATCATCATAGTGCGCACTATATCAAGTATGATCATGTTCCTCCTTTCTGCAATCCCATTTGCTGAGGGGTTCTAAGTGCACTCAACTATCTTTTAATTCCATGTTCTTCACAATAGTCATAAAATTGATCAGAGGTGAATTCTCCTCCTCTATCTAGTCTCAGACATTTCAGTTTCAATCCGGATTCATTCTCAACCTTAGCTTTGAATATTTTAAACTTTTCAAAGGCTTCAATTTTCTCCTTTAAGAACGCAACCCACATCATCGTAGAATAGTCATCAACAAACAAAATGAAATAAATTTCTCCATAATATGATCTTGTTTGAGTAGGACCACATAAGTCTATGTGTACTAAGTCCAATTTGTTTTCAGTTGAGTTTTGCTTGCTTCTAAAAGAACTCCTTACATGCTTACCCATAACACATTCCCTGCATATTGTTTCAACTAGTCTTGCAATACTAGGAAGGTCTCTGACTGCCTTGACATTACTTATCTTTACTATGTTATCAAAATTGATATGACATAGTCTCTTGTGCCATAACCAACTGTCATCTACTTTTGCAATAAAAAAACTTACATCAAAATTGAGCTGAAAAACATTACCTTTTATTTTAGAGCCTGATGCAATCATGTCTCCATCCTTTTTTTTAATGATGCACTTGTTATCTTTGAACTCCAAATGATAACCTTTGTCAAGTAGTTGTCCAACATCAACAAGTTATGATGTAATCCATCAACATATAGAACATCATCTGTCTTGTTCTTTCGATCCAAAGTTATAGAACATCTGCCTATGATAGGTTTAGGAGTGTTATCTCCAAATCTAACCATACCACCTTTGTATTTGTCTAAATGAACAAATCTGTCTTTGTCACCTGTCATATGATGGGAGCATCCACTGTCAATGATCCAATCAGTTCTGATGTCTGCTTTGGAAATTAAGGCTAACTCTTATTCTTCCTTTTCATCTGCAATGTCCATTTCCTCAAGCAACCTTTCCATGTCTCTAAGGGAAATGAATCCAATTTCATCTTCTCCTGAATCTTCATCAATTACACCTTCTTCAGTATGATAGCATTCCTTCTTATATTTGGGTTTGTAATCAGATATGAACTTCTTGACTCTTGTGGGACACTTATATGCAAAGTGACCAATCTTGTTACATGAAAAACATTTGAATGGAAGCTGTCTTTCATATTTTCCTTTTCCTTTCTTTTCTCTTTTAGCAATCATAGAAATGATTTCTTCTAGTTCTTCATCAACTTCTTCTTTCTCATTATGACTGGATATGTGTAAGGATTTCTTACCATGGACTAAGGCTTTGAAAGCTATTTCAATTTTAGGTTCAGTCTTCAATCTTGATATCTCAAATGCAGAGATTTTGCTGATCAAAGTCTCTCTCTTGAAGTCTTGTGAGAATTGCATGGTTTCCTCTAGAATAATTATCTTGTTTTCATAGTCTGATGTTAAAGTAGTTAGCAACTTGTCCATTATGTCTTCTTCTGATATTTCTCCACCATTGTTTCTAATTCCAGAGACTGCTTCATTTTTCCTCTGATTGTAAGCTCTAATGTTCTCTTCAGGTAACATCTCAAGAATATTGTATTTCTTCTTCCATGTCTTCCTGCATGCATTCTTTGCTTGAATATCTCCTTCAAACATATCTTCTAAATACTTCCATATGGTATATGCTCTGTCAATTTTCTTGATCTCAGAAAATTCACTATCGGATAAGGCGCTGATTAGGGCTTCTTTAGCAATTGCATTATTTGTAAATGTTTCCTTTTGTATGTTAGTAGCATCATCCTTTGCAAGGTCTTTCAATGATGGAATTACAACTTCTTGTGTAGCAATTTCAAAGATCTCAAAGCCAACACATTGCAGATGTGTTATCATTTTGTTTTTCCAATCCAGATAATTTTCTCCATCAAACTTAGGGCTTTATTTTTTGAAGTAAGACATCTAATCTACCTTAAGCTATTAGGCTTCTTCTCTAAGGCACTTGGCTTTGATACCAATTTTTAGAATAGTCCCAAAGGATAACTGAGAGGGGGGGTGAATCAGTTATCAATACATTTAATTCTTTTTCTTCTTTAACTTCAGAATACAACAAAGTAAATTCTCAATCAGATAACACAGTACACAACACACAATTTGATTATGGGGAAACCAAATGGTAAAAACCCTAGTGGGAATTAGCACCCACAATGAACTATACTTGTTTATAGTAATCCCTGTTAGAAGATATTTCAAACCTGTTAGGATTTGTACTTTACAATGCAATAAGTATAGTGACCTAGTTAAGGGTCGAACCTTGTTAGGAGTCTTTTACAAATAACCCTGTTAGGGGTGGTGGACTCACTGTCCAAAAGCTCACTGCTTAATGGTGAAGGCTACAACCTTCTGTATAATAGATATGCACTATATCTGATGATGAACTATAGAGTAGACTTGTTGTCTTGATCAGTTCCAGTGTATTACAATCTTTCACTTCTTCTTCACATAGACTCTTGATGAATGAACCAACTCTGATAATCTGCTCTGTACATCTTTCTTCTCTTTTAATCGTATCATTCACACTTAGTGTATCACATTTGACTTGATATAAGTATCTTCCTCAAAGTATGAGATCATGGGACCTATAAGACAACTCTTCATAACATCCTTGTCGGCTCTACTAAGCACGCAAGCATTATTACAACCACGCAAGTATAAATTGAATAGACGTGACACTTCACTAAGTCGGCCTCACCAAATTAACTCTAACTTTAAAATATTCTTGAAACACATTTGGCACCTTTAGATGAATATCATCAAATCATAATTAATCATGAATATACACATGCATATCCTGAAGATAGGAACAACACAAGAAACACGTTACATACGTCGGCTCTGAACAGATACTCTTCCAAAACTGTAACTACCAATAACAGAATTACACAACTTGACCAAAACATCATATCTGGATCTGCATGTATGAACATAACATAATAAACATGTCAACAACATGTATCTAACCACGCAAGTCTTCATGTCATCATTCTGATAAGTACATACAAAATTACTGTTGTGTATTATATGTTGTCATCAATGACAGACATACAATCAATCAACTACTCAGAATCAAATCTCCAACACATCCCTTATTAATGCCCAAGGCATTAATGGCTCTTACACGTCATTAATGAACTTAGGGGCTCCATTAATGAACCTTGTCTCCCCTCTCTCTCTCCCATTCCTCTATAAATTGATGGGATTTAGAGCTCATAATAGGCCTCAAATTTTGAATAGTAGTGTTGTTATGCCAAGATTTTGAAGGGACCTCAAAACATTGTCATGCTACCCATTCCTTCTTAGCTTCATACACACTCCATTAGTCACTTTCTCCATGGTTATAATGCTCATTTTAGACTAATATGCATGCTTAAATAGTTAAACAGTTATTTTTAACCCAAATCTTTCATGCTAGGTTGTTTATGTCACTAGTATTGAGCATAATCTGAGGGCTTTTATGTTATTTTCTACACTCATCCTAGTTAGAAAGCAATAGGTCAATGTTAGGGTTTCATATGCTCATTAACCCTTGTGTCTCACTAATAGAATGACTTATTGAAGTGTTGTGTCACAGGTAACAAGTGCACAAATATACACACACATTTTTGGCATCCACCGTGGGGCCCGAGTTCCAACTTGGCCTCATTTTAAATAAATTTTTTCACTAATTTGCATGCCCAGGAATCTGTTATAGGGTCATTTTTGGCCATTTAGGATCGCATCCAAGATACGCCCTCACACCACAGCAAATGAGGCTCACATCCAGGATTTCCCGGATCATTTTCAGTTTAGGCTCGCATCTGGGGAGCATGATATCGCATCTGGTAAGGAAAGTCGCATCTAGTTTTATGTCATTTTCTATCTTTCTGGATCGCATCTGGTGAAAATTTTAGTGAACTAAATTGCCTAACCACTAACGTTTATGTGTTTGACTTCTTTGATCTTTTGAATAGCTTAATGATTGTTTGTAATTTGACATTGATGGTTTTTTGTGGGAGTTGCTACATAACAAACTAACTTGGTTTTTCAGGTTTCCAACCCCCCATCTTGACCTCTATTTACTTTCTTTAAACACTAGGATGCATTTTCCAATCTATCACTAAACTGACTAGAGGACTACGCTCTTTTGCTTTTAAGGAAAATCAGAAACTCACACATCAGTTTATGGATTGAAAAATGGGGTAGAATAGGGGCTTGTTGGTGGTGGTGGAGAAAATTTTGTTTCTTTTTTGTGACAAGCACAGTTCCCCTAATTTTTTATTCTTAGGAAGGGCATCCTTTGGATCAAATTTATTTTGCAGCTTTGGTATGTTGGGTGTGTACCAATTATTCCCTATTTGATATGTTTTTTGATTGGGAATGGTGTCAGGGGTGGTGGTTTGCATTTTAAGGGAAACATCTGTGAAACTATAATGATATAGATTGCAATCCTCTTTTATATAGTAATAAAATAAATACTATTACCGACAAAAAAATCTTCTAAGAGGCCCCATTGTACATATTATGGTAAGAATGGTCTTGTGGCTAATCATTATTTTAAGAAACAAAATGGTAAAAATCCCATGAACCCAAATAATAAAAATAATCAACAACATAAACCTAATTATAAGAAAGGCAATAATAATGGTAATTCATCTCATCATGCATTTACTTGTAGATACAATGTTACATTTTTTTAGGAATGGATTAATGATTTTGGTGTATCTCAACATGTTACTTCTCATAAATAATTTTTTGACCCTATGCATCCTGATACTTTGAATATTTGTGTTCAAATTGCTAATAATTACACTTTTAAAGTAAAAGATATTGGTGGTGCCAATGATCCTAATGGTAAATTAAATGATGTTTTTTATGTTCCTGAATTAAAATGAAATTATTTTCTATTGCTAAGCTTTGAAAAGATTATAAGTTTGAATTCTGTAAGGATATGTGTTATATCATTGATCCAAAGTATAACCACATTATTGCTAATGCTAAAATGGACAATAATAACTTGTTCAAATTTTATGTGTTTTCTCATTCAAAGTATTCCTTTATTACTACCATTGATTTTAATATTTGGAATGAAATAATTAGCCACATAAATTATTTTAATATTGCCTTGACGCAAATAAAAAATATGGTAGATGGATTTCCTAGTATTGTTCCTTTTAAAATTATATGCATAGAATGCATGAGTGGTTAGACGCATAGGGAGCCCTTTCCTTATGGTCAAACTTGGAGGACAAATCATAAATTTCACCTCGTTCATAGTGACCTTTTTGGACCCATAGAGAATAACCCCATCCAAGGATCAAGGTATACACTTATATTTGTTCATTATTTTTTGAATAGAACATTGTGTTGAACAAGTCAATTAACTAAGAGGGGGGTGAATCAGTTATTCCCACACAATTTAAATTTTTTTTTCTCTGTCGGTAAACTAATAAAAAACAACAATAAAAACTTTTGATCTATCGGTTAAGAACTGAAACATCCACATAAAATGTAAACATGAAAACATAGAAACACCGACACAGAGAACACCAAGATTTACGTGGAAAACCCAAACTGGGAAAAACCACAGAGAAGCTAATTCTCATGAAATAAAAAACCTTTTAGGGTGACACCAGTTAAGGTGATTTATACAAAGGTTCACTATCGGTTGTGCTCACTGCAGGTTGGGCAAACTGCCCTTGAATATGAATAGTCTCACTGTCGATACACAAAGGCTCACTACCAATAAAAAGAGGCTCACTATCAATTACAAAGAGTATCACTGCAAATACAAAGAGGCTCATTACCAAGGAGTATGAAAAGAGATTGAATCCACCACTGTGATCACCAACACTCTACCACTCACATGAGAAAATACACAGATCTCTTGAAATAAATTCACAATCACTTTGGATTCAAGCAACTCATAAGCCACACAAACAATAGAAGTCCTTTCTCATTTTATACTGCTTGATTCCACCAATCATGTAAGCTGAAACAATTTTAAATAGGTCACACCAAGACAATCTCGTGGTGGTAATGAATGAAATATGGACCACCTTGACCAATAGAAATTGCCTCACATAAAAAAACATGTCACACCTTCTCCAAAGTTGTTGGTTACAAAGACCATGATGAACACATTACATAATAACAATTGGGACTCAGACATGAACACTCTTCAAATAGGATCAACTCAAACAACCGATCCATCATATGTTGCACACACCAACACCAAAAAGGATAAGGATAGATATCTAAAGAAAATATTTTGGTGAACACTTCTTCTGAAATGTAAACTATCGGTACGACTACCGATACCACCAAGACTATCAGTTAACATTAACTGATAGAACCAAAACATGAAATTGTATAGGATATGTTGACATCAATGAAAACTATTAATGAAAACAACATGAATACCATCAAATTCACATTCTAACAATCTCCCCCTTTTTCATTGATGACAACATTCATCAATAAAAAATAAAATAGAACAAGAATGATATCAACATCAAAGTTCACTATTCTCCAACTTTCTCTAACTTTCTCCCCCTTTGAAAACAATGACAAAGAGCCAAACTACCCCTTGAAAAAATTAATCTACTCCCCCTGAGAGGAAGTCACCATGCACTGATCCAGAAAGAAATAATCCTATAAATTATTGGACCAATGTATATACTAATGCATTTAGTGAACACTAGGAAGAGGCAAAATGCCCAACTTCCCCCTCGGATACTCAAAAGTATCCTTGCACTAAGGTTTTGTGAATATATTTTCTATCTTCTCCTTTGTGGGTAAATACTCAAGATTTACTTCACCATCCAACACCTTATCTCTGATAAAATGATACCTGATAAATATATATTTTTTTATGTAATATTGTACTGGATTCTTGGACGTATTGATAGCATTGGTATTATCACTCACGACCAAAATTGGTTCTTTAAAAGTAACATATTTATATTTTAAAGTTTGTTTCATCCATAATACCTGAGTACAACATGAGGATGCTTCTATATATTCTGATTCAATAGTTGATAAGGTTACATAATCCCGCTTCTTACTTGACCAAGCAACTAACCAGGAGCGAAGAAAGTAAGCTCCACCAATCGTACTCCTTCGGTAATCAAAATATACTACCAAATATACATCAATATAAGCTATCAGTGTGAAATTTGGAGCATTTGGATACCAAAAAACAAACTCTTTTTTCCTTTCATGTACCACAAAATTCTTTTTACCGCCATAACATGCAATTCTTTCAATTCTTGCTAAAATCTGGTTGCCAGACACACTGCATAGATAATATCTAGCCTAGTAATATCAGGTACAAATATCCACCAATCATTGATCAGTACTTACTTGCATCTAATTTTAGTGACTCATCTTCATTAGTTAACTTACAATTGGTAATAAATGGAGTACAAACAGGTTTGGAATTCTCCAAGCCAAACTTCTTCAACAATTCCTTGATATACTTGGATTGAGAAATGAATATGCCTTTTCTGTTTTTATTTACCTTCAATCTAAGGAATAAATTTACCTCCCCTATCATAGTCATTTCAAATTATTTTTGCATTTCCTTTGCAAATATCTTACGCACACCATCCTTTCCTCCAAAAATAATATCATCAAAATACACAACAATAATAAGGATATGATCTAAATCTTTCTTGTAATAAAAATTACTATTGGCAGCACCATTCTAAAACTTATGTCCAACCAAATATTAGTCCAGTTTGCTATACCAGGCTCTCGGTGCCTACTTTAAGCCAAAAAATTCCTTCTTCAATATGCATATTTATTCTACCTCTTCGTCTGATCTGAAACCTTTCATTTTCTCAATGTAAACCTCTTCCTTTAGCTCTCCATTCAAAAATGCTAACTTCACATCCATCTGATAAAATTTGAAATATTATGTGTTGCAAAAGCCAGGAATATTCAAATTGCCTCCATCCAAGCAACAAGAGCATAAGTATCCTCAAAGTCAATTCCTTCAATCTGAGTGTAGCCATTGCATAATAACCTTTCTTTTTTCCTTTATTACCTTACCATTTTCATCCAACTTGTTTTGGTATACCCATTTAGTTCCAATCACATTCTTATCTATTAGTTAGGGCACAAGTTCCTAGGTCTGATTATTCACAATCTGATCAAGCTCTTCCTTCATTGCATTTATCCAATTTGGATCATTAAATGCTTCTTTTACAAATTCAGGTTGAATATCTAAAAGTAGACACAACAAAGCATGATCTTGTGTTTCTCTACTTCTGGTATCAACTCCTCTATTCTTATCACCAATAATCTGATTCTCAGAATGATTTCTCTGTACACACCTTGGTTTCTTAGTCATAAATGTTGGTGACAGTTGAGTATCCTCTTCTTCTATCTTACTATCTTTTCCTCTTTCCTCTGTATTACATTCATAATCAATATCTCTCTTAGGATCCTTCATAAATCTTCATCAACTTTCACATTCACACTTTTCACAATTTTATTTAGTCTTTTGTTGTAATACTGGTAAGCCTTGCTTTTGGTAGAATATCCTTAAAATATACCTTCATCTTCTCTTCTATCCAATTTACGAAGATTATCTTCATCTTTCTAAATGTAACATTTGCTTCCAAATTTTTTGAAATACTTAACTGCAGGTGCTCTTCCATATCGTAACTCGTATGATGTCTTTCCCTATTTCTTTGGGTAGAAAAATCTATTCAATGTGTACATAGTAGTATATTCTACTTCTCGCTAGTAAATTTATGGTAAAATTTCTTCCTTCAACATTGTTCTTATTGACTCTTGAATTGTCCAATTCATCATTCCACTACACCATTCTTCTACGATGTTCTAGCCACTAAAAAAATGTCTCTTAATGCCATGTTTCTCATTATAACTTTCAAGCATATCAAAAGTAATTTATCCTCATTTTTCAGATCTTAAAAATTTAATCCTTCTACCACATTCATTTTCAACTCTATCCTTGAATATTTTAAACTTCCCAAATGCTTCTAATTTCTCTCTAAGAAATGCAAACCAAGTCAATGTTGATTAGTTATTAATGAAGTATAAAGTATCTCACCTTGAAAAATTCTTGTTCTAGTAGGACCACAAATATCAGTGTGCACAACTACAGTAAACTAGTAGATGAGTAGTCTTTTTCTTTGAATAATTATCTCCTCTAATTTCCTTATTAACATCCCTTACATATCACATTATCCAGTTTGCATAATCTAGGCAACTCTCTTATTACTCAAGATGAACTTATTCTTACCAAATTATCAAAGTTGATGTGATACATCCTCCGGTACAAAAGACAACTATCATTGGTTTGAGATAGCCAAAAATATCCTTCTAAAGATACCTCAAGATGGTACGTATTTCTTCTTATTCTTTTCCAACTGCAATCAAATCTCTAGACCTCTTCCGAATCTCACATCCTTCATTCTTGAAAATAACATCATATCCATTCTCACACATCTTTCCAATGCTCAAAATATTATGATATAAACCCTTCACATAATAGATATTGTCAGTGTTATCCTTTCCATCAAAAGTAATAGATCCTCTACCGACAATGTAAGTAGCCTTATCATGTCACCAAATCTAACAGAAGGACCATCATATTTCTCAAGTAAAACAAACTTACTCTTATCTCCAATCATTTGATGAGAACAACCAATGTCAATTAACCATTCATTTTTCTTCTTCTAACATATAAACCAGTTTCAACATCATCATCAATCTCAATACAAATGTTAGAAATATCATTTTTGGTTTCTTATCTTCTTCAACATAAAACAAACAATATTCTTCTTATGACTCATCATCTAAAATACTAACATCTTCATTTACATAATAAACCTTCTTATTGAACTTCTTAAATTATTTCTAGGACCCTTCTCTGGACATCTATTAGCCAAATGATCAATTTTACTACATCTAAAACATTTCAAAGGTAACATTCCTTTGTACTTGTTAGTAGATTTCTTTAGTCTTCTTGTAAATTTCTCTTCAAATTCTTCTTCGTCATTACTGTCAGAATCTTCATATGATTTTTTTGCTTTGAAAGTTATCTTTGATATGCTCTTTTATCTCCCAAACTTCCTTAGCTCAAATATGATCAAGGCACCAAATAAATTGTATTTAGCCAACTTCTTCTAATCATACATCTCCTCGATCATAGAGATCTTATCACTATAACTATCTAGAATGTCACACTAGTACATTTGAGACCTCTTTTTGATGGCTATGCTACTCCATCAGGAAAGTGACACAAACTGGTGTTGCAATTTTGGTGTCAGAATCACCGATGGTAGCTATGTCTGTCGTTATTGTGACAATCATGGCCATCACAATATGCACCGACTATGAGGGTTAGTATGTAATAATTACAAATTATGAGTGTCACCATTACAATGGGTATGCGATGGACATGTTGTACATGCAATGTCCAACTGTCGGATTATTCTGACATCTAGACATTGTGTTTAGTGTTTTGGCATCGGTCATCCTCTAAATACCTTCGCAATTGCGATGGCATGCTATGTTTAAAAAAAAATATTTGTCGTGTGCATGGAGTGAGACCTTAAAATATTGAGCTTCTCTTTGTTTTGAGAACAGTTTAACATTATCTACTTAACAGGGCCAGCCACGTGAAGGTGGAAGCTCATCTGGCCCCTCCTAGGAGCCTCTTATGACCCTTTATGACATTTTAAGATCTCTAAGATGTAATCTTAGGTTTTGTAAAGGGTCATAAAGGGTCATAAGGGATCCTAGGACACAACAGCTAAGAAACATAAATATAGGAATCATGGTCACAATTGTTTGGAGACACAACATAATTGAGTGGTATACCTAGACGATGCAACACAACCACTACTCCTCTAGTTCTAAGATGGCACTACATGATCAAAAAACCATAGATAAGGAATAAATTTAGAAAGCGGAGGAGGAGGGCCATAACGACCAAAATAATATAGGGACCTTGTATTATTTTGGTCATTACGACCTTCCTCTGCTCTCTAAATTTATTCCTTATCTATGGTTTTTGGATCCTGTAGTGCCAACTTAGAACTGGAGGAGTAGTGGTTGCGTTGCATCATCTGGGTATACCACTCAATTATGTTGTGTCTCCAAACACTTGTGACCATGATATCTATATTTATGTTTCTCAGCTATTGTGATATCTACATTTATGTTTCTCAGCTGTTGTGAGATTAAAAGTCTTCTAAGGAATGTGTCGTGTCTATGTGGAACTGCATAGGATCATCACCAAAGGGGGTTCCAGATCAGAGAACTCCCTTTCACTTAATAATTATGAAGCCATCAATGGTATAATAATTGTTTAGGATTGTAAGTTTCCATTGACGGCTTCAAATTACCAAGATAAAGGTGTACAAAAGACTTAGCAGCCTCCAAAGCCTTTTGCTTGAATGCATTATACCCCTGACGTACTTCATGGAAACATTTTGCATCAGGATTACAGGGAAATGTAAACCAAGATTCATATAGAGAAAAGTTGTTTCTCTTTGAAAATGGTTGATGGTGATTGATGAAGAAGATTTGAAAATGATGATTGATCCAATTTAGATTGGTGCAACATTTCCAAATCTTCTTCGAACTCATTACTATCAAATAGTTTGTAGATGGTAATAAACAGTGTCAAGAATAGATGATATATTTATATATGACATGCTAAAGATCATAACATATGAGAAAACAAACAAATTTTTTGTACTCACAAGTGTAACAGATTCATCTTCTCGCTGAAGAGTTTAGCTGGAATTTTTCTTGAAAGTTTGTTTAGGTTGAAGTAAAAAGGGAAAATATCTTAAAAAATTATTGGTATAATTTGGATAGCAAGGATCACCCAACTTCATAAAACAAAAATGAAAACAACACAACTTAAAAGTAGAAGACATACAGACCTGTCTAGTGATCATATTATGATGAAGGTGGTGCCTTATTCTATTGCAATGACTACAGATAGTAAATTTTGCATCACTGCCTGATGTCATTGAAGTGTTGACCCAGGGTTGAATCGAGTATGCTCCTGTATGATCTAGAACCTGCAAGGAAGGAAAAGATTGGGTTAGATCCAAAGGATCTAAGCAATTCATGGCACCCTATTACTGATCCTAATCTACAATTATGCATGTGCATAGTCAAGCCATATACTTCTAAAAGGAATAAGGATAAAATTTACAAAAACCCATCCAAGATTTAGACATCATAAATCATAAATAAGGTTAATTTTTTTAAAATATTATACCTTTTTTCAATTTGTTTTAATAAGGTTAATTTTTTATTTTGTTTAATTTTATATAGAAAATCATAACGAAGTCATAAACAACAAAAAGTTCATGAGTTTATCAAAATTTACAACGTATCTACATGAAATTATAAAAAAGTTTCAGTATCTACAATAGCCCTCTATTAATCAAATTTATGCATATGGTCCCTACAAAGTAGTGCACAAACTACACAAAGAAGGCATCACAGAAACATGATTTCTGATTTCGCCATTGAAGCAATCTCGATGGCACTAGCTGCCTCTCGAGCCTTGCACTAGTTGCACTCATTTCCTACATCAGGTATAGACATAGATGGGGTAGATGTAAATGTGGTTTCATCGATCCATCGAAAGTATTGATATCCGCTATTTCCCTACAATTCCATATCCATACTTTTTTCCTATTTGGGCAACCCCAAAATTGACACCCAAGATTACTTGTTATATGTGATGTATTCAAAAAACAAGGGCCAACACCACATTGACACATAGGCACATTGATTGATGCCATTGGCACTATATCGATAAATATTGCACTGTCATTCCAACATATCATTTTGTTTAGTTGATTTTTTTGTTCATTCATACTAATTATAATTGCAATAAAAAGCAACATACTAATCATGTAGACAACATCTCAAATAAAATTATAAAATGACTATTGTCAATCACAGTACAAAATGATAATGCTTTGTATTTGATGATATAATGAATCTGAACAACATGTAAATGCAACGTCCTAACTGCACTTGATGGAAACCATATGCATAGTTGTGATTGGGACTTTTAGTCCTTGCCACACATTAAAATGCTTGTAAAGGCATCTACAGTTGGGGGCATGTCAAATTGTGATATTGCTATCAAGATTCAAGTGTATAGTTTGACATTCACAAATTGCCTTGTGTCAGCTGCATTTAAAAAACTAATCTCACGAAAATTGTTGATGTTTTGACAATTCCTCTCATTATTTATTCTCCTCTTGAAATAATTGGGAGTACCCGGGAAAGACAAGTAGGCTCTACTATACCCTTTTTCATATCCACTACATGCGTGACTAATTTCTTCATTTCTATCTTCATTCCTCATCATGCTTTGTCCTTGTTATATTCATGGCCAAAATATTGATATTTAGAGTCTACTCACTTTCCCAGGTACTCCCAATTGTATGAATTGGAGTTCAACCATTTGTCACCTACTCTCTCGCAAGTCATTTTCGACACATCAATGATTTTCGTGACATGATAACCAATTTGTGCATGTCAAATTCATGGATGAAACATGGGTCAATGAGTTTGACGAAAAAAACTTACACTTGAATCCAGATAGCAATATCACAAGATAATGAAAATTTTTGATGAAATTTTAATGGGAGATGTAGTTGAGTATAAAAAAGAATAGTCCATGAAGAAAAAAATAACAAAAGAATGGCATCAAGCATTCCAAATGCAAATATGTAAACAATGCCAGTATTAAATAGTGAGCTCATAAACAATGCATGATGCCCTAGCTTGTAGCCCGCGAGCCATCAAGATATTTCCTCATGAAATGATCATCAATGGGGAGTACCACATAGTGAATATCAACAACAAAACAAATAAAGAGAGATACATATCCACACACACACACACACACACACATATATATATACACATATACATATATACTTACATATATATATATACATACATATGTATATACATATATATACATACATATATACACATACATATACATATATACATACATATATATGTATGATGTTATTGTTGTCATTGCATGCTTGCTGCTACTGTGCACCATATATTGTTTTATACACTGTTTATTTTATTGAGACAGTGAGCTTGGCATTTGTAATGTATTTATTGTTATTGGATCAATGTTTCAATGTTGTTGAGGTTGTAGATGCATTGAATCACCACTGCCATTCTATTTTGATAGCATGCTATCTTGAAGATGAGTGACTATAGTACCCTAGTTTGCATTATTAGATGATTTTTGTGACATTAGTTTGTTAAATGCAGCTGACATGATAAGCAATTTTTGCATGTCAAATTCATGGATGAAACATGAGTCAATGAGTTTGACTAAAAAAACTATATAATTGAATCCAGATAGCAATATCACAAGATAATGAAAAGTTTTGATAATCAGATTTACATTAGTACTCACATGATACATATGCTAAAGATTGCATAGTAGACAATAAACAATTAGAGCTACATACAACCATTCATTGTGTCAAAAAAAGGAGGCAAAATCACAACAACATAATGCATAAGAATATAAAGTTCATTAGCTAGATAAGTTTTTGTAATGATGATGAACATATGGATATCTAGACCCTAAGTATGTATCAAAAAAAAACATTTACAAAGAAGAGTATTCCAAACATTATGTTAAACAGTTAAGTTTAATGTCTACGTTTGATCTAAAGATGACCTAGTTTGTTGACAAAAATGCCAACTCCAAAGAAGTAGTCCATCATA
>MU223599.1:107390-119132 GCA_018584345.1 Thuja plicata | reverse complement strand
ATGACCTAGTTTGTTGACAAAAATGCCAACTCCAAAGAAGTAGTCCATCATAACATTCCTATCATCACAAGTGAAAAAATATTCATTGTGACCATGGAAGATACTCATAGTAGCGTAGTCATCATTATCTCAAGATATCTTGAACACCTCCCACGCCTCCACCATTTTATCTTCAAATCCAGCTCTATTATCAAAAATTGAGCCAAGCCTGCCAGAGATAATGTTTGGATTGATGGTGTAATTCCCCTGCGCAACTTTTTCCAAATTGTTGGAAAAAACCACATGCTTAACCACCTTCAAGACCCATTCTAACTGACCGGTAACTTCAAAGAGAGTAGAAAATACTAGTTTATAGATCACCCCATCGTGTACATGTGAGCCAACAATATTATGTTTCAGGTGGTAGAGAATAGTATGTTAGATGTCATCATCATGCACATTAAATAATCCGGAGCACTATTCTTCCAAGGACTCCAAATGAAAATATTCAATACCAAATGTTCTATCCATTGAGAATACCTAAAACAAAGTAACAATAATGAAAATAGTGAATAAGTATGCCAACATAATGAATAAGTGGGCAAAATACATTGATCTAATAAAAGAAAATACATTACAAATGCCAAGATCACGGTCTCAATGAAATAAATAGTGTATAAAACAATATATGGTGCACAACAACAGCAAGCATACAATGAAAACAATATCATTGCTTGATGCACGAGCTCAAGGGAAAAATACATTGATCCAATAACAGAAAATACATTACAAATGCCAAGCTCACGGTCTCAATGAAATAAACAGTGTATAAAACAATATATGGTGCACAACAACAACAATCATAAAACTAAAATTGTTTAAGAAGCTGACTGTGATATTTCCAAAATTTGCAGAGGAAAGAGTACCAAACACTGGAAAGTGAGATCAGAGGATTGACAAGTTTGCTTTGGAAAGTGAAACAAAGGATTGTCTATTCGAGAAAAATAGTACTTTGGAGAAAAAAATTGTTGGTTTGCTCGTCTATCATAGAAAATTCAAGTAGTATAGGCATACATAAGAGGATGAACATAAATAATAAGGGTACTAGACATTGCCTAAAGTGATGAATTTTTGACCCGGGTATGAATCCAGTGTGCTCCTGTGATGACCCAGAACCTGCAAAGAAAAGAGAGAGGGGGTTAGATCAAAAAGATCTAAGCAATGAATGGCATCCTGTTACTGATCCTCATCTATAATTATGCATGCGCATAGTGAAGCCATACACTTTTGAAAGAAAAACCATGCTACAAGACTTGTGCACTCAGAAGAATGTTGCAGAAAGGAAAGAAGATACCATGTTTTTGTTAGAAACACTGAGAGGGGGGGGTGAATCAGTGTTTGTCAATTATCTTTATTTCAGAAACTTGAAATTTAAATCAAATAGATAACAAATGAATCATAAAATAATAACACATAACACAAGATATGATTACGGGTAAACCTTGATCAGAGGAAAACCCCGGTGGGAATTAGTACCCACAAATGATTTTACTAGTCTTATGAACTTGTTAGATTTCCTTTGCCCTGTTAGGAGCAGTCTTTACAATGCAAGTATAATGACCCTATTAGGAGTCTTTACAGAACCCTGTTAAAGGTGAATGGCTCACTGCCAGAGCTCACTGCCCAATAGGATGACGGCTACAACCTTCAAATAATAGATATACACTATATCAAAATATGAATTGCTGTAATGACACTGTTGTCTGATCAAATACTTTTATGCATTGATGATTTAATCTCTTGAAGACTTCTACATCATACTGATTTTCTCATATTGATCTTTTGGATATCTTATCTGCATTTTTTTCACTATTCCTCCAAATACAAAGTTGCATGTCAAGTATATATACATGCCTGAATAGACGCGACCAAAAATAAGACTTTAGTCAACCCAAAAATAACATACACAACGCTTCCAAATGAATTTTATTAAGCATCTTTACATGAGTGTTAAAGACATAACTACAATAATATTACAATAGGTGCATGGCCATTACAAAATAAAATATTATACGCTAATCCAAAATCTAAAGTCGGCCTCATGCTCTGTATTTTGAACTGCTAGTGGCATTTTAACTTGCTGTAACTTCTCCGTACTGTCATACCATACCATGAGTGTATAGAATAAGGTTAATAACATATCATAAAGCTTAAATATAAAGGTGCATAGTCTGAATCGATCATTCACATGTGCGCTAGTGCTCTGATCAACTGTATATCTTTGTACTATTCTATTTTCTACACTTAGCCAATTTTATCTTCAAAGTTTACTTGACAAAACTTAATATGACTTTGTTGCCATAATGACAACAAAAAATTAGTCATATACACCTTGAGTGTCAACTTGCCAACAATCTCCCCCTTTGTCATTAATGGCAACAAAGGAATGTAGCCAAGTTACTTAAACTTTGACTTAACAACAAAAACTGTAAGTTTATTGTACATCATAACTTCGGCTATATATATATATAATTCATTTATATAAACTACTCCCCCTTTGACATTAATGAAAAAGGTTCCAAAAATGAAATACCTAAGTACTTACTCGAGTACACATCTAGGTAAGCAATCTGAATATTCTTGATCTCTTCCTACCAAAATGCCTTCAATGCATCAACAGTCTAAAGATGGGCACATAATGCATATGTGAGCTTCTCCATTTTTGTCAAATCCATGCAGGGGCCTTGATCATATGTGACAATGGTTGTATCTATCTGTTTGATGTTCTCATTCAATATAGCTAAGGAGGGTGCAAGTGCATTTATCAGTTGGGTCTGCCTGGTCCTTATCTTGCTAATCTCTATCTTGGCTTTTTCAATCTTTTCTATCTGCCCTTGATAGATGTTGTTGCAGATATTGATGTCTTCAGAGGATGTTTCAACTAATTTCCTTATGTTTTCAATCAAGATTTTTGCTTCCTCAGTCTTCTTGATGTGCTCAGAAGTAAATTTTCTTTTGTCCATAGAGTTAGCTATTACTTTCCTGCCTTTTGCTGCTAACTCTTTCAAAATTGTTTGGCCGATTTTCAATGAGTTAAGATCTAATTGGAAGTTCTTTATCAGTTCATCCAATCTTTCCATTTTTTACTTCTCCTCTGCAGTTTCAGTAGCTGAATCTACTAAACTTGTGAAGTTTGCTTTGAAGAAATTCAAGATGTTATCAACATCATCAACTGAATGAATATTTTCCAATTTCTTTTCAGTTGGAACTAGGTTATTCAGAATGTTTACTAAGTCTAGAAAGAGAGGGTTTCTCATAACTTGTTTCTCTTTGGCTTTCTCCATGGCTAATACACTAATTTTAATCAGGTCTTCTTCTCCCCATGCATCTAGGTTTGCTGAGTTAGGAGTCAAGCCTTACAACAATGATATTGATGGTTTGATAGATGGAGTGAATATAGAATTTTGACTATCCATATATTCACTTTTCACTAGGATCTCCATAGAGGTTAGTTCATTAGGTTCATCCTTTCTCTCTTCATCTTGTCTTATTGTTTCTCTTGTAGGAACTTGTTCTTGTTGCAAAGAAGTATTATCAATGCATACCTTCTCAGCTTCTTCAATACTTACAAATGCTTCCTCAAACTTATTTAAGTCATTTTTTGAGGCTGAC
Source organism: Thuja plicata (assembly GCA_018584345.1). Taxonomy (NCBI): domain Eukaryota; kingdom Viridiplantae; phylum Streptophyta; class Pinopsida; order Cupressales; family Cupressaceae; genus Thuja; species Thuja plicata. Next base: position 115,481 of record MU223599.1, on the reverse strand, counting down.
ATGGTGATCTCAACATCATTTATCAGAATGGTTTCATCTAAATCTTTGATTGTATCAGAGGGTGATGTAACTTCGAGCGCTGAATCCTGTGGACCTGTCATAGGTACATTAAGAATCTCTGGTTCTTTATCTTGTTTGTGGGGGACTGGAGTCACTTTAGCTATAGACATCATTGATGGATACATGTATCTATCCAAAAACACTTGCTCAAATGCTCTTTCAGTCTCTTTTCCAACCAAATCATACTCTTTGTTCATAATGTGAAGAGCTCTTGTTTTGGTTCTTAGATGAGCTTTTACTAACTCTAACAATACTGCCTTCTCATCATGTGAGAAAATAAGGAGAAGACTATCTAATGTTTCTTCTCTAATCCTCATATCTTCATCTATTTCTTATCTTTTTAATAAGTCTAGTATGTTCCATACTTTGTCTGGAATGATTGTCTTGAGTTCCAATATTGACCTTTTAAACTTGATCATATGAGAGATAATCATAGAATGTATTTTTGATTTATCTATCTCTTGGTACTTGTCATTAACATTTGAAATTGAATCTAGTCTTCCTTCATTAATGATTCTTTTCCTTAAGACTATTAGACTAGGTCTAAATCCTTCCTCAGGGGGGCTTGTGTGTTCTTTACTTTGCTCCATGTTGTCCTTGAAGATGGTAGACCTATGGGAACTTGCTTCCTTATTCTAGTCAGTTTTCTTGGTACTGAAGGTGGAGAGGATTCCAAGTCAATAGTAGTTGAGGGCACAGATGTACCTTCATCAGACTTCTTCTTTTTCTTCTTGTGGATATCATATAATTTCTCTAACTTGACTTCTGCAGGTGTTTGTTTAATCTCTCTTGCAATCTTAGCTTCCCTAGCTTTATCTAGGTCTTCTTGTGTGACCCCATGAACTTTTAGGATGTTAGATGTAATCCTTGATGCCTTCCTCTTATTATCTACATTGTATAAGATAGAATAAACTTGATTTTTCTTCTCTCTATATGTTCCCCATCTAGGCTCTTTTAGATCTTTAGGCACAGACAAAAGAACTTTTGCATATCCTTCCAACACATATTCTTCAACTTCATAACCAAGTGGGTGGATCCATTTGGTTCTTGGCTCAACTGCTTCCATGCAAGTGTAGTTAGTTTCCACCATGAAGCATATGGTTTGCTTGTACTTTTGAACCCCTTCTGCATTTTGATCTTGAATGTTTTGATCTCCATATTCATAGAGTCCTTTACACTTCTTTCTGATGTAGCCTTTAATGAAATTTGTGACATAGTAGGTTTGTTCCTGTCTAGGTAAAGATTAGAGACTTTACCAATAATGTGGAAGTATAAGTAGATAATCAAAGAGCCAAATCTGAATGTTTTTCTCCTTTCATGCTTGATAGCTCTAATGTTCTCAATTAGTTGTGTGTGCAATATCTCACAAAGGTTGTATTGTGTGTTATCTCTTGTCATCCTTATTGCTGCCAGAATAGTAGTTGCAGACACACTATTCTTGTTTGTTTGCATGCTGAAACTTGTAACCAAGTATCATGGTGATAATTTTGATGTCTTCTTCCATAATGGGATCAACAGTCATCCCGTGCCTGTCACTTCTAGATAAGCAAGCCTGCTCAACTTGTTTCTTTACATCCTTTCTAGTAGGAAGAACAAGCCCAACCTTGGAGAGTCCAGTCATCTCATGAATGAAGTCAGCAGTAATGCAGACATGAACTTCACCAATCCAATACAGATCATCATGAATCCTACTGAGTAGAATTTTAACCCATTCTAGTTCATAGAAATCATGTGCATTTGTGTACTAAGAAATAGGGTTATTAGTGAGATGCAAGTATTCATCCTTGAATTAGTAATCTAGTTTCATCATTGATGCCATGAGCATTTTTATGCTATTGTCACCAACAGACTCCTTCTTACAGTAAATGTAAGCGTGTATGTCTTCAACATGCACGACTCCTAGCGGAGTCTTAGAGAATGCCCCTTCTACATCATCTAGCACAGACTTGAATGGATACTTTATAAATACATATCTCTTTTTCTCAGAGATGTCAAACACTGTAGGAGTAGCCATTACTTACTTGTAACTTTCTTAAGTAGGGTTTCACAGAGATTTTGAAATGACAAATCTGCTAGGGTTCCATTTCAACTTCAATTCACCTTGCTAACCAACCAACAACTATCTTTTAATGCTTTGATGCTAAATTCTCATGTGCTCTCCGAATGCTTTGATCTCAAATGTAAAAGTAAGGATAAAATATCTTTCACTGACTTATAAAGAGTTACTGCATTTAATGCTTGATGTCGTAACACTGTTTACACTGAGAATTTAAATCTTTGTTCTTGTCAAAGTACAAGCTATGTGTCATGCATAATTCCTCAATTCATTACCAAATACATGAATCCATAGGCGCATACTCAGAGGTGAGTATACTAACCATGCAGGGGTTTAGAGCTAGAATAGCTCCCCCCTAAGACCATGAGAGACATCTAACTAGAAGTAGAAGTTGCATCCATTGTGTATGCATCTACTACCTTGTTAACATCATCATCTTTCTTTACTTCAACCCATATTTTACCTGAATCTTTTGGAGCCTTTACAAACTTGAATTTTCCAGATTCTTCAAACAATGATCCTTTAGGCTTTTCTTGTTTTTGTGTTCTGGACCTGCAAAACCTTGAGATATGTCCTACTTTGTTACATGAGTGAAAAATGATTGGAGGTCTATTGATATTGTTTATCATGTTGCACTTCTTGGATGTGTTTCCATTATAATTACATATCTAACATGTAATGTTTTGATAGTTTCTCTGAGGTTGATTTATCTGATTGTATTGAGTCATATTTCTTTGGTTCTGCTGTGACTAATTTCTTTGACTTGTTCTGCAATGTATAGCCCTGTGACCATATTTATGACAAGAATAACAATAGACATTGAATGGTCTTACCTCTTTACAATCTCTTTCCAAATTTCCATGCTTGTTACAGGAAAAACAAGTCCGGTTAACTATCTTGTGTTCATCTTTAGATGATTCTACTCTAGTTTCTACAAGATTCTCAGTAGCCTTTACTTCTATAGATTTATGTTGTACTTTTTTTCTTTCTTGTATTGTATTGGTTTCATTTTGTGCTATGATGTATCCAACACCAGTAGTATCTCCTCTTATCTTTTGTGCATAGAGTTGTGATTGAATTAGATCAGAACTTGTGTGAAGTTTTTCAATATGATTCTTTGCTTCTGTCAATTCAGATTCTATATTTTTCTTGATGTTTTCCAACTCCAAGATCTTCATATTTGCTTGCATAAGTTCTTCATCTAATTTTTTACTTTCTTTGGTTTTTTCTTCAATAACTGTTAGGCTATTTGTAAGCTATTCATTTAGATCTTCAATCTTGTCCTCCAGAGACATGTTTTCTTCATTCATCTTTTTGATGATTTTTCCCAAATCATTTGTAGAGCAATCTTTCAGATCTTTTCTTAATTTTTTGATAAGAATTTGAGAGCCATCAACTTTTAGTTTAAGTTCTTCATTTTATTTTTCAGATCTGTCAAGATCATCAAGGGTTGCTTCAAGATTATTTTTCAGATGTTTCTCTTCTACTGAATCCATGATCTCCTTAAGTGGTTAAATTTTCTTTCAGAGGACCAGAGCTCTGATACCAATTGTTAGAAGCACTGAGAGGGGGGGGCGGGTGAATCAGTGTTTGTCAATTATCTTTATTTCAGCAACTTGAAACTTAAATCAAATAGATAAAAAATGAAGCATAACACAATAACACATAACACATAACACAAGATATGATTACGGGGAAACCTTGATTAGAGGAAAACCCCGGTGGGAATTAGTACCCACAAATGATTGTACTAGTCTTATGAACTTGTTAGAGTTCCTTTACTCTGTTAGGAGCATTCTTTAAAATGCAAGTATAATTAACCTGTTAGGAGTCTTTACAAAACCATGTTAAAGGTGAATGTCTCACTGCCAAAGCTCACTATCCAATAGGATGAAGGCTACAACCTTCAGATAATAGATATACACTATATCAAAAGATGAACTGTTGTAATGATACTGTTGTCTAATCAGTTCCTTTTATGCGCTGATGCTTTAATCTCTTGAAGAATTCTACTTCATACTGATTTTCTCATATTGATCTTCTAGATATCTTCTCTACATGTTTTTCACTATTCCTCCAAATACAAAATTGCATGTCAAGTATATATACATGCCTGAATAGACGTGACCAAAAATAAGAATTTAATCGGCCCAAAAAAACATACACAACTCTTCCAAATGAATTGGCTTAAGCATGTTTACATAAGTGTTAAAGACATAACTACAATCATATTACAATAGGTGCATGGCCATTACAAGATAAAATATTATACGCTAATCCAAAATATGAAGTCGACCTCATGCTCTGTATTCGAAACTGCTAGTGGCACTTTAACTTGTTGTAACTTCTTTGTACTGTCATACCATACCATGCGTGTATAGAATAAGCTTAATAACATATCATAAAGCTTAAATATAAAGGTGCATAGTATGATTCAATCATTCACACGTGCGTTGGTGCTCTGATCAACTTTATATCTCTATATTGTTCTGTTTTCTATACTTAGCCAATTTTATCTTCAAACTTTACTTGAAAAAACTTCATATGACTTTGTTTCCATAATGACAACACAAAATTAGTCATATACACCCTGACTGTCAACTTGCCAATAGTGTTTCCTCATGAAATGATCATAAATGGGGAGTACCACATAGTGAATATCAAAAACAAAACAAATAAAGAGAGCTCAAACACTTCACACAATGCCTTGAAGGTAATAGCAATGATGCCCTAGATCTCAAAGATTGTGGGTCATCAAGCATTCCAAATGAAAATATGTAAACAATGCCAGTATTAAACAGTGATCTCATAAATAATGCATGATGCCCTAGCTTGCAGCCTGTGAGCCATCAAGGCATTTCCTCATGAAATGATCATAAACAGGGAGTACCACATAGTGAATATCAACAACAAAACAAATAAAGAGAGATCAAACACTGCATGCTATCAAAATACAATGGCAGTGGTGATTCAATGCATCTACAACCTCAACAACATGGAAACATTGATCCGATAACAACAAATACATTACAAATTCTAAGCTCATGGTTTCAATGAAATAAACAGTGTATATATAAAACAATATATGGTGCACAACAGTAGAAAGCATGCAATGACAACAATAAAATCATACATATATATGTATATATGTATGTATATATGGATATACATATATATGTATATGTATATATGTATATGTATATAACAAACATAGCTCATAACAAGGTCATGTGGTGCTCAAACAGTGAGCTCATAAACAATGCATGATGCCCTAGCTTGTAGCCTGCGATTCATCAAGACTTTACCTCATGAAATGATCATAAACAGGGAGTACCACATAGTGAATATCAACAACAAAAAAAATAAAGAGAGATAAAACACTTCACACAATGCCTTGAAGGTAATAGCAATGATTCTCTAGCACTCAAAGCTCACGAGTCATCAAGCATTCCAAATGCAAAGATGTAAATAATGCCAGTATTAACATTCATATTGTGCCATCAAATCAACAAATGCCATCAAAATTAAATTGAGTTAATGAGAAGACAAAGCTCAAAATCCTACCTCAAGTCATGGCTTCCATATGATTGGTCGGTGCTATGTTTGTTATATACATATACACACAGACACACATATATATATACACACACACACATATATACATATATATATATATATATATACATATACATATACATATACATGCATATATATACATATACATACATATATATATATATATATATATATATATATATATATATATATATACATATACATATATATACATATACATACATATATATATATATATATATATATATATATATATATATACATATACATATACATATATATACATATTTTTGCATCTAAAGATTGCATGTATATATATGCCAAATAACTTGTATATACTATACAAGGAAAGGAACTTAAAGAAAAAATCATCTGGGCTCACACAGGCCTTGATCATAGCCAAATTTCAGAAGAATATGCAAGAGTACATGCATACACAAGAGGATGAACATAAATAATAAGGGTATTCAATATATGTTGTAGTATTTACCACATCTGTTATAACTGCAGAGCCCTTCTTTTTTGTTTGTTTACTTTTACACTATCACATGCACACTAAGAAAAAGGATAGTGGAGGATAAATATTCCCCTTCACAGGCACTTTGTGTTGCAGACAGTCCTTTTAGCATTTGATGAACCTTTTCTCTACCTATTAGTATTGCTACACTGTTGTGATTTTGTAGCTTTCCTTTTTTAGAAAGATGGGTTCAAGCTGGATTAGTGGAGTCATGGTAGTAATTCTCTTAGTATTGGAGCTCATGGCATGATGTTTCTTTGGTTGTGTATCTTCCAAGGAGGTGGGTATTCATGCATGTATGATAGTATATATACATTGAGTATTGATAGGGCTTGTGGTTTGTGATAAATGGTTTAATGGGGGTGTGTTGTACATGTTTTGTTACAGGTATATCTTGTCTATTCAGTATATTGCCCTTTCATATATGGATATGTATCTTTAATTGACTTCAGACCTGAGCTCTTTTAGAAATTTGGGTGTTTCATTCTAAACATGAGGGGTTCTCATTTTAGTTCAAAATAATGTTATGTAAGCCATTGAATGGCATACATGATAGTTATGTAACCTTGGGGTCACTTGAGTGATCCAAGGACTTATGTAAAGGTCAAGGACCTATAGGGGTATCTATAGTTGGAATATGGCCATTAATGCCATTAAATCATGTAATTGCACTCAAAGTGAAAAAATGCCAAAAAGAAGATGTAAAATTGCATTCGTGCAATTATGGCCTATAATGGTCATCTAGGGGTTATGGGTTAGTATGGATTGTAAAGTTTGTTTTAAAACCTTCTAAATATCCTAAATGGGGGTATGAGACATCATGTTATCGAGTTGACAACATTGGTTGTCAAGTTGACAACACCATTAAGCCTATTTGGTTTTGGCAGTCAATTTTATGACTATTAATGAACAATTTTGGGCAGTTAGGTGGTTGTTGTGTGATGAAAATGTGTCACACTTCTATGAGTCATTCCATTCAAGGTTTCTCAAGAATTAGGCCTCAAATATCAACTCATAGCTCTCTAGTCATGGAGTGCAAAGGTTTGTAATGGAGGCCCTTAGATTAACCTAGTTGTGCCCATGCAAGTACACCATCAAATGAGAGATTCAATGCATGAAAATGAAATCTATTCTATATGATTGCAATGCATAAAAAGAAATTAATCTAAATGATAACAATACATGATTAATCTATGAAAGGAAATATGCAAATTTAATCTCTACATGAATAGCCATGGATGCAAGAAGAAGACAAGAAGAGAGAAGTTGCAATATCCAAGCTTGAGTGTTCAAATTCTCCTCCAAAATTGCTCTCCAAACCCGCAACATAACAATACCTAAAAATTCTATATCTAAGAATGAGAAGGAGAGGGCTCCTTATAAAGAAAAGTGAACGGTTGAGATTAAGAGGCAAAAATCAAAGGCTAGGATTAAGAGGCAAAAAGCCCACCACTTAGGAAGATGTGAAGAAAAAGGATTTTTATTTAATTTATTTCCTTTTTCATCAAATAAAGTGCTTTAAGTGGGGATTTTTATTTATTTAATTAAATGAGGGGTTTTCTTTTAATTAAATAAATTAGAAGAATTTTATTTAATTAAATGTGAGGAATTTAACTTAATTAAATAAGATGAATTTATTTAAAAGGGAGATTAAATCTTTTAATTAAATAAGATAAATTTTATTTAATTAAAAGGGAGATTAAATCTTTTAATTAAATAAGATGAATTTTATGTAATTAAAAGGAAGATTAAATATTTTAATTAAATAAAAATGATCAAACCTTAGGAAATATTGAAATAATTGAATTAATTACAATTTGATCAAGGAAATTGATTTGAATTAAAATGTTGCAAAGCATTGATTCAGGAATTTGATAAATTG
>MU223599.1:91400-103814 GCA_018584345.1 Thuja plicata | reverse complement strand
AGGACCCAAGATGGAAGGAAAACATGAAGCCCTTAGTATTGGTGGAGGAGGTCCAAGGATGGATGTGGAAGACGCAAAAGGATAATCAATAAGTTCATCGACATGTATATGACAACCAAGGACATCAACATCTTTAGAGTGAGCATTAGGATTTTCAATAGGATAATGAACATCTTGAATAGGAGCACCTTCTTTGATAGGAATGTTTGAAGCTTGGAAAGACTTAGGAAGAGTAGAAAGTGGAAGCGAACATGGAGTGGTAGAACAAGAAGATGGAAGACTTTGATCTTGACAAGGATCTTTGGATGGCATAAGTGCATAATGTTCCTCTTGATTTTTAATAGGCTTACTATTGGAAGTAACAATACCATTTTTAATAACCTTAATGGAAGTATCATCTTTGGAAAGTGCAAGTGTAGTAAGGTTAGTTTGATTGCCAATAAGCTCAACGGTGTAAGTACTAACTTGATCTTGCTTAGGAGAAGATTTAAGACAGGCTGGAATGAATGAGAAAGGGTGTAAGGGATGAAAAGAACCATGATGTGGATAAGAGATGTCATAAAGAGGATTGGATGACATGGAGATTTCTTGATCTTGATCTTTCTTTATGTTCTTTTCTTTATCATTTTTAGATTCCTCTTGACATGGAGCCACTTCTAAGGACAAGGAAGCATGTTGGAATTGTATGGGAGACTTGGGAAGAGATGGGGAAGGATTAGCTGAAGTAGGCATTATAGCATATAAAGGATTAGGCTCTTTAGCTTTAGTGTTATTGAAAGTATTTGCAGCCAAGTGAAGGTTAGCTTGAGTTTCTTTAAGAGGTAGCCCTTGAGGATAACTATAGGGAACCACATGAAAAGCATTAGGACCTTTGTCGGATGAAGGATTTGTGGAATATTTGGTAACTTTAGGAGATGTATGAGTATTGGAGGAAGTAGAGGATGGAAGGGAATCATCACAAAATAAAGGTTCATCATTGAAAGGATCTTTCTTGAGAGTGCAATCTTTATTTTCAGCATGAGAATCCTTAGAGGAGAAACTCTTATGATATTTCCGTCTAAAATCAGCACGGTGAAATTTCTCTTCCTCAATAGAAGCATCAAAGAGGTATTGTTCACAAAATTCATCAAAGTCTCTTTCAAAATAAGAGTCATATGGATCACCATCACAATATTCCCAATGGGACAACCCATTACCAGTAAGAACAAGCACACGACTAGGAGGACTCTTAGAAATAGAGGTGTCATAAGTATGACTATGTAGTTCATCATAATAGCCATCATCGTAGTCATCATAGTCTTCAAAGATGGGCGTGTCACTCTTCATGGAAGAGGTATCATAAGGGTCATCACATTGCTCATTATGGTATGCATTTTGAAGAGAAGTATGACTCTTGGGAGAAGTAGAAGAAGAATGAGATCGTGAAGAAGAGGAAAGTGAAGACCTAGTGGAAGAAGAATATTTGGATGATGAGGAAAGATGAGAAGACTTAGAAGATTAAAGATGTTTGGAAGAAAGATATTGTGAGTAGATCATGTGTATGATCCTAGCAAAGGAGTCTAATTCACTCGCTCTTTTCTCTTTTTTTTTTTGTAATTTATCATCCATGCAATTTTTGGAGGAACACAACTCTTCGAATTGAGCAACGAGTTCAAGATCATCTATTCTTAAGAGAGGTTCCATAACACGATATTTGGAATTAATGGTTCTAGAAGAGGAGGAATCAGGCATGAGAGTGACAGAAGAGATGAATAGAAGAAGATAGACTAGATAATAAGAGGAAAAGAAATGTGAAGATCTTAGGAAGAAGCATGAATGAAGAAGAGAAAGGATGGAAATGGGCGACTAGGAAGACATGGGAGATGTGGAAGAAAGAAGACCAAGAGTCATTTTGTGCAACTTGATACCATTTATGTTCATTTGGATTTTGAGCAACATGTCATAGCACTTTTGGGGAGATCTATTGAAGTTTTTATCACTCAGGAACTCAGATTTGTTCATTTTAATTTGACCAACTAGATGCATTAATAGATTTTATCATGAATAAGGCACGCAAGAAAGAAATCAAGGAGTTCAAAAATGTCTTCAAATAATGATCAAGGGACAAAGCAACCTTGCGCATAAACATGGACAGTGACATAGTAATTCTACTTTGTAAGAATTTTACTTGTGTATGTTCTCAAAATGTTTTCCAATCACGCACATAGTCCTAGAAAAGAAAATGTTGGTTGCACTATGGTTCTTAGTAATGGTTTGAATTTACAGCTTTTGCAATCTCAAGTGGGTGAAATCCAATTCTGGCGCACCGAGGTTTTGACACAATACAAGAATTTAATCAACTAGGAGCTGTTGAGGAGATCTGACAACCCACAAGAAACTACACCCGTTGAGATTTCTTCCTCAAGGACATTTATATAGCGGTTGTTTCTACCATGGAAAAAATGGCTATTACCACTTGAGGTTCCATCCACATGGTTTACCCAATAAAGGGAATGTCCACTATGGTTAACCCTCTCTAACAAGGAAGACTCACAATATGAACCACATGGGGGCTTGGTTTGGATTCAAGGGTTCCAAGTTTCTGATTCTCCCAAAAGGGAAAAGAGCATAATCTTCTAGCCTCTTCACCTCACCCAAATATAGAAAACAAGATTAATTGACCCACTAGCTTAAAATCACCTCACCCAAGATAAAATCAACAACAATGACCACCAATCTCAAGAGAGAAAGTACCAATCAAAGTTGAAGACTAAACCAAGTGAGATAATAACAAATCCTTCCCTACCTACAAGGGGATCTATCGTCAAGAAGAGCTTCGCATGTAAGACAAGCAAATAAATCCCACTCTCTCAAGATCACCATAAATAGTGTTCATAGGGCCTAATTACTATGTGAAACATATATGCAAGAAAGCAAATCTAGGTCTATTAGCACCAATTGAAAATGTGATCTATGAAAGCAAGAAAACATTCAAGATAATCACATGAGATGTTCATTTTATTTCCAAAATCCAAATGTTATAGAGATGCAACAAAATAACTCAAGTCCAAAGCAACGCGAGCATTTTGTTGTTTATCTACGCAAGTCCAAACAATCCCCACGAACTCTCTTACAAGCAAGACAAGCAAACAAGAAAACAAGATATGCAATGTATATTCAACTTATGCAAACCCTAGGGTTAGATCTGAAAAATTAATTCTTAGGAGGAATAATAACCAACAAATAATCCAAATGATAACTCACATCATGCATTGAACCATGTGAAAAATAAGTGCAAGCTAATCATTAAATGCCCTTTTTTTAATTTTGATTTTTGACCTAGTCAACAAGATTGGACCAATATGACATGAATTCGGATCCTAAACCCTAAATACAAAAAAGAGACCCCTATTAAAAAACAAAGAGATTTCCAAAAATTTTAGAATTTTAAAAAGATCTTTTCATTTGTGCCCTAGGGACCCATTTTCCCAAAATAGACTAGTTTTCATAAATTGACCAAATGAGCTATGATATTGCATCCAAATTTAAAACACAAAGAATAGACCCCTTGTAGAATTTAAATACCTTTCTGAAAATGTAAAAATTTCCAAAAAATATGCTGATTTGCACCAAAAATTAAGGTTTTATGAAAAATAAATAAAAATTTATAAAAAATTCAAAATACCTCGGACAAATCTAAATTTTTTACTAAAGCCTTTCTAATATGTCATCAACCTGCAAAAAACAATTCAGACCGAAACTCCAAGCCGTTTAGGAGATATGATCAAATCTTTCAAACAACCCTAGGTTTTGTCTTCAACTCATCCTGCACAAGGGTTAGGTTTGAAAAAATTCAATAAAATAACCATGTAAAGATTAGAAAAGCTGAAAATATGAATAAAATGAAGGAAAATAAAGAGCATCATGCCCCACGGTGGGCGCCAAAAATGTGTGATGAAAATGTGTCACACTTTTATGAGTCATTCCATTCAAGGTTGCTCAAGAACGAGGCCTCAAATATCGACTCATTGCTCTCTAGTCATGGAGTGCAAAGGTTTGTAATGGAGGCCCTCAGATTGACCTAATTTTTCCCATGCAAGTACACCATGAAATAGAGATTCAATGCATGAAAATGAAATCTATTCTATATGATTGCAAAGCATGAAATTAAATTAATCTAAATGATAACAATGCATGATTAATCTATGAAAGGAAATATGCAAATTTAATCTATGAAAGTAAACATGAATCTAATCTCAATGAATAGCCATGGATGCAAGAAGAAGACAAGAAGAAAGAAGTTGCAATATCCAAGTTTGAGTGCTCAAATTCTCCTCCAAAATTGCTCTCCAAACCTGCAGCATAACAATACCTAAAAATTCTATATCTAAGAATGAGAAGGAGAGGGCTCCTTATTAAGAAAAGTGAATGGTTGAGATTAAGAGGCAAAAATCAAAGGCTATGATTAAGAGGAAAAAAACCCACCACTTAGGAAGATGTGAAGAAAAAGGGATTTTTATTTAATTTATTTCCTTTTTCATCAAATAAAGTGTTTTAAGTGGGGATTTTTATTTATTTAATTAAAAGAGGGGTTTTCTTTTAATTAAATAAATTAGAAGAATTTTATTTAATTAAATGGGAGGAATTTAATTTAATTAAATAAGATGAATTTAATTAAAAGGGAGATTAAATCTTTTAATTAAATAAGATGAATTTTATTTAATTAAAAGGGAGATTAAATATTTTAATTAAATACAAATGATCAAACCTTAGGAAATATTTAAATAATTGAATTAATTACAATTTGATCAAGGAAATTGATTTGAATTAAAATGTTGCAAAGCATTGATTCGGGAATTTGATAAATTGATAAATGGGGCCCATAGTCTAGGCGACCATTTTAGGGTGCATACAGTTGCAATCAGGTTTCTTTGAAGAGTTTGGGTCTATTTCTTTGTTGATCCATGTGAGTGGAAAGGGGGGTGTAGAGTGGATGTGTAAGAAAAACATAATGTAATCGGTTCAATCAATAAAACAAACATTTCCATGCATTGATCTCGTTATTTTAATTGCTAAAGAGGTCAGGGAATTGATTGGTATCCTTACTGTACCTAGGCTTCTTGTTGTAATAGTGAATTGGGATTTTAGTCTTCCTTCATGAATTGACTCTCCCACCCCCTGTGATCACTGTGATTGGTTGGAGATGTCTAATATGTAACATATCCTTTTAATATAGTTTGTTTATGCAGGGATTGATAAAGCCCTTTAATCTCATCAATTGATAAGTAGAAGATACTTTCCATAATAACTTAAATTGTGATATTGCTATTAGGATTCAATTTTATAGTTTTTGAGTCAAATTCATTGACCACGTTTCATGAGTACTGGTTCAAAATAACACATTTATTGTAGCAACTTGATAGTTTCCTTTATCACCTTCCTTTGTTTTTTTTGTATCATTTTCTTATCCTTGGTCATCATCCTTCTGTCCTTGACCAGATGTTTTTCCCTAGTATCAAATAGTGAACCATCCCCAAAAGTTGGTTTAGGATCTATTTTATTTTCAAGGGGTTGCCCATGCCTGCCCTCGGTTGGATTTATTGAAGATAATTCTTGTGTAATAGTAACAATGGGTGATGGAATGGATTGAAGGAGTTGAGTATTTCCAACAGATGCAAATTTCTTGTCATTTCTACCAAATTTGGCATTATGTAGATCAAATCTTTCTCTAGAAGAAGGCTATCCATTCCATGAATCTTACTTTAAAAAGAGGTCCGTCCTTATTAATAATCTCCCAACTAAAATGACTAATAATGATGATTCTATATGATGAAATTCCATATGTGCAAACCAAATGAAAGATTCATGTATGTATGTGTGGGTGTGTATATATAGACACACACATATACATACATAAATATTCACACACACACACACATATACATACACACATGCATATATATGTATGTACATATATATACATATATATACACACACACACACACACACACACACACACACACACACACACATATGTAAATATACATATACATATATAAACATAAATACACATACATATATGCATACACACGCACCCAAGAGTTGTCGTGTCTATGTATATGTCCAAACATGCAGCAAGAAGCATAGTAACTCACAAATAGATTTTTAACAATTATTTGAGTTCAATAACATTTAGAAATTTGAGTTACAACCTATTAAACATGAAGAAATATACACTACATGAGGAAGAATTTCAACAATGATTCCAAATTTGAATATTTATACAAATCACTGACATTGAATACAAGTGAGGTATTAATGCCCTCTAGAAAGTCAACTTCATAGGCATTAGATAAAAAATTCCTTAAGATCGTACATGGACCTATCTTCTTCCATTTTAATTTATTACAGGCTCCTAGGTGTTTGAAAGCCTTAGGATTTTTTATTTTTCAAAGCATTTAGATCTTTCACGTATTCCTCTAGCTCCACTATCTCCTAAGCATCATCTTCATGGTTTGATATATATACAAATAGTTACCTCATTGTACATTGGTAACATAATTACTAGATGAGTGACTAAATTACCCTAGTTTGCATTATTAGATGATCTTGTTTAATTTGTGTTCATTTCATGAAAAGATACATGTAAAGGAAAATAAATTTCTGCATCTAAAGATTACATGTATATACTATATATATGCCAAATAACTTGTATATACTATACAAGGAAAGGAAATTAAAGATAAAATCATCTGGGTTGTTGTGAGCATAGCCAACTTTCAGAAGAATATGCAAGAGTACATGCATACATAAGAGGATGAACATAAATAATAAGGGTACTAGACATTGCCTAAAGTGATAAATTTTTGACCCGGGTATGAATCTAGTGTGCTCCTGTGTGATCCAGAACCTGTAAAGAAAAGAGAGATGGGGGTTAGATCAAGAAGATCTAAGAAATGAATGGCATCCTATTACTGAGTCTCATCTACAATTATGCGTGCATAGTCAAGCCATACACTTCTAAAATAAAAACCATACTACAAGACATGTGCACTCAGAAGAATGTTGCAGAAAGGAAAGAAGATACCATGTTTTTCCTTATGAAATTATCATAAACGGGGACTACCACATAGTGAATATCAACAGAAAAACAAAAAAGAGATATCAAACACTTCATAGAACTCCTTGAAGGTAATAGCAATGATGCCCTAGCTCTCAAAGCTCGCGGGTCATCAAGCATTCCAAATGCAAAGATGTAAATGAATGATAGTATTAAATAGTGAGCTCATAAATAATGCATGATACCCTAGCTTGCAGCCTGTGAGCCATCAAGACATTTCCTCATGAAATAATCATAAATAGGGAGTTCCACATAGTGAATATCAACAACAAAACAAATAAAGAGAGATCAAACACTTCACACAATGCCTTGAAGGTAATAGCAATGATGCCCTAGCTCTCAAAGTTCATGGATCATCAAGCATTCCATATGTAAATATGTAAACAATGCCAGTATTAAACAGTGACATAATAAACAATGCATGATGCCCTAGCTTGCAACTCGCGAGCCATCAAGACATTTCCTCATGAAATGATCATCAACAGGGAGTACCACATAGTGAATATCAACAACAAAACAAGTAAAGAGAGATCAAATACTTCACACAATGCCTTGAAGGTAAAGCAATGATACCCTAGCTCTCAAAGATTGTGGGTCATCAAGCATTCAAAATGCAAAGATTTAAACAATGCCAGTATTAAACAGTGAGCTCATAAACAATGCATGATGCCCTAACTTGCAGCCCGTGAGCCATCAAGATATTTCCTCATGAAATGATCATAAACAGGGAGTACCACATAGTGAATATCAATAGCAAAAAAAATAAAGAGAGATCAAACACTTTACACAATGCCTTGAAGGTAATAACATTGATTCCCTAGCTCTCAAATCTCACGGGTCATCAAGCATTCAAAATGAAAAGATGTAAAAACTGCCAGTATCAAACAGTGAGATCATAAACAATGCATGATGCCCTAGCTTGCAGCCCGTGATCCATTAAGACATTTCTATTATTAACAATGTCAGTATTAACAATGCCAACAATGCCAGTATTAACATTCATATTGTGCCATTAAATCAAAAAATGCCATCAAAATGAAGTTGAGTTAACGAGAATACAAAGCTCGAATGCCTACTTGATCAAGTCGTGGCTACCATATACCAAGATTCCAGTCTTCCACAGTTATGCCCTCTTTGCACATGATGGTATGCAATCACGCGAAATTAGAAATGAGCCTTTCTTTTTATTTATTTATGTTTATAATCATGTGGGTGTCACAAATCTGACAGTACCGTCGCTATTACAACATCATCGGGGGCACTTGGAAAAAAAAACACAAAAATACACACAAATGGTAGTGTCATGGAAAATTGACATTGAAATTCAACCTCAAATGTTGTAGTGTCATTAAGATCTTTTCCATGAAATCCTCATCAATCATAGTACCTCTTTGGTTCTTGAATTCATTCACAACATTCTAAACTCTCTGAACATAGCTCTTGATGTCTTAACAATATTCCATTCTCAGATTCTCATAGTGTCTCTTAGCTATAAGCTTCTTAGATAACTTAACCCTATCATTTCCTTCATAGATCTCTTTTAGATTTTTCCAAACTTCATAAGAAGACTTCAAAGTAATAACTTTAGCCAATTCAATATTAGATAAAGCACTACTAAAATCATTAATATGTCTAGTAAAATCATTAAGCTAAATTCAAAGAAATAACTTTAGCCAATTCAGTCTTAGATAAAGCACAAGTAAACTCATTCAAAAATAACTTTAGCCAATTAGAAAATGTCATTAAGATCTTTTCCATGAAATCCTCATCAGTAATAGTGACTCCCTGGCTCTTGACTTCATTCACAATATTATCAACTATCTGAATATAGCTCTTGAAGTCTTAACCATCTTCCATTCTCATATTCTCATAGTGTCTCTTAGATGTAAGCTTCTTAGATAACTTAACCCTATGATTTCCTTCATAGATCTCTTTAAGCTTTTCCCAAACTTCATAAGCAGTCTTCAAGGAAATAACTTTAGCCAATTCACTCTTCTTCTTCTTCATATTTTTAGAATCTTCATATGACTTTTTTTCTTTGAAAGTTGTCTCTGGTATGCTCTTTTATTTCCAAAACTTCCTTACCTCAAATGTGAATAAGGTTCCAAATAACTTTTCTTTAGTAAACTTCTTTGGATCATACACCTCCTTGATCATAGAGATCTTATCACTATAACTATCTAGTAATGTCATTAAGATCTTTTCTATGAAATTCTTATTAGTAATAGTGCCTCCCTACTTCTTGACTTCATTCACAATATTATCAACTCTCTAAATATAGCTCTTGATGTCTTAACCATCTTCCATACTTAGATTCTCATAGTGTCTCTTAGCTGTAAGCTTCTTAGATAACTTAACCTTATCCTTTCCTTCATAGATCTCTTTCAGCTTTTCCCAAACTTCATAAGAAGACTTCAAAGAAATAACTTTATCCAATTTAGTATTAGGTAAAACACTAGTAATAACATACCTTTAATTTTCATTCTCCTCATGTTGAAGACAATTGTTCAATTGTGTATTGTCATTGGTGCATACACAAATGTACTTATGTTACACAAATGTCTATACCTAAACCGAGCACAGTCAGTGTATGCCAAGCTCTCTCGGGCATTGAAGAAGACTCATATATCAACAAAGTGATTTTTAGTTCTAACCGGGTTCACTCAGGCATTACAGTAAAGGTCAGGCATTGAAAGATTATAGTGTTAACGGAGTTATGCATTTAGTGTCACACGACTAACGACAGTTTACACTTTATGTTTAATTGGTTATATGCAGCAGAAAGACTTAAGTTTTATTATTTTGGAAGGTTATTCAAGCTGACTTGACAAAGATTATCATATATATACAACGTCAAGTTTGGATTGAATATGTAGAAGAAGGAAGAAGTGGAAGAGTTCTTTGATATGAAGAGTGAAGGAAAAATAAGATGGAATTCTGATTAAGGACAGAACATCCAGACCGAACTGCAATGGAATATTTGATGAGTGAGAATCCATTTTAAAACCAGAGTAGAGATCTGAATCAGCAAAGATAGTTGCTTCATCAAACATGTCAACCATTGTTACTCTCTAACAATTGTAGTAGTGATCCAAATATTTTTATAGAGTAGACTTAACAATCTTTCATAAATCCTCTCACATGGTGGCATTTCTACATTGAAGTTTTTGAAGACCTCTAACAAGGCCACTCCTAACAGGGTGATTGAATCCTCTAACAGGGTGATTAAATCCTCTAACAGGGTCATACCTAACAGTGTGTTTTATAAGATTTAACAAGGTTAACTCCTAACAGGGCACACTTCAGAAGAGTGAAAAATAGTAACTAGTTGTAATTGGTGGTTTCCCCGAATTGGGTTTCCATGTTAAATCTTGGTGTCATTTGTGTACATGTTATTTTATTTATGCTTTATATTTCTACACTTAATCACTAAAGGATAATCATAGTTAATATCTTAAGATTTCTTTGTTAACCGAGTAACAACATAATATCTTTATTAACTGAGTAACAGTGATAAGTTTGATTAAGACATCTATGGGACTTGGATTTATTTTTGTGGTAATTGATTCACCCCTCCCATCTCAGTTACTCAACCCATTTCCAACAATTGGTATCAGAGCATTTGGTGCTTTCAGGGAACGTTTCAAGGCCTAAGCTAAAGATAAGAGATGTCTTACAGAAGGGAGATCCCCAAGCTTAACAAAGACAACTTTACTGCATGGAAAGAGTTGATGAGGCTACATCTATCTACTATTGGAGATACTGGTTTTCAATTCTTGGACCACAAGTATGTGGAACCACTGAGACCTATGTCTATGGATCAGATGGTGGACATGAAGAATAATAACATAATGATGATTGATATAGCTTCTTCACTCAGCTATTCAGAATTTGATGAAGTCAAGGACTAGCCTACTACCTATGATATGTGGAAGAAACTACACGATATCCATGGAGGAGATGAAAATGTAAAGAGATCCAAAGCCTCAAAGGTCAATTTGATTAGATGAAAATGAAAGAAGGAGAAGACATTACAAAATACAGTGAAAGAATCAAGAAAAGTGTTAGTGCCATCAGAGCTACCGGTGGAACAATTGAATGTAGGATTTGAGAAACATGCAAATCCTCAGAACGCCAAGAATACTTGCATGCAAATAACCTATTACAAGAGAGAAGCAGAAGGAGGAAAAAGCAGAACTCAGAAGTTACTCAAAAATGTGAGAGCAAAATTATAATTTGAATTAATTGAAAAAAGAATTACAAGGTTCAACCTATAAAGGTGAACAAAACTCTAAAGCCTAAAAAAGCTAGGTTGCACATTAATAATTAATAAAAGAATTAATAATTAATGCACCTAAGAGAAAGCTTAAGCACTAAAGAGTAATAACTTAATTAATTAAATCAACATGATTTAATTAATAAGAAAACTAATGATTACTCTAACACCCCCCCTTAAGCTAAGTGCAGGGGGTAAGCTAACCTAGCACAGCTATGAAAGAAGGAAAAAAGGGTCCCGACAACAAGGCCTGATCAGGTACCCAATACAAGGAAATCTCTGTAAACCGGAAACAAAGAGAAAAACCCAGTGGGAAAAACCCCTCTCCAAAAAGAGATAGAAAAATGCAGAAAAGAAATGGCTCAAGAGACTCTCTCAAGACCATAAGTACAATCAGCCCCCCAATGAGAGAGAGATGAGACACTAAAGTCCCCCCAGAATGAAGAAACTCCTGTCACAATGGTAGATGCCTAATGTAGAATCCAAAAAGAGATCTTGAAGTGGCAAATGATATTCCTCCCCTTGGGAAGAAATGAATCCAAAGGACGATGTTGAAGAAATCTTGTGAAGAGTGATGAACCAATCTGTCTCAGGATGTGTGCCATGATCGGATGCTGAAGAATCTTTTTGTATGAACTAAAACAAATGATTCCAAATCCAAATTGATGTGGAGAATCCTGAAATGCAACCGTAGAATGCACGGATAATGGTGGGAAAACAGTGATAACCTGACTGTCAAGGTAGAGGAGATGAATGTCCTCAAAATAATCTTCCAAATCTGCAATATAAGACTCAACAAATAAGAAAGATGTGTCTGCAACATAAGAGTCCAAAGTATCTATGTCTGGAAGATGTATGATTTTCTGCTGCACAGAATTAGGAGCAACAGGAGATGCCGATGAAGTCTCAAACTGAAGAGTGGGAACTGTGAGACAAGCCTCTGATCCATCGGAACATGTGAGGGTGTCTAAATACTCAAGCTCCTCTAAAGTATCATGATCAAAGGGTGTATTCTCTCTCCAAGAAATGGGTATGAGAC
>MU223599.1:75319-89446 GCA_018584345.1 Thuja plicata | reverse complement strand
ACATCTTGAGCACTATGATGGTGGGAGTGTCAGTTTTGGGAATGATGAACCTTGCTATGTGAAAGGTAAAGGTTGTATTGCTCTAACTGAAGGAATCAAATGTGATAATGCTTATTGGGTTGAAGGATTAATGCATAATATAATAAGTGTGGCACAAATGAATAACATTGATTTCAAGGTAGAATTCATGAATGGTAAGGCCAAGCTCCTAGATGGTAAGGGAAACCTAGTTGGAACTGGCAGGCAAACAAAAGTTAATATATTCTATCTTGATCTCACTGAAAGTTCATGTTTCATTGCACAAGTAGAAGAAAGTTGGTTAAGGCATAAAATATTGTGTCATGTGAATTTTGATAACCTGGTCAACATAAGCAAGAACAAAAGAGTAAGAGGTATTCCTATTTTGAAGAAACCTGAATTGGCAATATGCAAACAATGTCAAATTGGGAAGATGGGAAAAACTAGTTTCATGAGAAAGAATTACAATACTAAAGAAGTCTTGGAGTTAGTGCATATTGATCTATGTGAGCCAATTGGAACAACGAGTTACACATGAGAGAATTATTTAATTCTATTTGTTGATAACATTTCCAGAATTATGATTGTTATGTTTCTCAAAGAAAAATCATAAGCTTTTCAGAAGTTTAATTGGTACCTTGCCAAAGTTGAGAAGGAAACATGAAAGAAAATTAAATGCCTAAGATCTGATAGAGGAGGTGAATTATTCAATTAATTCTACAATAAAATAGGAATCAGGAGACAAGTATCCTATTCTAAAGAAACCTAAATTGGCAATATGCAAACAATGTCAAATTGGGAAGATGGGCAAGATTGGTTTCAAGAGCAAAAATTACAATACTGAAGAAGTCTTGGAGTTAGTGCACACTAATTTATGTGGACCAATTGGAACAACAAGTTACATAGGTGAGAATTACTTCATTTTATTTTTTGATAACCATTCTAGAATGATGATTGTTATGTTCCTAAAAGAAAAATCAGAAACTTTTCAGAAGTTTAAGTGGTACCTTGCCAGAGTTGAGAAGGAAACAGGAAAGAAAATTAAATGCTTAAGATCTGACAGAGGAGGTGAATTCATTTCTAATGAGTTCAATGAATTATGCAATAAAAGAGGAATCAAAAGACAAGTATCTGCCCCAGGTACACCATTATAGAATGAGATAGCAGAAAGAAGAAAGAGATCTATTATGGATTGTGCAAGAACCTTGATGATTGAAAAGACTATTACAACCAAATACTAGAAGGAAACCATCAACACTGCAATTCACACTTTTAAAAGAGTTCAACTGAATAAAGGTACTGAGAAGACACCTTTTGAATTATGATATGGCTATAAACCCAATGTTCAGTATTTCAAAGTATTTGGAAGTAAATGTTACATCTTGAAGGAAGCAAGAAATGGAAAATTTGATGTAAAAGGTGGTGAAGGTATTTTCCTAGGATACTCTTGTAAAAGCAAAGCATATAAATGTTTGAATCTTGCTACTCATAAAGTCATAGAAAGTGTACATGTAAAGATTGATGAGTTTGCAGAGAGAAGTGAAGAACAGAGAAGTAAAGAGCCTTATGACTATAGAAACTTTGCGTATTATGAACATGATACTATACCTAAGACACAAGCAATGGTGATTGGACAACAACCATGTCAACCATTGAATTCATCAATACAAATCTTGTTGCAACCTGTGCAACCCAAGCTGCTAACTATTGAAACTGAGTCACAGATAGAGGGAACCGAGTATCAGACTGAAGAAACTTAGTCATAGATAGAGGGAACCGAGTCACAGACAGAAGCACCCGAGTCTCAGACAGAGGCACCCGAGTCTCAGACAGTGGAACCCGAGTCTCAGTTGGAAGAGTAGAACATAATGTTTGAGCATGGTGAACCAAGTGGAGCAAGCCCATAATCAAAGAGGAAGGAACCTGTCCTTGCCAAATATATCAGAAAGCATCATGCACCTAAGAAAATAATTGGAGATCAGACAGAAGGTATAATGACAAGGAACAAACTTAAAGGTACATGTTTGCTCTATGAAATTAAACCTAGATCCATTAAATATGCCTTGGATGATGAAAGTTGGATAGAAGCCATGAATGAAGAAATTGAGCAGATAGAAAAGAACAAAACCTGGACTCTTGTACCTAGCCCAAAAGACAAGAATGTGATTGGTAATAAGTGGGTTTTCAGAAACAAGATGAATGAAAAAGGTGAAGTTTCTAGAAACAAAGAAATATTAGTGTGTAAAGGATATTCTCAAGAAGAGGGTATTGATTATGGAGAAACTTTTTCTCTTGTTGAAAGACTTTAAGGAGTCAGAACTCTTCTGGCATATGCAACACATAAAGGATTCAAGGTATACCAAATGGATGTAAAATCTGCATTCTTGAATGTAATTCTAGAAGAGGAAGTCTATATTTAGCAACTTGAAGGTTTTGTTGATCTTAACAAAAGGAATATGGTTTTCAAATTGTACAAAGCCTTGTATGGACTGAAGCAAGCTCCTAGAGCTTGGTATGAAAGATTGCATGGTTACCTAGTAAGTATTGGATTTCAGAGAACTAATGACAATAGTAGCTTGTACATCAAAGAGATACTGAAGAAATTTGGAATGGAAGATTCTAGACCAGTTGGGACACCTATGTCTACTGGACATAAGTTGTCTAATGATGATGACTCAAAGGAGGTAATTCAGACTACCTACAGATCCATGATTGTTAGAATTCAATATGTTGTTCACACTAGACCTGATATTGCATTAGGAGTCGGTATTGTTGCAAGGTTTTCAACTAATCCTAGAGAGAATCATTTGATGACTATCAAAAGGATTCTGAGATATCTTAAGGGTACTGAAGATTATGGATTATAGTATAAGAAAGGAGGGCACTTTGATTTGAAGAATTTTACTGATGCTGATTGGGTAGGAAGTGTTGATGACAGAAAGAGCACTAGTGGTGGAGCGTTCTTTCTTGGTAAGAGGTTAGTCTCTTGGACCAGCAAGAAACAAAATTGCATTTCTCAGTCTATAACATAGGTAGAGTATGTTTCTGCAGCAATGAATTATTAAAATATCATATGGTTCAAACAACTATTTTCAGGTATGAAGGAGGAAATCAAAGAACCAGTTATTATCTACTGTGACAACACTAGTGCTATTAACATTTCAAAGAACCCTGTGATGCATACTAAGACTAATCATATTGCAATAAAGTATCATTTCTTGAGAGAATTGGTTCAGGACAAGGAAGTAAGGTTGGAATATGTGAATACTAAAGAAAAAATTGCAGACATATTCATAAAACCCTTACCTAAGGATGCATTCTTGTATCTTAAAGGAAAGATGGGGGTGATTCCCCTAACTGAGGCTCACTAATGGATAGATTAGTAATGCACTTACTAAGCTACTGTAAAGATTTAACAAGTTGATGCAGATTGTCATAGCTTATTGCATATGAATCAGTACAACAGGTAAACTACAATTTCATTGGATAGAGTCTTTGGCATTGTTTGTCAAAGAGGGAGATATTATTGATGTCATTCCAAATAAATTATTAAGGGAAAGATTATTGATGTCAGAGGGATAAATTTATCAGAAACAAAGGTTGATGCAAGAGGGAGAAATCTATATTTCAGTGATTGTGAAGACAAAGGAAGTTTTCTGGATGAGAATCAAAATCAATCTAAGGACATTAATAAAATTTTATTCATGTTTCTGTTGCTCTAAAATTCTTTGTATTATGACATGTTGTGTTGCTATAAATGCCAAATAGGGAGATTGTTGAAGACAATTATTCAATTGTGTATTGTCATTAATGTATACATAAATGTAGTGATGTTACACAAATGTCTATACCTAAACCAAGCATAGTCAGTGTATGCCAAGCTCTCTCAGGCATTGAAGAAGACTCATATATCATCAAAGTGATTTTTTATTCTAACCGAGTTCACTCGGGCATTACAGTAAAGGTCGGTCATTGAAGGATTACAATGTTAACCGAGTTATGCATTTAGTGTCAGCCAACTAACAATAGTTTACACTTTAGGTTTAATTGGTTATATGCAGCCGAAAGACTTAAGTTTTATTATTTTGGAAGGCTATTCAAGCCGACTTGACAAGGCTTATCATATATATACAAGTTCAAGTTTGGATTGAATATGTAGAAGAAGGAAGAAGTGGAAGAGTTCTTTGATATGAAGAGTGAAGGAAAAATAAGATGGAATTATGATTAAGGACAAAACATCCAGATCGAGTTGCAATAGAATATTTGATCAGTGAGGATCCAGTTGAAAACTAGAGTAGAGATCTAAATCAGCAAAGACAGTTGCTTCGTCAAACAGGTGAATCCACTATTACTCTCTAAAAATTGTAGCATTGATCCAAATCTCTTTACATAGTAGACTTAACAATATTTCATAAATCCTATCACAAGGTGGTATTTCTACATTGAAGTGTTTGAATACCTCTAACAAGGCCACTCCTAATAGGGTGATTAAATCCTCTAACAGAGTCACACCTAATAGTGTTTTTTGTAAGCTTTAACAGGGTTGGATCCTAACAGGGCTCACTTCAGAAGAGTGAAAAATAGTAACTAGTTACAATTGGTGGTTTTCCCAAATTGGGTTTCCACGTCAAATCTTGGTGTCATCTATGGACATGTTATTTGCTTTATGCTTAATGTTTCTACACTTAATCACTAAAGGATAATCATAGTTAATATCTTAAGATTTCTTTGTTAACCGAGTAACATAAGAATATCTTTATTAACCGGGTAGCAGTGATAAGTTTGATTAAGACATCTAAGGGAATTGGATTTGTTTTTGTGGTAATTGATTCACCCCTCCCCTCTTAGTTACTCAACCCATTTCCAACACCCCATATGCTTCGATTCATCTTGAATGGTAAGGTCATTATGAGGAAAAATATACTTTGTCTCCACATGCTTCTAGGTCTTATAACCAATTGAGACCAAATAAACATTTCATCTGATCTTTCCATGAACTATAATTTGATCCATCATATGTGGGAATATTTAATTTATGCACCATCGAATCTATGTCTAGAGGTTAAGCTCTTCACAAAGGAACCAAGCTCTGATACCAATTGTTGAACAATTCAAATAAATAAGAGGGGGTGAATTAGTTATTCCCACATAATTTACCAAAAAATTTCTATGTTTGTAAATAGATAAACAAAAACAATAAAAAATTTTGATCTATCGATAAAGAACTGAAACATCCATAAAAAAATGTAAACATGAAAACATAGAAACATTGACATAGAGAACACCAATATTTACTTGGAAAATCCAAAATGGAAAAAAACATGGAGAAGCTAATTCTCATGAAATGAAAATACTTGTTAGGGTGGCACCAATTAATGTGATTTATACAATGTCTCACTATTGGTTGTGCTCACGGGAGGTTGGGCTGACTTCCCTTAAATATGAATAGACTCACTACCAATATAGAGAGGTTCACTTCCAATTACAAAGAGTCTCGTTGCCAATACAAAGAAGCTCACTAGTGCCAATGAGTACGAAAAGAAATTGAATCCACCATTCAGATCACCAACACTCTGCCACTCACACAAGAAATACACATGTCTCCTAAAATAGATTTGCAATCACTTTGCATACAAGCAATGCATAAGCCACACAAACAACAAAAGTCCTTTCCCTTCTTATACTACTTGATGCCACCAACCATGTGTGCCAAAATAATTCAAAATAGGTCACACAAAGTCATTCCCATGGTGGTTAGGAATGAAATATATACCAAATCGACCAATAAAACCCACTTCGTGAAAACCAAACCATAACACCTTCTCTGAAACCATCGATACCAACGATCACGTTGAACACGTCACATAATAACAACTAGGACCAAAACAAAAAGAGGCTTCAAATATGATTGAACCCAAACAACTGATCCATCATATGTTGCACAAACCAACACCAAAATGGATAAGAATAGATATATGAAGCAAATATTTCAGTGAACACTTCTACTAGACACAAACTATCAATACAACTACTGATACCACTAAGTATCTGTACACACTAACAAATATCTAACCAAAACATGAACTTGCATAGGATATGTTTACATCAATGAAAACCATTAATGATAACAACATGAATAGCATCAACTTCACATTATAACACTTGGATCTATTTTCTTCATAGTAAGGATCAAGTTCTTGATGTTTTTACTAAATTTGATATATTTGTTGAAAGACAATCTGGTTTTAAGATTAAAATATTTAGAACTTATAATGGGAAGGAATATGTCAATAGCTCTTTTAATAATTATTTAAAATCCTTTGGTATTAAACATGAGCTTACCATTACCTATACACCTCCACAAAATGGTGTAACAAAAAATGAAGCATAGAACCATTGTTGAAATGACTAGATGTTTATTGCATGCTAAGAATATGGATTATAAATTTTGGGTTGAATCTATGACTTGTTCTACATATATAATTAATAAGACTCCTAAAAAATATTAACAAGATATAACTATTGAAGAGGTTTGGTCTGATAGGAAGCACAATCTTAAGCATTTAAGGATTTTTGGTTCAATTGCTTATGTTCATAAACCCAAATAAAAGAGACAAATTAGATTCTAAATATTCTCCTTATATATTTGTTAGTTATAATGAACATTCTAAAACATATAGAGTTTATAATCCTATCGCTAATAAAGTTAAAGTTGCTATAGATGTTTGTATTGTTGAAAATGATATTCATGATTGTTCTAAAGTGTAGGATAATGAATTTGTTGAAAGTAAAGCTGTAGTTGTAGAGGATGAATCTCATTCTCTTAAACCCATGCCTCTAAACCCTAATCCTAATGCATTTGTTTCTAAAAGTTATAGTGATGATGATCATGATAATTCTACTTATTATGATTCTTCTTCTAGTGATGATTCTATTACTTCTAAAAGGAGGCCTAAATGGTTTAAAACTTTGATTCAAGAAAGTGATAATTATTTAACTAGAATGAATAAACTTTAGGCTAAAAGAATACATTATTGCAATTATACTTTGATGTCTACTATTATGAATGAAAATGATCCTAATTCCTTTGAGAAAACTAAAAATCAACCTGATTGACAAAAAACAATGCAAGAAGAATATGATACTTTGGTCGCTAATCAAACTTGGGAGTTAGTTCCTCTCCCTCAAGGTAAAATTCTTATTTCTTGCAAATCGTTTATTAAAACTAAATTCAATGCCAATAATGAAGTTACTAAATTTAAAGCTAGATTATTTTTTTAAGATTTTTCTCAAACTAAAGGCTTAGATTATAATGAAATTTTTTCTCCTATTACTAAAATGCCTACTATTAAACTTGTTCTTGTTTTAGCGTATCATATGACTTCGCTTATTCATTAAATTGATGTTAAAAGCGCTTTTCTAAATGGTGACTTACATGAGGAAATTTATATATCTCAACCTCCTGGATTTGTTCATGAAGGTAGCAAAAATCTAGTTTGCAAGTTAAAGAAATCAATTTATGATTTGAAATAATCTATAATCAATTTATGGTTTAAAACAATATCCTAGAGAATGGTATTGTAAGATGAATGCATTCGTTATTTATCAAAGTTTTATTAGAAGCAAAAATTGTCCATATTTATATATTAAACATAGTGAAGATGACATTGTGATTATTATTTTATATGTATATGATTTGATGCTAACTTTAAGCTCCAATAATTTAATTTCAAAAACTAAGTTTCAACTCAATCAAAAGTTCCAAATGACCAATTTAGGATTTTTACATTATTTTTTGGGAATGCAAATTTGGCAAATATCTAATGATATTTTTCTATCTCAAAGTAAATATGTTCAAGATCTTTTAGACAAGTTTAAAATGAATGATGTTAATCATGTTTCTACTCCTTGTGAATTACGAACAAAGTTAATGCTTGATATGCAAACTCTTTTAGTTGATGTTATTTTATATAGACAACTAGTTGAAAGTTTAAATTATTTAACTCTTACTAGACTTGATATTGCTATAGTGTTGGTTTAGTTTCTATATTTATGTCTAAGCCTCAACAAATTCATTTTAAAGTTGCAAAAATAATTTTGAGATTTATTAAAGAAATTATTAATGTTGTTTTATTTTATGATGTAAATTGTGATTTCATTTTAAAATGATTTATTGACTAAGGTCTAGGGGGAGATCTCAATGATGAGAAATCTACTTGTGGATATTGTTTCTTTGTGGGTTCAGGTGCCATTTTTTATAATAGTAAAAAACAATTGTCTAGCTCTCTTGGCTCCACAAAAGATGATTATAAAGAATGCACTAATGCCTCTAAAGAAACCTTATGACTTAGAAGATTGATTGAAGATTTAGGGAAACCTCGAAAAGATCCAACGCCTTTGTATTGTGACAATCAAAGTACCATTGTCTTGGCTAAGAATCCTATCTTCCATGCAAGAACCAAACACATTGCTCTTTAACACCACTTTATTAAAGAACAAATTTAAGGAAAAAAAGTTTCAATTCTATAGTGCAAGGGAGAATATCAAGTTGTTGATACTTTAAGAAAGCCACTTTGTAAAGAAAAATTTCAATTTCATTGTAAAAATCTTGGTTTACAACCCATTGAAGGGTTTGATGTGAACTCCCCAAGTAAATCTTAAGAGGTGTGTTAGAATATTTAATCTTTACTTGGCTTAGGTTTCTTAATTTGTATTTAGTTTGGGATATTCCTTTGAAATCCCTACATGTAATTTTTCCTCTTGTACATGTGTGAGGATAAGTCATTTCTTTTATTTTCCTTTATTAAGGAATATTAGTTTATCCTCATTAGGAAGATGGTGACATATTACACACACATATTGTGAATGGTGTGACATTCATAGATATTCCTCTCTTCATCTCTATTTAAGAGATGATTATCCTCTCATTATTCACTTTTTTGATATTATTGTAATGAACCTCTCTCTCTCTCTCTCTCATAATACATAAGGGGTTTTTCTTTCCTTTTCCTCTTTCAAACATTCTTGTGTCTCCTCTACAAGCGTTGGGTGATTGCTCTCAAGTTGCTCTCTACTTTGGTAACATTATTTCAATCAATATACTTGGATTTCTTTTTCATATTCTTGCTCTTGTATTTTCTTTCAGACTTTGTGAAAAAATAAAATATTTGATGGATCTCCCTAACCCCACCACCCTGGCCATTGCTACCACCGCAGATTTGATAGTGAAACATATCTCCTTTGAAGATAATTTGGAGATGGTGTAGAAGGAGTGACAAGTTGTGAAGGGATTGAATTCCCTTTTCAATAGTTAATTTTTCTATTGTCTTTATTGTTTTCTCCGCTCTATGTGTTTTTGCATGTTCTATTCTTAAGACTTTTACTCTTTATTTTTGTTTAATCTCACTTCTAGTGAAATTTTTGTTGTTTTCCTTTATGACGAATTGGTAATGAGCTCGACCCTTTCCCATGCTTATCTAATCAAAAGTAATATATTTGATTCTACAATATTTATTTAAAATATGTCACATATTTAATTGACGAATTAATCAAGAATAAATCTTTCTATAAACTAAATAAATTAAGAATAAATCTTTGACTTATATTTGTATATCTAAAAAACAAATAGATATATATTTTCAATTAAAACCAATTTGATTATTTAAATATTAAAGCATTAATTAATATTAATCATTTAACTAATCTATAAGCATTTACAAAATTTATAAAAAAAATGTTACAAAATTGAATGCTAGATTATTTTTAAAAAATTACACATTTCAAAATAAAATAAATTAAAAGTCAATCAAACGAATTCTGATATAAAATCAAAATAAAACATAGATGTGAATTAAATTTTCTAGATCAATTGAATTAATCTCAACCGTTCCAACCAAAATCAATAAAATAAACTCATACTTGTTTTGTCATCTCGTCATATTACCAGAAAATCATTTAGTTTTCAAATTATAAACATACGCTGCAACATTTTGCACGATTTTTGGAATAATTTTTCGTATGCAAGGATCTACATAACAAAAAATAACTTGGTGAAGGTTTTGCAAATGGCAAGCAGAGTGGGCTTAACCATGGAGAGAACTTTGTAGTTAAGCGTACTTGAGTTGGAGTAGTACTGGGATGGGTGACCTCACGGGAAGTCCCAGTGCTTCACCTCTGTGAGCATCACCTAGATGCAATGAGTGCTAAGTGTTCCATTCATTCTCATGAGAGATGGGTTCTTGTGAACCACTACTCATGAAATATGGGTCAATGAGTTTGACTCAAAAAACTACATAGTTGAATCCTGATAGCAATATCAGAAAAAAATAACTTCATTGGTATGTGAAATGTTGTTCTCCACTTCTATTGTTCAATCTAAAATTTACGTTTTAATGTGTAGTAGAAACTAGGCTTTGGGTTTTAATGTTTGCATTATGTAATATTACAAAATATTATATTCATAATTAGCAACACTACATTCTCTATTGACTTGACTTCTTGATCATGAAATCATCCATCTATGTTTGTCATAAGTATTTTCTAGAAAAATCACGTCTTCTACCTTTTCTGAGAAGATTTTTTAATTTTTTGCAATATTGATAATTTAGTGCCATAATAACCTAGATGTGCGAGAATCTATTGGATATGTGAAGCCCAACGAACACTTCTTTTCCCTCCATTAGATGACCATTCGTGTTCTAATTCTGAATCTCTTTAAGAGCTGAATGGTTATTGTTTAATAGAGATAATTTTGAAGCTAAAGATGTTGCTATTATGTACATTTGTAAAACAAAGATATAATAAAGGATTCCCCTGCTTTAAGAGTGGATGTAGGATGAAGTTGAACCACTATAAATATTTGTGTTCTCTGTTGTTCTAATTATTGTTGTTTGTATATTTATTTTTCTTTTTTTCATATTTACAATTGGTATCAAAGCTCAGGTGAAGCTCATTGGAAATCACTGAAGAATTTCCAGAATTATGGAGGAGTCAAAGGTGGAGAAATTCTCAGGCCATAATTTCAATTCATGGAAAGTACAAATGGAGTCACTATTAATTAAAAAAGATCTTTCGCTTTCTTTAGATAGGAAATCAAAGAAGCCAACTATTCTAACAAATGAAGATTGGAAAATCATGGACAAGAAGGCAAGGGCGATAGTATCGTTGTCCAATAATGTTCTTTTTAATGTCATAGCTGAGATGAAAAAAAAGATGGTATGAGACAAGCTTATAGTCACATATGCAATGACATCGAATAAAAATAAGGTATTTATCATGAAGAAGTTGAATAAACTCAAGATGAAGTAAGTTGGAATCATGACAAACCACCTCAAAAAGTTTAATATTCTGATCAGCCAAGTCAATTCGGCGGGCATGACACAAGATGATGAGAAAAATGTTGTTTTCTTGTTATGCTCTTTACCAAGAAGCTGGGATGGGGTTGTGACAATGATTAGTACTTCAGTATCTAGAAAGAATAAGTTGGTTTTTGAAGATGTTGTAGCTACTTTTCTCAGTGAAGATGAGAAGAAAGAATAAAGAGCCTTCATCCAGTGAGTAATGAAAATAGAGGAAGGAGCCATGAAAGAGGCAGAAATTTCAACAAAAAAGGAGATCCAAATCTGCAAAAAGATCAATGTCTAAGGGCATAAATGGGGATTGTTGGTTTTGTGGCAAACCGGGTCACACAAAGAAGAATTGTTGCTCTTATAAAAAGGCACAAGAAAGAGTTTGGAATAGCTAAGCCAATACCACTTATGAAAAAGATGATGATATTCTAATATTATCAACAATCGACACCACTTCTTGCATGGAGGCTTTCACAAATTATCAAGGTCAGTTTGGAAGTGTGTTTTTAGGTGACAATAAATCTTGTGAAATCATTGGCAAAGGTGATTTTTTGTTGTCATTAAAAGGTGGAGGCACATGGTTATTAAAATATGTTCATCATGTTCCCAAACTAAAAATAAATCTGATTTTTGTTTATCAACTCCACACTCAATGATACAATACTTTCTTTTATCCCGATACTTGGAAAGTATCCAAGGGAGTGTTGGTGGTCGCAAAGGGAGATATATTTAGTAGCTTATATGTTCTTGAAAGTAATGGTGAAGTGGGAGTTTCTATGTCAGTTATGGAGAACTTTTCGGAGCTTTGACATCAAAGGCTCGAACACACGAGTTGAAAAGGACTTGATGTTATGTTAAAAATGGAACAATTGCCAAGTCTAAAATATGTTGATTTGCAATTTTGTGAGCATTGTCTTTATGGCAAATAGAAGTGGGCCAACTTCTTGAAAATCGATCGTGAGAAGAAGAGCACACCTTTGGAGCTTGTTTATTCAAATATCTTCGGACCCACTGAGATAACCTCTATTAGAGGTGCTAATTATTTTTTAACTTTCCTTGATGATTATATTAGGAAGGTCTTGGTTTTTATGCTCAATAGGAAATCTGAAGTATTCTCTAAATTTAATTTTTTTAAGGCTCTAGTTGAGAATCAAATTGGGCACAAAATTAAATGTTTGCAAACGAATAATGGAGGAGATTTTTTCTCCTCATAATTTGATATCTTTTGTGTTGATAATGATATTCATAGAATTAAAATTGTTCCTTTTACACCTCAAGAAAATGGAGCTGCAGGGAGGTTAAATAGAATAATTTTTGATAAGGCACGATGTATGCTTCCAAAAGTAGGATTAGGCAAAGAATTTTGGGTGGAAGCCTGCAATACATCAATATATTTGATCAATCGAAGCCTGTTAACTCAGTTGAATTTTGCTATTTCGGAGGAGTAATGGTTGGAAAAGATAATTTTGTACTCACATTTACAGGTATTTGGTTGTGAAGCCTTTGCTCATGTCCCTAAGGAAAAATGACCAATTTGAATCCCAAGTCTCAAAAATCTATCTTTGTGGACTATGGAGAAGACCAATTTGAATTTCGATTATGAGATCCTGTTAATTAGAAGATTATATAGAGAAAATATGTTTTCAATGAGAAAAATTTCCCAGTCCTACAAACACAAGCAGTACCAGTTAAAGAATATGTGCCTCTATTGTACATTACGAACAATAATGTTTTATCACCACAAGTTGGAGGAAATTTGCAGTCATCTGCATAGGGAGGAATTACACATGTTCTTACTCAACCCAATGTCACAAGAATTCAACCCTTGCATCCAATAGAGGATTCATCTGGTGAAACTAGCATGTCTCATTTAGAACAAATTCCAACTGACATTGATCTGGAAGTAACCGTTTGTAATAAAAGTCACTTGTTTCATGATGGGCACGCAAAAACTCTCCCTATGCATATCGATCTGTAGTCAATAGAAGAGAATAGACATAACATTGTAGGTAGCAAAGAACTTATGGCTCCTACTGGAAATGATCATTTTAAAATACATAGTCCTACATTAAGGGAAAAAAATTCTCGCTCATTTCCTAGCTTAAGGGATGAATTTATCTCTACCTCACGTCATCTAGATAGGAAATCATGGGATGCTTCCCAAGGGAACTTTTCTAGAAGTCTACAAACAATGTCACCTACTAATTTTTTCTTTGCGCACATAGATAATCCACTCGATTTTACACCTAGAAATGTTGTTGAGTCCCTCTACACCCAAAACGTCACTTTCTTACAGTCTGTGAACTCCAATTTTCCTACAAACTCAACGTAGCTTGCAAATTTGACCCATGACTTGGATGCCACGTAGTGGATTCAATGTTAGAATGCCGATTTCTTGGTAAAGCATGGACAATATAGTGTATTTGAAAAAGAAAGAGGGAACTCATTGGAATTCGGCCACTATCCTCCTCTCTGGAGCATAGTCTGTAAAAATAACAAATTTTTTTTTCCTGAGATCTTTCTTGATTAATTATGAACAATTCAATTAACAGCCCAAAGATCATCAATTCCAAATATTTCACAAATGAAACTTAATATGATCTATTGTTAGAGATGACATACCTTGATTAACAACGGAAGATGTAATGGCTGCCATCTATTCTGATTACCGATGCAATTCCTTTGCTTACTCACGGATCAGATGAGAATACCCACAGTAAAGGCTTCCTCTTCTTGATTCTGACTCCTGACGGTTACTCTT
>MU223599.1:29086-46532 GCA_018584345.1 Thuja plicata | reverse complement strand
GTAAAATAGATCGAAGGGACTTGAACTTCATCAGGAAGTCCTCAATGCTGGTGAATGAGTCAGGTGCCAAGGAGGTGAACTATGCATCTATCTGGAGAATCCTAAACTGATCCATGGTGCCAAACAAGGTGGAGAACTTGTCCCACATATCCCTAGGTGTAGTCAGGCCATCCAGGGGGAACAACAACCCATCTGAAATATTCAAGGCAATAAGGCCCATTGCCTCATCCATCCTATTCCTGTACATAAGAGCCTCATAAGGCCTCTGAAGAATTGCCTGAACTGTATCCAGGCATGACCATAAACCTCGTGACATGAGGAGTCTGGTCATTCGTGGCTTCCACACATGGTAATTGTGTGGAGT
Organism: Thuja plicata; assembly: GCA_018584345.1. Lineage (NCBI taxonomy): Eukaryota > Viridiplantae > Streptophyta > Pinopsida > Cupressales > Cupressaceae > Thuja > Thuja plicata. The sequence goes on along the minus strand of MU223599.1, from coordinate 46,168 downwards.
GAGAAGCTCAACAGATGATGTGTCTGCCATAGTGCCCTGTACTTGGACTGATTTTTGAATTATGTTTTCTTTCAGAACTAGAAAAAATATGCAGAAGGGGTTTTGTTTTATGTGATATAATGTTTTGTTTTTCTGAGATATATGACAGAAAATCAAGAAAGAACACCCCCCACAATTGATAAAACCCAATTCCAGTGCAATTCTGAAAGCTTGAAAGAAAGAGAGAGCAAGAAATGCTTTAGATTAAAAATTTGTGTACCTTGACTTTGAGGCACAAAAACCAGCATCAAACGGAATAATCAAGAAATGAGACCTACACCAAGGCGACGGGCTCGGAAACACCTTTTCGGCGATATTTTGTTTTGCGAAAATGGACACCGTATGTCCAAGTTATGGCCAAAAACGTGACAGGAGGTCCAAACAAAGAGCACTCTAGAAAAAACTAGTGACTGCAAAAAAGTTGACGGCCGTATGACTGTCACGGGCCCATCGCTGACGTCATCATGACATCATCCCAGAAAAAGGGCAAAGTGACCGGAAAATTTGAAAATTGCCGGAAAAATTGAAAAGGCGCCGGGAAAAAAATCCCAGTAGCTGACGTCAGCCCTGTCAGCTGACCGGTGGCGGGCCGGTGGCGGCGGTAGAGGCCCAGGCGGCGCCGCTGGCAGCTCCACCGGTGGTAGCGGCTGGTGAGCTGCGCGCGGCGGGAGGGCTGAGCGCGGGCCGGGCCGGGCCAGCTAAGCGGAGGCGGTGGCGGGGTGGCGCTGGGGTGGCGCGGTGGCGGCGCGCCCCGGGTTGCCCTAAAAATGTATTTTTTTAATTTTTTTTTTGCGTTTTTTATCTCAAAATTTGTGTCGTACGACCTGAGAAGGGCAAAATTTTTTTCCAGATGCTCCGGAGGCCAAATAGGTCAAATTTTATATCAAAATTCACCGGATCGGTCCTCTGAATTCATTGGAGAGGTCTGTTTTGGCCCAAGATGCCTTTAAAAAATATATTTTTCCAGATCCAACCAAAACTACAGCTGAAAGATGAAACCCTTGAAGCTCCAGAAAAATCTTCAAATTAGGAACAAGTGGCCACAGATCTGAGCTCTGATACCATGAAAGAATTGATCAAACTCAATTCTGCACAACCCAAGAAGAACCTGTCAGCCAATAACCTGTTACAAGAAAAGAAGAAAATGGAGACAGAAAGAAAATGCTCTCAGAATGTGAAAAATGCATAAGAGATTAACAAAAAAGTACAACGCTCAACCTTATAAAAGGTGAGATAGAAACCCTAAAGGCAAAAACTAGGCTGCACATTATTAATTAAGAATTAATTAATAATGCACCTAAGTGAAGCTTAAGCATAGAGTAATAGAAACTTATATAATTAAATCAATATGATTTAATTAATAAGCGTAAGGTAATAATACTCTAACAGGAGCCTCATTTTACTCCACCTGTAGCCAATTTTACCAGATGAGGAAAATTTGGGTAACAATAATATTTAAAAAAAAATTCAAATGAAATTACAGTTAAACAAAACATCTTACTTCAAAAAACAAACAGCCCCAAAATAAGCCACAAGATATTCAAAAACAGAGATAAAGGAACCAAGCAAAAGCACCAAAATATGGCTCTATGAAACAAAATACCTTTTCATTTAAAGGGAGGTGAGCAAGGAAATCCATGAGAGGTTGGTTGTACTCCTCAAAGGAGTGAATTGTGTTCGCAAGAGAAGGATCTGTGACTGCACTTTTGAGATTAATGACAGTGACTGTGTGGCCATCTTGTTGTAGAAGATGGACCAATTTGTACCAACACCAACCTCCATGACTAATTCCATGCACTAGTACAAAATGGGAAATGGGTTTACTTTCCATTGAAAATTTTATATTTTAAAGAGACATAATTTAAAAAAAAAATAGAGTCGCTTTTTTGACCTTCGTGACAATGACAGTCGACGAGAATCCTATACAAACGATGAATTAATTGACGAACCTCTGTCGATGTTTTGACCACCTTTCATCGATCGATTCATCGTTTGTATAGGATTCTCGTCGTAGAGTAGTCGCAAAAGCGATAGACTGTGAAAAGGGATCAGGGTGAAAGGCACACACAACATCTCTATTATAGCCCTCTTTTCCAACCTTTACATCGTCGGTCTTACGATGGCTATACCAAACATGGCAAGTTGCGACAAAAAAACTCCAACGATAATAGTGGTCGTTTGGTCGACCAATCTGTATCAAAAATTTGACGAACTCGTATAAAAAATATGGCAAAAATTTGCTAGTGTGTACTACACTCGTTAGAATGTGTACAATATGTATGACTTGACTGTGTGCAATCTATAATTGTTGATCACATATCCATTAAAGCTTACAGTATATGAATATCACCTATAGTGATTGATTAATACCTTTTCTTGCTTGTCGGTAGCCTTGGTTCTTGTTCTTGAAAACTGATTTGATCCTTTTCTGTGCTTTTGCATGAATTCTCTTGTCTGAACCTGAGATTCTCTCAAAGGCTCCAATCATCATCGAACAACATGTTCACAATTGATTAAGCATCTATTTATATAAGTTCTTTGACCTATTCTAGAATCATGCATTACAATGTTAACTCTAGATGCAAGGTATACAACTTGACCTTGATCCTTTAGTTTGCATGTTTTAAATTAGTTAGACTAATAAAAACAATAATAATTACATTGCTTTTCCCTCACGTAATGGATTTAAAACAAATCAAGAAGCTAAATGATTTATCTGATGTGGAAGTCAGATCCACTTTTTGCGGGATGTAACTGACTCTCGACATTTGATTGTTAGTGTGAACTGAAATTCTATTGGAGTACCTTCATTGAACTGTTCGTCGGGTTCCCTTCATCTGTCGGGTTCCACTCTTGACTGTTTCGTTGGGTTGCACTATTGGTTACTCATCGGATTCCTTTGTCTTTTCTGTCATCGGGCAACATTGAATAGTGTTGCGTCAGGATGCTTTGTACTTAGCAATATTTGTAACCTTGGCGTCGGGTAGTACTGTGCCCTGTCTGTTGGTGTAGTATAAACCGACGGTGTTTATCATTTTTTTCCTTCCATATACTAATGGAAAAATATAATGTCTTCAACTAAAACTCTGAAAAGTTGCTTTAAAAGCTCCAGACTAAATTTAGAAAGTTGCTAATAGTGACGAAGATTCTCCTCCAAGAAACATCATTTGTCTCAGTTTTTCTCTGTTTTTGAGAAACTTGCCAATTTGAGTTATTTTTACTTCATCAAGAAGTTTTTACTATTTTATCCAATTTTTTGATTTTAAATATTGAAAAATAATCTCAATATTTAATTTTCCACCAAATATCAATACAAAAAGCGATTTAATTACATTTTTATTCTTCCAAATTTCTCTGATTAAACTTATCACCTTTTCCTTTTTTTATTAATTAAATATTTATTTAATATTACTTTATTTCCCCAAAAAAAATTGTTTGTCTTTACTTCGTCACTTTATCGCTTTTTCAATTTTTGATAGTTTATTATTTAAATATTAAATAAAATTCAATATTCAATTAATATTGCCTTTAAATTTTGAAATCTTCGAGTTTTTCAAAATTTTTCAAAATTTCCCATATTTCCAAGTTTTGGAATTTGAGAATTTTCCAAGATATGACGATTTTCCAAAATTTTGCACGTTTTTCCATTTTCCAAGATTCTTTATTTGGAAATTTCCCTTACCATGTCAAGAACGCACTTTAGGGGAAGTGGAGGATTATTTTCATTATCCAGAATTCCACAGCTATACTCAATATGCGCTTGGGCGCATTTTGGCTACTATGAAGGATTTTTCTTTTATTCCATCATTCCCCCACTTGCTAAAGAATGCGTCATCTTTTATGCTAGGGCGGAATTTGGAGGTAGTTGTGGATTTTCTAAAGGTAGTTAGGAATAAAAAAGTTAGCAAATGGTAAGGCAAGGGACATCGATGGGATGCAAGCAAAACTTTTAAAATGGGGAGTTGAGCTTCTTGCCCCCCACATAAAAGGGGTTTTTAACAAGGTCATTCAGGATGGTTTCCTGGTAGAGTGGACAACTAGTATGGTTATTCTCCTATTTAAGAGTGGGGACGTCAATAACCCATCCAATTATCGTACTATTATGGTCAACCCTCTCTTCGACAAACTTTTTGGGAGCATGGTGGAGCACATAATCAACAGTTGGGCAAAAGGTGAAGGAAAAAGAGCAAAAGGGCAAGCGGGTTTCATACCTAGGCATTCTACTATTGATCATTGCGTTACTCTCCGACATTTGATAGAGAAAGTTTGGGACAATCAGGGGGAGGAAGCGTACTGTTGTTTCGTAGATTTCAAAAAAGCCTTTGACACTGTGCCTAAAGACAAAATGTGGAACAGAATGGAGGAATTAGGCATTCCAGATGTGTATAGAGTGGTTGTTCATAGACTTTATAAGAGATTTAGAGCCAAAATCAGAACCAAAGAGGGAATGTCATAGTGTTTCGGCAGTGATATTGGTGTGAAGCAGGGTTGTCCCCTATCCCCCACTCTGTTTGGCATATACATTGAGAAATTAGAAACTTGGCTAAACAGAATTGAGGGAGAGGAGGTCCAGCTGGCGGGGTATGTGGTGAAGCTTCTTTTGTATGCCGATGATCTTATTTTGATATAAAAAATGGAGCAGGGTTTGAGAGATCACTTAGAGGCTTTGGAACACTTTTGTCAGGGAGTAGGGATGCAGGTGAATATCACTAAAACTAAAATCATGATTTTTTCTTTGAAGAGGAAGGAAAAACACATTACTTTCCTTTTCGAAGGTAGCCCGTTAGAGACCATGGGGATTGACTTTCATCATAGGCTCAGCTGGGAGACTTGTAAGATAAAAATGATACAGGGGGGTTGGAAGGCGTCTTATCTGTTGCAGAATAGATGTAGAAATGTCGAGCTTTGGGACTGGAAAACCAAGAAAACTCTCTTTGGTTTGCTGGTCGCGCCATTTGTTCTTTACGGTTGTGAGGTTTGGGGGGGCAACATGACAAATTGTGGGTGGAGACAAATAGAGAAAATCCAAAAGCATTTAATTACTAGCAATTTCAAAGTCAAGTCTTCTGTGCCCTGTGAAATTCTATTAGCGGAGGCGCGTATTTTTCCGATAGAGGCGGCAACAATAACCCGGTTATTAAGTTATTTAAAGAAAATTGAAAATATGGATAACCAACGTTGGCCCAAAATTGTGATGAAGGAGAGTTTAGTCCGCAGAAAGAAAACTTGGATGAAACAAAACATAAATTGGTTGCATAGGTGGGACATTAAGTTTCAAGATTGTCCTAATACCAATGTGGAAATAAAGAAGTTTGTCTTAGGTAAATTTCAGACTGCCATGTGGACTAATCACATGGGATGATAAAGCTTACTTTGGGGCAGCTATTAAAAGGAAAGCTAGGATATTATTGGCTCAGTTAAGGACAGGTTCGCATCATCTCAGGGGCGAGACTGGTAGATGGAAAAGACCCAAAGAGGAATGGGAAAAGAGGACTTGCATGTTCTGCAAGACGGGGGTGATTGAGACTGAATGACACTTTCTCATTGAATTCACAACATATTATGACATCTGGGTGCAGTACGTTAACATATGGACGACCAACGACATGCAAAGTTTATTTAAGGCGGATAAGGTCAATCAGACTACCAATTTGATTGTTAAGATTCACAACAGGAAAACAAACATGAAAAAGAAGATGGATTTAACTTAGATAGTGATGTGTGGTCCCTTAGACCGTTCTTCATTCATTCATTTGACTGAGTTGACTTGCGCTTCCTTTTGTGCTCGAGCGCGGATTTGGGCGGATTTGGGTATGTGCCGGGTATTCCTCCTCTTAAGGAAATTTTCTTCATTGTGTCTATTGTGCACTAAAGCGCATTTTTACAATTGTGGATTTTTATGTTTTGGGAATGCTCCATTGACTCCCTTGACTGGGCGCATTTTGGGGGTCCCCACGGATTTTCCAGAACTTGGGACATTTCCCTGATTGCACCAAAATTGCGCTTGGTACATTTCTTCTTCTCCCATGGACGGATTTCGTGATTTGTGCTGGGTATGTGTAAGCCGTCCTCGTGGAAAGTTTTTCTTCTTCATAAACATTCCTTGGCCCGGTGAACATCGTGTTGGGCGAGTTTGAAGTTTGCAGACCCATTTGTCATGCTCTGGGAACAATCTCCTCCTTTGTTGTACGGCTTCATGATACCCGAGGAAAGGTCACCAGGTATCGACTTTGCTTCTTCCATAGGTGTTCGTGGGGTACAAGGCAGAGTTGATGGCGGACTATTTCTTCTGATTGCTATATTTCCTTTCCTGGGCAAAGATGCGCCACGGAGTGGGAATTTATGAATTCATTCTTTGGTGCATGCCCATGCCCAGCCGTGGAGACGGAGCTGCCCGCTGGTTTCGGATATTAGCATATTTGCCCATGCCATCGGTATTTTGCAGGGAACATCCGCTTATGGGAACCATCATTTGGCGTCATGAATCACGCCCATCCTGATCGAGCTCTTTAACTGTTTGGATCCAGCACTTAATGGATTCGTCACGTGCTGCGATAAGTGGAAGAGTTTTCCTTTCACTCCTTTAGCTTGAAGAAGAGAATGTATAAGGAAGCGCATGGACTCGGAGATTGCTTATCTTCAATGGCCATGGTCGACACTTTCAATTCTTCCCCGGGATTGAAGTTTATCGGGTTTTGGTCTTTTCAATATTTTCACAAAACAGAGCTCTTACCGCTGCATTTCAAAACCTTATCAAGAGCAGATCGATGCTTGGGGATTATCTATCCTTGCCTGATGATTCTTAAACCACAATTTCTGGCCTCCTATTATATTGCGCGCAGAGGGACTTTAACATTTTAATATTTCCATGATGATATAGAGAGGTGTCCCGAGCGCGTTTCTATCCTCACCGTGGATTATTCTTTTCTAAACACTTCTTGATTTGGGTGTTTATGGGCTCGGGCGCATTTTGGACTTGATTGAGGATTTTATCACTTTATTTCTTTATTGCCTTCTTATTTCAATAATTCAGCCGATCAATGGGAGTTGTCTATTTTCATCGAAAATTCCAAACTTTATAAACTTTTCCCCAAAATAAATAAAACTGAACTGTTGGGCATGGACTTAATTTTAGAACAAGAATTTGATGTCAAGAATGAAACCTCTTGACCACATAGATCTGATGTTTGTGGGATTCTTTCATACATCTCGTAATTTCCAGACATTTAGTAACTTCGTGCTTTTGAGAACAAAGAGGCTTTGACTTATTTCTTTAATTGTCCAACACTTGCTTCCATCTAGAAGCATTGGGGCCCTGTAGGAGACTCTCGACAACTTTCTTCCATTGCACTCAAATTCTGTAACTCGAATTGAAGGAGACTCCAAAACCTGGATCTGAAAAGGCATGGGAACTAACCTTTACTTAAGTATTGGTCAAAATCTATCACTTCTCAGCTAGAACGGAAGAAACCATAGGATACCGAAACTAGAACCACTAAGACAACAAAATCAAAAGGGCCAAGAGAGCGAAAACATAAGGGGTCCCATCTTAAAATGGGCGATGTGTAATTAGGTCACAACAGGTACTTAAAAGGTACTTCTGATTTGGTTTGTGTTTTGGAAAGGATAAGGTACAATTGCAAGGATTTGTGAATTTTGATCTTGGTGGGGATTTGGACAAACGAAGATCTACTTCTGGTTATGTTTACACATTTGCTGGGGCAGCTATCAATTGGGGTTCTAAATTGCAACATACAGTTGCTCAATCATCGGCAAAGCATGAGTATATGGCTCTCTCCAAGGGAGCAAAGGCGATGGTATGGTTGCAGCTTTTGTTTAAAGAATTAGGCTTGAAGCAATCAGATTTTGATATGTTTTGTGACAGCAGCAGTGCCATATTTATCACTAAACATCATACATCTCAGTGCCATTCTAAACATATTGACTTATGTTACCACTACATTCGGCATGTGGTTGAAGAAGGCAAGCTTCATGTGGAGAAGATTGACACCAAGTAGAATCCAGCTGATGCTCTAGCCTCTAACGAAGGTTGTTACATGGGAGAAGTTCAAGTTTTGCCAAGCTTCTCTCAACATTTCCAAAATGTGATAACAGGATCGAAGTGGGGGAATGTTTTTGTTGCAGCAGTCGTTGGCCTTCAAGTGGGAGATTGTTGGGTATGTGAAGCCCAACAGACACTTCTTTTCCCTCCATTGGATGACCATTTGTGTTCTCATTCGGAAGATCTTTAAGAACTGAATGGTTATTGTTTAATAGAGATAATTTTGAAGATAATGATGCTGCTGTTATGTACATTTGTAAAACAGAGATATAATAAAGAATTCCCCTCCTTTAAGAGTGGATATAGGCTGAAGCCGAACCACTATAAATCTTTGTGTTCTCTGTTCTAATTATTGTTGTTTGTACATTTCTTTTTCGCTCTTTCATATTTACAGAATCTAACTTGGCAAATATAATATTCAAGAGCTGCTCTCTAAAATTATCTTTATCTGAATTCTTTTAAATTAGTGTTTGCCACCTATTGTATAGCGGTAGCCAACTCCAACATATTTAACTTCCAATTCTGCCCAGTCTTTACTATAATTTGTCAACTGCTTCAGATCTATTTGATTATATTACAATTGTCCATCTTTCTCACACGTGATACCCAGTCTTTCTATTGCTGTGCTCCTCTGCAGAAAAGCCAAATTTTGACAGGACGTCTATCAATTTTTACTTGCAGCTCAATATTTAGCATCCTTCCATCACTTGGTTATTTACTTTCATGGCCTAGTAAGATCTTAATTCGCACAATGCAACACATTTCCATGTTTTATTTTTATGGTACTTAAAAGTTTTCAATAGTCCTGCTTATCTGTCATGTGACATACATAACCCTATCTCCACAGCTGTCATCCACATAACACAATATCATTGTTTTGAAATGCAACAATCTTGCCAGTTAAAGTTGCCATGATGCAAAATATTTTATCTTTTTCTCTGTGCATGATCCATCCCTATTCAATGCTTGGACACAGAACAAGTACTGAAGTATTAGCAATGTTTCTAATCAAATCATCCAGCTACGAATGACACACCAAACAAAATGCTCTTGACAGTGGACACACACCCAACCAGGTGCAGTCATAAATATAAATTTATGTATGCACAATTTTGGGGTCGCCATTATATCTTTAAATTTGGAGGATGGATGGATGTTTATTCAACTGGTATATCTATAGTGCAAAATACTGTTAAATTTCACAAGCAACATTGCAAATATTTAGTTGATTGACTTCATTTGCGAATATTCATATAAGATGTATGCTTATCCATCGGAAGCATTCTCTTTTGATGAAATCATGTTAACTACTAGAATGAGATTCTTGCTAAATTCCAAAAACAGAATGCACTAGTTAAACTTCAGACTTCAGCAGACAATGGACATCTGAACTTGACAGTCTTAAAATGAAATCTTCAAAACCATTATTCTAAGTACAGTAACATAACTATTGAAAGACCTCTAAATAAACGAGTTGGAGAATTTAGAAATATGAAAAGAACTTTGTTTCAAGATATCATTGTAGTCTATAGATTCTTTATCATTGTAGTCTATGTAACATTTTTTCAAAATATCATTAACATGGAGGCTACCTCCAAAACCAATGACATGCACTGATAATTTTGCAAGGGACTTGTGAACAGAGTATTTGGGGACCAGATGCAAATTGAATTTATCAATGTGGCTGCTCCTATAAATAAACAAGGTACTGAGGTTTTGTTTTGCCTTTACAATATGGAGGGAAAAGTAACATCCCTGTAACTTATAACTGTCCTGACATGAACCTTCTTCACATTCATTGACAATACATTTAAGATTGCATAAACTCAACTGCCGCTCATCTGCTTTTCCTCAGGTTCTCTAAAACAACATAAAAGTTGGATTGTTTTAAACATCCTTGTTCCCATTTTCCAGTTTCTTGGTAGCCAAAATCCTTCTAAGGATGCTTGTCTGCCATCTATTTTGACCAAGATCCCTGACCAATTGATGAAACAGAACCGTCATCTAATATACTTGTAATTTATAAGAGACAGATCAATAACAAATCTTCGGTTTGTCCAGTTGCTTTTGTAAAACGTTACATCCGGAAACTGTATTCTGGTTCCCTTATTGTCCTCATGAATCAAGTCCGTTATGCTGTTTAAGAGTGAAAAGAATTTTCAAAATTCTCTACTTCAAATGTCAAAAAATGAACAATTCTCTGCTTCAAGTCTCCAAACACATTCTCTACCTCAGATCTAGTGAAAGCTCAGTATTGGATACACTTCCTATATTTGTTCATTCAAGCATTTTCTTTTGTGCAAACTCAATCTTTCTTGCATTGAAATGCTGGAAGAGCAAGGATAGCAATGCTTGATCTTTCAGGTTGTGTTTTCTTCTCAGTTACTTGGTTGATGTTTGATCTTGTAGATTGTTTCTTCTTCTGAGATTGCTTCCCGTTTGCACCAGGCGGAAGCTCCAGTGCCCTTTTTCTACAATGAGATGAATCCCCTTGCATACCTGGCATTTTAGCTGAAATTTGTTGTGTTTCTTGACTGTTCATGTCGTGTTCTTTGGGAGCAAATTTCTTTCCCTGACGTGTTGCATATCTCTTAGAGTTCTCTTCTCTACTTGTTTGAAAAGAACATTGAATTTGAGTTCCTTCCTGGCTGATTATGCCCTTTGCAAACTTACTTGGGCTTAACATCTTGTTTAATAAGATCTTTGATGTGCATAGCCTTGTCCCTGTAAAATATAATTTGAACCCCATTTAGTTTCATGATTGTTCCTTTATTATATTCTTTCAACATAAAATTTTAAAAAGATTAAATTAATGACTTTAAAGGCACAGTTCTAGGTTTTAAAATGGTCTTTACATATATCATTTACCTTTTGGGAAGCTGTGAATATGGGGCCGCATGTCAGTCTTTAGTTTGGCCACTATAGAATCTGCAGGAACACCCATGATATATATACAATAGCTTTCATGTCAGATGAATCATGAAAAAACCTTCTATGAGATACACATATTAAGAATTAACGTTTCAGGCCCATTATTATGTGGCCAAGATTTTCAATTTTTCCCACAAAGATTAACCTAATGAGAAACATTTAATTTCACGGTAGAGAGATATTATGCAAAAGACACCATTCCAACTTTTTGTGAACTCATGCCACATGGGATAAAGCTATTACTGCTTGTGTCTGATGTTCCTTGGAAACAAAAAAAATGTAGTATTCAGTGGCTGGATATAGATATACCTGATGAGTGAACTGCAAAACCACCAATAACCCGGTCAGAACTACCAAATGTGAGAGATTGTGCCTGCTGGTTTGCCTGGAAACAAGTAAAAGATATTGATTGTTTGCCAATACATTTTTACAATATGGTTGATGTATAATACTAGTATATGTATTGCTTGGACATATTTCAAGACTTTATGATCAAATTGTGATTTTGAATTAAAATTTTAAATACAGGAGATATACTTTTTGTTTTTAGCAATGTTATCAAATTTAGCCAAAAAACGTATGCTTACCCAGGTACAATTCATTTTGTAGTTGGAATAGGGTTTGATTCGCCTATGGGTTTGTCGAGAGCACCAATTATTTGTGCACAGATTCATATGAAATCATTCATATTCTTACACAGGCAGTTTCAACAGTTAATAACAATTTCAATCCATTTTGTTTGACTTTTGAGCATGAAAATTGCACCACCTTAAAATGACAATCATTTTCACTTGTGTTCTGTTGGATGAGTGCTAGGGGGAAAAACACTACTTTTGTTTGACGAGTAAGCAGCACCTCAATTAGATTCACTGTCACCAGAGTAAGCAATGCCACAGTAAGTGGCACCACAAGTTTCCTTTGATTCTGCAGCCATTTTCACTTTTTGAGGAATCAGATAGCTTTTATACTTATTGCAACAGGCACTGGGGTTGCTAGTGGTTCTTCTAATCTACCTACATCTAATGTCATTGATGATGGATAATGTCGGCCTTAATGAAGACCATGATACTGATTATTGATTGTATTATTAAATATTTTTATATTGACCAATTATATCTATCATGTTATTCAAGTTTGACAAATTATATTAAATATTTTTATATTGGCCAATGAATATCTATCATGTTATTCAAGTTTGACAAATTATATCAAATCAGTATACTATTTATCAAATTTGTAATATTTATAGTAGTTTTGTTTACCATATGCGTGATATGTGGTATTTTGAACTTAATACCTATTTTAAGCCTGCAAATATGTATATATTTATGATTTTTATGTCTTTTGTATGGACATAGCCAGCGACCAAAAATATTCGCTGTACTCCATACCCATGTTGCAGTGCCTATAGCCAATTTCAATTGGGCAACTTAGTTTTTTAGGATAGAAATTAGATAAATACTACTTAGTATCTTTAGTTGGACAAGAAAGAAAATAATGCAGATTTATTCCTAGGCTTGCATTATCATGAAATTGAGGATTGTGTGAACCAGAACAACAAGAGCAAAGGTGAAGAAGAAAAGGACGAAAGAGTCGCCAAGATTAGATTATTTATGAGCATTATGATACTCATGTTTTAAGGTTATTTCAAGTTCCTCAATTTTGGCTGTTAGTGACTTTTGCTATGTTTTCCTATGTTCTACAGTAATTTTTGGATGGGGAAGATGGGACACATTTCAAGGATAACAATAGAGGAGGCACTATTCTGGAAAGGGTAGGCACTGCAGTAATAAGTATGCCTCCCTGCCATCCCCTCACACCTCTAAACTCTCCCTGTTTAGGCCAAACATCCAAGAGACATCTGGCTGTCCCGACTCCATACAAACCCCTTTAGTCTATCTTTAAAAAATGAACTGTTAAAATTTCAACTTACCGTAATGAAGATAATAGAATTTTTTTTTTTCATTTTTATTGCTGCTGTACACGATTCCATTAGAAGTGGATAACGATGAAAAATTGCAATATCTCAGACTCTGAGACCATAATTTAATTTTGTTTTGAAAGAATCATTGACTAACATCTGACCAATTTATTCCTAATTTTTCATGATATTCCAGCCAACATTTCATAGTGTTTTATGATATATCTGAGCTTTTCCAACTTCATTGGAGATATTCCAATATTTTCACTATACATGGCAGAAAACTATGATTTTTTTTCATTATGACTACAAATTAATACAATTTTTTCTGCAAGGAAACAGACTAGACTGTAGGGTTTCTTGACAAAGGTTTTTGGCATACATTGGTTGATTCCACTCAGATTTGAGGGTACCTTAATCAGATCAACTCCTCTTCACTCAGATCTTTGAAATCCAGGTATGTGTTTAACTTTATATCTATTAACTGATGCTAATTTATCTTTTATTTCTTTTTTTATTTTAATAATAAACAACTTTTAAAACCCTAACACTAAACCCTGAATTTTTTCCCAAGGTTTAAGGATAGGCTTTTTTCAAAAAACATTATGCTGTATTTATTTTAAAGAAACAAAACTTAAAATGTTGCTTTATTTTGTTTTTCTCTATGACTGGTCTGCTCAAAAAACAAATCTGATTAGGTCCAGTATATACCCAGTCTAGGTCCCTTGTAATACCAAATACATTTGGGTAGGCTGCAGGACATAGCTGGGTGAACCCAAGTCCAATTTGGGGGACCTAGGGCAAAGTGGGGCATTCTAATGCCCAAAACACCTTTTTTTAAAATTTTGTTTTTGCTATTTTGACTTCATAGGTTTACTACTAACCTAAAAAAACTCAAACATAATGTTATGCCCCCATTAAGAACACTACCTAACAAAGACAATTCATGACCCTAAATAACAACCTAGCCTGGGCAGTAGTAAGTGGATAAAGAAGGGCCGACTAACCCCAGAGTATAATAATAGTTACAAGAAACCGACTATGCCAAAAGAAAATAATTATCTACAGTTGTACACTCGGGCCGACATATGCTCATTATTAAGTTTGAAAAAAATAAAGGAAAATAATTCACATAGCAGGAAAACACATCTATGTCGGCTACCTCTGGGAGGTAGAGTTTAGACATTAAAAAACGTATATATATGGATCGATTCCTTGGAGGTAAGACACACCAAAAACATAATGTGCTGTTCTTCCTAGCAAGAATCAATACTCCTTCATTCAGCGATTTTTACTCAGTTTTAGTAGTGCAATTTTCCTCATTGATTTGAGGATCTAATTATCCAAAGAAGGAGCAGATTAAAGGTGTGAAATATATCAACATTTGGAATCAGATTAGCTACTTGATGTCAGATCCAAATCAGAGAATGTAGGGCAGACTTGGCACGATAAAATATACCAGACGTGGAGCATTACACTGGCTGGTAAAGTTGGACCTGATTGTGCATTGAATTGTGATATCAATTCAAAGACAAGTAAAGCTAAGGATTGGTTTAAGTCATCTTCACATTGGAGAAAAACCGGTACCATCCTTCCACTCTCCTTGTCTATTTTATATGCTATCTTGTTTCAGTTTTAAAAGTCATCTATAGATTGCATTTTCCTTACTCAAATCTGAAAATGCCAACATGATAACAGAGCCTAGGTAGAGGAAAGATCTTATTCAGATTTTAGGAAAGCAGTCTCAACCTTTTAAGATTTGAAACATGGATAATCCATCCCTTTATTCAGCCTTGTCTACCAAAACTTCAAATAAATATTCTTGGGTTATTGATAGCAGGGCTTCAAGGCATATCACTGGGTTCCGGGAAAACTTTGATTCATTTTCAGAAAACATTAAGGAAGAAGTTACTATAGGAGATGATACTTATCCAATCATGGGCTTTGGGAATTGCAACATTCAAATGAAGTTCGGCATATCCTTACAACTTTCTCAAGTCCTATATGTTCCCGGCATAAAGAGAAATCTAGTTTTTATATCAGCTCTTGAGGATAAGGGTTATAAAATTGCATTCATGGATGGAAACGTTTTGGCATGGACTAAAAATTCAACTTTGAAACAAGCCTATACAATAGGACTTAGACATGAGTGTCTATATAGACTTGATACTATTTCTTCTCAAGCCCTCATGATTGAATCAATTGATTTTTGTGATTTATGGCATAGAAGGTTAGGGCATCTAAATTCACGAACATTGTCTACCATGGAAAAATTAGTAGTGGGACTCCCTAACCTATCTCCAAAACATGAAGGTGCATGCAAAGGATGTGCATTAGGGAAGAATATCAAATCCTCCTTCCCTAGTAGTGAAAGCAAGTCTAAGGAAATTTTGGAGATGGTACATACTGATCTTTGTGGACCCATGTCCGTACCATCTATTGGAGGATATCTTTATTACATCATCTTTGTAGACGACTTTTCTAGGAAAATGTGGATACATTTCCTAAAGAATAAAGAATCTGTTGACGTTCTCAACAAATTCAAAGAGTTCAAAGCTCTAATAGAGAATCTTACAAGCAAGAGGATAAAGATTCTTAGACCAGATAATGGTGGAGAATACATTTCTGAAGTCTTTAGCACCTTCTGTGTAGAGTCAGGGATTAAGAGGGAGTTTACTGTTCCTTACAACTCTCAACAAAATGGAATAGGTGAAAGGAAAAAAAAAACCATAGTTGAAGCAGCAAGGCAATGCTTCATGATCAAAATCTTCATACTTCACTATGGGCAGAAGCATCCATCACTACCGTTTATATTCAAAATAGATGTCCTCATTCAGCCTTGGATAATAAGACTCCCGAAGAGGCATTTACCGGAAACAAACCTGATGTGAGTCATCTTAGGATATTTGGTTGTCCTGTATATTTTCACATCCCAAAAGAAAAGAGAACCAAACTTGAACCTTCAGGAAAGAAGGGAATATTTGTGGGATATAGTGATTCTGCCAAGGCCTATAGGATCTATGTTCCAGGGCAAAGACATATTGAGTTGAGTAGAGATGTCATATTCGAAGAGGATCTTGCATTCTCAACATCCAAGGATATAGCCTGGGATGATTTATTTCATTCCAACCCTCCTCAGACTCAAAGGGAGTATCATGTTATTGAAAATGATCAAATTCCAATAAGTGAACCTAGCACTTCCATCTACAAGAAAAGAACATTGTGGGCCACTAAAATGTTGGAAGATGCAAACAACTATGCAACTCCTGTTGGAACTTTAAGAGAAAGTAAAAGACCTAAAAGGTATTCAAACTATGCTGCATATATGAGTGAAATTATAGATTCCAAACCTTCCTCTGCTAGTGAGGCACTTAAAATGCGAGCATGGAAAGATGCAATGTCAGAGGAATACGGATCTATAATGAAAAATGATGTGTGGGATATTGTTCCTAGACCTAAGAACAAATCTGTGGTATCATCAAAATGGATATTCAAAATCAAACACACTGCGGATGGTAGTATCGATAAACATAAAGCCAAATTCGTAGCTAGAGGGTTTTCACAAAAGGAAGGTATAGACTATGAGGAGACCTTTGCTCCTGTTGCTTGATATTCCTCAGTTAGGGCAATTATTGCCATTGCAGCTTCCAAAGGTTGGAAGATTGGATGTCAAGACTGCATTTCTAAATGGAGAAATTGAAGAGGAAGTGTATATAGAGCAACCAGAGGGATTTGTCACAAATGATCAACAATCATATGTGTATAAACTTAAGAAAGCTTTATATGGGCTCAAACAAGCTCCTCGAGCTTGGTATGAAAGAATTGATCGTTATCTTCAAAATCTGGGATTTTCAAAGAACAATGCAAATCCTAATCTCTATTTTAAGGTATCAAATGGAGACTTACTGATATTGGTTCTATATGTGAATGATCTCCTAATTACAGGAGAAGAATATCTTATAGCAGATTGCTGTTAGATTTTAGTCATCAGATCTAATAATTAGATTAAGAGTAATAATTTCAATCTCAGAATTAATAACCATAATTATTAGACACTTAAATGCACAGATAAATGAGACAAGGAGACACAACACAAATTACCCTGGGAAAACCTCCCTTGTGGAGGTGA
>MU223599.1:0-28513 GCA_018584345.1 Thuja plicata | reverse complement strand
AATAAATTAGCTTATAATTATTTATTTACTTTTCTTAATTAAATAAATCCATAATATTTATCTTTTCAATTTAATTCTCCAAATTATTTAATGCCCACTTAAATAATAATAAATTATTTATTTAATTGGAGAATTAAATAAATAATTAATCCATTAATTAATTTTCCTTAATTTAGATAATTAATTTCATTATTTTAATTTTCCTAATTAAAATAATGTGAGCTAGAATTCGATCTAGCTACTAAACATTAACAATTGCAAGCAAGATCTTGCAAAGGAATTTGAAATGAAGGATCTAGGCCTTCATTATTTTCTTGGTTTAGAGGTATGGCAACAATCTCATGAAATTATTGTGAATCAAGGAAAATATACTATTGATATTTTAAAGAGATTCAGTATGATGGATTGTAAACCTATGGAAACAAACCTTCTCAAGTTAAGAGAAGCCATGGCTAGTTCAGAATCAGCAGATGCTAGTCTATACAGGCAGATCATTGGATCTCTTATGTATCTAGTTAACACTAGACTTGATATCTGTTATGTTGTGAATGCTTTAAGTCAGTTTATGGTGGAACCTAAACAATTGCATATGAATGCGGCTGAGCATATTTTGAGATATCTTCGTGGGACCACTGGGTATGGTCTACTATACAAAAATGTAAAACTAGAACTTTATGGTTTTACAGATTCCGGTTGGGCGGGGTGCATTATAGACTTGAAGAGTACATCCGGAGGTTGTTTTAGCTTGGGATCAGCTATGATTTCTTAGTTCACCAAGAAACAAAATTTTGTTGCTTGGAGTTCAACACAAGCAGAGTATATTACAGCTTCTCTAGGGGCTCAAGAAGCCATTTGGTTAAGGAAACTCATTGTGGGATTGTTTGGACAGGCTATGGAACGTACTGTTATTTATTGTGATAATCAGAGTTGCATTAAACTCGCTATCAACCTCGTGTTTCACAATAGGTCCAAACATATTGAGATTCCTTATCACTATGTCAGAGACATGGTAGAAAGAAAGGCTATTCATTTAGAATATGTATGAACTGATGAACAAACTGCCGATATTCTCACCAAACCTCTGGCGGGGAACAAAATTGAATATTTTAGGAGTAAACTTGGCATGGTGAAAATATGAGTTTGTGGTACTAACATTTTCTTTTGAATATGTTTATGAATTCATCTCTTGTGTGACAAAGGTTGTATGGATTCATTATTTATTATGCTTATATTGCTTAGATTTTCTTGTGGATTGTGGCAGTTCACATTTGGATGTTTGGCGAATATCATGGACTTGATATTTCCTTTTATGGATCAGGGATCCACATTTGACTATATGGTGGACATCGTGGATTTGATGTCTGGTGACCATTGCTCTGAGCATTTGGTGAATATCATTGACTTGATATTCGTTAGGCCAATGCTCTTGATATCATGGATTTGATATCTATTGAGTCAAGATGACTCATGGTTAGTAAACATCATGAACTTGATGTTACATTGAATATCATGGACTTGATATTTTTGGATATTTGGGAATTTAGCAACTTGATGTTATTATGAATATCATGGACTTGATATTCTTGTGGATGTGATCAATCCACAATAGGATGGATAACATCATGTAACTAAATAATGATATACATATGGACTTATGTTTTTCATCATATTTGGTAGATAGGGATATCTACCTTCATAGATGTGGAATCTGACACCATTGGATAAGGTATCCAAGATGGTTATGTTTTTGTTACCTCTATCAAGGGTGATAGTCAGGTTAAAAGGGTGTGTCCTACTATAGATGGGATCTATAGGTTGATCTTACCCTCAAGTCCAAGAGGGACTGTTAATGTTATGGCCTTTACATCTAAGAACAAAATCATGCCAAATTGTTTATTGCCTAAATAAGGACAATTGTTAAAATAATAATATAATATATTGGGCATATATATTAATTTTTATTACCCTTTAATTAAATCAATATATATATATAAGAGCGATTTTCTTAATAATAATAAATATGGGATATTTATTGTTATTAATTAAATACTTGGGAGGGCCCAAGTCGGCTACCTCTGGGAGGTAGAGTTTAGACATTAAAACACACACACACATATATATGGATCGATTCCTTGGAGGTAAGACACACCAAAAACATAATGTGGTGTTCTTCCTAGCAAGAATTGATACTCCATTCAGCGATTTTTACTCAGTTTTAGTAGTGCGATTTTCCTCATTGATTTGAGGATCGAATTATCCAAAGGAGGAGTAGATTAAAGGTGCGAAATATATCAACATTTGGAATCGGATTAGCTACTTCATGTCAGATCCGAATCAGAGAATGTAGGGCAGACTTGGCGTGATAAAATATACCAGACTTGGAGCATTACACTGGCTGGTAAAGTTGGACCTGATTGTGCATTGAATTGTGACATCAATTCAAGGACAAGTAAAGCTAAGGATTGGTGCAAGTCATCTTCACATTGGAGGAAAAATGGTACCATCCTTCCACTCTACTTGTCTATTTTATATGCTATCTTGTTTCAGTTTTAAAAGTCATCTATAGATTGCATTTTCCTTACTCAAATCTGAAAACTTCAACAATTGCCATGAGGCTTGTGGAAATGAAGTCTTTTTTTCTCTCTTATTGTAGGCAAGCTCTGGTATTAAAATGTTGTTGTGGAAGTATTGCTGCCGATGTGTCTTCAAATGCTACCATAGTGTTGCTAAAGACTGACTATGCTACAAGAAGTAACTGTCATAGTGGATTCAAACAGGAAAGAAGATGTTGCAGAGTTCTTGTGTTGTAGGAGCACAGAGGAGCGAGGGAGTGAATGTTGCACTACAAAAGACTAATTTGACACCTATTAGTGATGGGATGCTAAAGGCATACACTTCCTAGAGCTGTTAACCCATCTTGGTTTTTCTCCACAAAACTTTGTGTCGTGTTTTGTTGCTTGTGTGTGCACTCTATCATTTATTGTTTCCTTCTTGTTATATGAATTTACTGCTACAGATGCTTTTAATCATTGAAAAGTAGTTTGCTTAGAGTTGTCAGGGTGAGTTAATTTGGAAATCTATAATTGGTGAGACATTAAGATTAGAAATCCAGTGACTATAGATCAACGGCAATACTATTAGTTGTCTTGTAAGTCACAATCTACTCGAGAATTAAAAGATTCACAGATTAATCTGTCAGGAACAAGAGCCTTTTTTAATTCAATATCTTTTTCTGCTCAAAATCAATCTTAATTTTCTCTAGCACATATTGAACTGCACTACTATTAATATTATTGTCATTCTGCTCAAATGAATTTCTCTTTTCATTCTGAGATTGGTTTCTCTGGAACAAGATGGTTCTGCAATAAACACAATTTTCTCCACAATAACATTTTCTTATCTCTTTGGCGGTCCTTGATGTATTGAAGCATTTAATAGCCTTTGCTCATTTAATAGCTGCTTCTACCCAATATCATTCGCTATTTTTTCTGGCATATACTGAACTGTGGTTAGAGTCTTGTCATTTGCATTTTGTTCAACTGGAGAGGGAAATGATTCTGGGTTTGATTTGTTTTACGAACAAGGTTATTATTCACTAAACCAAAATGTGCTCCAGATTGACACTTTCTTTCCACTTTGACTTTCCATAAGTTGTGAGTTGGAGCATTTGACAGCCATTGTTTGTTGAATATCTTCTACTTGACATCATTCTCACTTTTCTCCAGCATGTATCAAATTTCACTATCAGCATTTGTCTTATCATTTGTAACCTGCTTAAGTTCAGAAGTAAATGATTCTGAAGTTAATTTCTTCGGAATAAAATCATTATGTACTGAACCAAAATGTAATCCATAGTGAATCTGTCTTTTCACTTTCACTTTTAAACTGGCTGACGTAGAGTTTAACTGTCATTTCACTTTCACTTTCCTTAAGTTGGGCGTTGCATCATTTAACAGGTTATGTTGGTTCAACATCTTAGTCTGCTTGATATCATTTTCTCTTTTCTTGTGATCTTAGTCTGCTTGATATCGTTTGCACAATTAAAGTAGTATTGTAATATTTCATTTATAATGTTCAATTATGTCTTTAGGATAGACTTTAGGAATATTCTTTATTCTTTTACTTAAGTTCTTATCCTAATCTTTTATTAGCTGTTTATCTTATCCTTTACTCAATAAATCTTTTGTAACTTTCATTTAAGGATACTTCCACTCCTTTGTTAATATCAAATATCTTGGTCATGATTCTATGTTTTTACTTTTTGTAATATGGTATCAAAGCTTGGGTTTTTAAACCCTTGGGATTGGAGAGCACGTGAATCCTATGGAATGTTGCAGTGACAAATTGCACGTGACATAGAAGAATGTGTCTAAAGAAGCTGTACATATCTGTTCAAAGGTTTTTGGAAAAGTTTTTCAACAAAATTTGTGCATTTTTATGAGCAGAAATTTGTGAATTTTTTAATCATAAAAATTGTGATTTCTTTTGTTAAAATCATGTTGGATTTATTGCAGAAAACCTGTGCCATCTTTTCTTAGAAATTCACATCAAATTTTGGGAGAAAACACGCCATTCTGTCAACAACTGTTCCATGACCGGTGACAGGGGTTGGTTGCACGTTGTGATGGATATTTGGTGCAATTCTTGATGATTTTCCATCAAAATCATGGTTTTTGCTGCTTCTAGAACTAGCTGATGAGATCTTTGAAATGTTTTGGCGATTCAAAAAAATTGTGGCTCTTTGGTGTCGCTGAGGGTTTCTACACAATGAAATTTTCATCAAATTATTTTGCCTAGTTTGAGACCCAAAAGGAGGGCATGAGTTTTATTTTGTTGCAAAAGGATTTTTGAGAAGGTTTGCAGGTTTAGCAAATAGGGCTTCAAAATTTTCTGGTCTTTTTCCTCACAGTAGAGGGTTTGTTTATTTTTATTTTCCCAAAAATTTGACCTGCGGGAGGGATGGCTTCATTACTCAACATCATCTTGGAAAGCAACTAGTGTTCATTGGCAAAAATTATAAAACATGGAAGTAGCGAATGCTCATGATCTTTGAGTGTAGGTGTCTTGAGAAGATTGTCCTTAGAACAAGTCTAAACACTTGGCCAATGGTTGAGGGTAAAGACCAGGACAAGTTTGAAGAGCACAATAGAGAAGTAATAGATGCAATACTTCCGAAGGTTCCATTTGACAAAACCTCTACGGAAATTTGGAAGCACTTGTGAAATCTGCAAAAGAGGTCAGATAGAGGCAAGGGATTCTTCCTAAAAAGTATGTTGTCTCAACCATGATGGATGAGAAATTGTCTTTATGGATCATTTGATGAAGATCAAAGACATTCACAATCAATTGCAAGCCATAGGTCGCACGATGGGAGAAGAAGGTTATAGCATTGAAAAGTTGACCATGAACATAGAACATTTCATCGGAACTCTCAATATCACATCTATTTGTGTCAACTTGAAGTTTGACGCTTTGTGCAACAAACTCTTTCAGCAAGACAGAAAAAAGAAGCAATTTGGTAGCAGCGGCGATACACAAGGAGTGTGGAATAGGCCTTTGCTGCTAAGGACAAGGGCAAAGACAAGTGACCTTTGAAGAAAGGTTAAGGGAATTCTAATGATACATAGAAGAATTTGAAAACTATCACATGTCACTATTGTGGTAAAATTGATCATATGAAGAAGCATTCTAGAAAGAGGTTGGCTATTTAGAAATCCAACTAGGGAGGGCCTTCACAAAAAGCTCATGATATAGAGCATTCTAAGCAAAAGAGTTAGTCTTCTATGCTTTCATGGCCGAAAGACCAACATATCAATTCAAGTCTTCTATGTGTTACATCAATTCTAGAGCATCTAGACATTTCACTCATGAGGAAGATTGGTTCACAAGCTATAGGGCTTGCTTAGATTTAGTGATCTTTGTTGGTGGTGAGGAGTATACAATTGTTGGCAGAGGCAATGTTCAAATAACCTCTGGAGGGAAATATATTATTCTCCTCAATGTTTAATGTGTCAGGCATGGAGCTCAATTTTCTCTTAGGGAGTCAAATTATGCACCACTGTCCAAGTTGGATGTCATTTTTAGCACACACATGCTATATCCCTGACCAGGAATCCAAGAAAACCATTGCAATTGACATAGAAGATCATGTGTTGTATGAAGTAGTTGATATTGGAGAAGTTCAAGAGCATGCATTGGCAGCCAAGAGTTCATTTGCTTCAGTACTCTATGGCATCAACTTTTTGGGCATCTCAACCTATCTTAACTTTCTCATTTGCAAAGAAGGAAAGTAACACAAAAGTTCAAAACTCTATTTTTAGATGGACACACTTGGAGAGCCTTCAAAGTCCTACAACTTGTTCATGGAAATGTTTGTGGGCCAATGAATATGGCATCAATCACTCACAAAAAGTACTTTTTTTATTTGTTGATTTCAGTAGGAAAACGTGGGTGTTTCTGTTGAAGTCAAAATTAGACGTGTTCAAGAAATTTAAAAAATTTAAAGCATTAGTAGAAAAAGAGTTAGGATGTCACATCATTACTGTTAGGTCTAATAATGGACGTGGATTATGTTCAAATGAATTCATAGAATGTTGTGCTAAACACAGTGTTGAGCGTCAAGTCACAACACCCTATACTCCACACTAGAATTGAGTAGTTGAAAAAGGGAACCATACAATTATGGGGATGGCTTGGTGTATTTTGGAGAACAAGAGTGTTCCCAAGAAGTTTTGGGCTAAGGTTTTTAATGTGGTCTCCAACACAAGTAGTTAAGGAGAAGAACCCAGAGAAATTGGTTTGGAAGGAAACTGAGAATGAGCCATCTTAAGGTTTCGATTCTACTACAGATTTTTGAATTCTAGATGCAAAAGGACCAATTTGGACTTAAAGACTTGAAAGTTAGTGTTCGCAGCGTACAATGGCAATCAAAATCCTATAGGCTGATTGATGCAGGCACTAATCACTTGACACTCAATAGGGATGTTGTGATTGATGAAGTTGGACCTTTTCAGCTCTCTTCAAAGGTCAAGCTTA
Organism: Thuja plicata; assembly: GCA_018584345.1. Lineage (NCBI taxonomy): Eukaryota > Viridiplantae > Streptophyta > Pinopsida > Cupressales > Cupressaceae > Thuja > Thuja plicata. The sequence goes on along the minus strand of MU223599.1, from coordinate 21,478 downwards.
TTGAAGATTATCCTATTAGGGATAAGGATTTAGGTGTTCCACTTCCATTGACTCCACTTGAAGATGCGGAATATTTTGCGCATGTGGAGTCTCCTAGGCAAACACTAGTTCAATACTAGAAGAATTTCTTGATGAACATCTAGCTCATCATCCAAATGATAGAGAAAGAGGCAGCCAAATTCATGATGGCCATGCTGATTTGGATGGAGAGGTTTCTAAAAAGAGACCAAAATGGTGAGAAAGTCTTGTTGGTGATATTTGGGATGATGGAATGATAAAGGGTAGATTATCCAGAAGAAAGTGCAAGCAAAACACAATTAATTTTTCTCTTATGGCTAACACTCAGGAATTTTATGAGACCTAGGATTTTTTAGAAGGGAAAGGTAAACTTAAATGGGAAAAGGCCATGAAAATGGAACATCAAAGCCTTATGAAAAATAAGACTTGGATTCTTTGATATCTTCCACTAGAGAAGAAACTCATTGGCTACAAATGGGTGTAAAAAGTCAAGTACAAAGTTGATTGATACATTTGACAAGTACAAAGCATGGTTGGTGGTAAAAGGATTCTCGCAAAGATGAATTGACTATGAGGAGACCTTTGCTCCAACAAAGATGATCACCATCTGGTTAGTTTTGACCATGGTAGCACAATTTCGTTGGAAAGGCCATCAAATCGACGTTAAGAGTGTCTTCCTCAATGTTGACTTAGAGGAAGAAGTGTACATGACTCTACCTCAAGGTTTTCAGGTTGCAATAAAGGAGCATTAGGTATGTATAATGACAAAAAAATTATATGCCCTGAAGCAAACACCAAGGGCATGGTACATTAAGATTAATAAGTATTTGGTTAAATAGGGATTCCATAGAAGTCCTTCAAATCCAAAGCTGTACATCAAAAGCATAGGCAATGAAATCATCCTATTGGTCATTATGTCGATTATATCATCATTATAGGTAGTGAGTCACATTTGATTGAACAAGTCAAATGTAATTTGAGTAAGGCTTTTGACATGACTGATTTAGGCCTCCATTTATTATGTATCTTTATTTCTCAATCTAAATATGTCAAGAGTTTGCTCAACAAGTTCAAAATGAAAAATTGCAAAATATCATTTACACGTATGGAGAAAGGGCTGAAGCTTTCAACCAGAATAGACTTAAAGAAAATAAATGAGTCAACCTTCAACAAACTAGTGGGCAGTCTTATCTATCTTACAACCATTAGAATTGATTTGAGCTATGCTATGAGTTACATTTCTCGTTTCATCACTGCACCAGAAGTAGAACATTGGATTGCAAAAAAGCTTGGGTTGCACTTGACTTTGGCATTCCGTACAACAAAAGCAAAGGTTTGAGATACATTTCTCATTTTATCACTGCACCAAAGGTAGAACATTGAATTGCAGCAAAGCAGGTGATGAGATATGTGAAAGAAACACTTTACATTGGCATTCTATACAACAAAAGAAAAGATCCTAGGCTGGTTGGGTTAAAAAATGTAGAATGAGAAGGTTTTGTTGATGACAAAACATCCACTTCCAGATATGTTTTCAATCTTGGCACGTGCACAGTCACATGGACTAGCAAGAAGCAAAAAGTAGTAGCTCTTTCCTCAACAAAGAAAAGTATTGGGGAATAGTAAAAGCAACATTTGAGGTATTATGGCTTCAAAGGATGCTTACAGACACAAAAATGTCTGAAGAAAGGTCTTCACCCTTGTTTTAGGACAATCAAAGGGTTCTAAAACTTGTCAAGAATCTAGCCTTCCACAAGCATACCAAACATGTGGAGCTTCATTGTCATTTCATTTGACAACTTGTAGAGGATGGATTGGTGATGTTGTCGTAGTCCAACTGAGGACTAGACAACAAACATTCTTACCAAGTCCTTGAAACCTGATAAGTTTGTAAAATTTCAGGATACACTTAGTATGGTTAGTGGATTGACCATTAAGAGAGGTCTGTAAAGTAATATAGTAATATTTTGTTTATAATAGCCAATTAAGTCTTTGGGTTAAAATTTAGGAATATTCTTTATTCTTTTAGTTAAGCTTTTAATATTTATCCTTTGGCTATGAAGATACCACCCAAGATGTAGAAGCCAAATAGAAAGCACAATAAGAAGAGAGAATGAATATGACAAGAATAAACTGTATTCTCACTAAGAATGCAATAGAATCATACAATAGTTGAGAGTACATATGAGACCCCTTTTTTATATAGTCAAGGTGAGTACAAAGGAGTGAATGAGACAATGACAAGTGTCATTGTCTCATTCCATGATAATCAACATGAAAAGCTATCACCCTACAAAAGGTGGATAGGTGATAGTGTGATAACACCACAAAAGGTGGATCACCCACCAAAGTGGAAAAGTCTATCTACTATTCGTGGATATGATAAAATAATAACATGATAATCCACCTAAAGTGGAAATTCTTCAATTACTCCTATGGAATTCCCTAAGTAAGCTTAAGTAAAATGTAATCAGGACCTAGGTGACAATTAACCAAGGTAAAATGTCTTAATTACACTAACAACCCCCCCTTAAGTACTACTTAGGGGGAATGTACGAAAGCTAATGATTAGACCATGTTGGGTACCCATGTACAAATACAATGCAATCTCTCACAAATGGAGAAAAGGAGAAAAATGGGAAGGACAAAATCCCATGTGAGGAAAAAGTCCCCCCATAAGAGAGAAGAAGAGAGACCAAGTAGCTCCCCCTCTATATAGAATGTACACTAATGGTAGATGCTCCAAAATGGATGTAAAAGATGCTCCACAATCTTTGAACGATGTTCTTCCCCTTAGGAAGAAATAAAACCAAAGGTGTATGAATGTAGTCTCCCCAATGATGAAAGAAATATGTAGGAAGAAACCTCATGGTGTATGATGTCTTTAAAAATTGCTTCAATGTCCCCATGTCGATGCTAAAAGTTGCCCCCTCCAAATCAGGTGTACTACGCCACACTGGTGTAAAGGACAATCTAGGATCTAGTGAAAATGAATATAGAACATGATCCAAAGACTCAATATCTCCTCTGAAGATAAAGAGACCTCCTCCAATGCTAGTCCAAAGTATCCATGCTCATGTCAAATTGTGAGGGATGATCATGTAGAGAATTAAGAAGAGGGTCAAAGTATTCCTTCACAGCAACTGAAGAAGGATCATCTCCATCAAAGAGAGGATGAATGTCATCAATGGCGCCTTCCAAGTCTACAAGATAGGACTCCACAAACAAACTTGCGATGTTTACCAAGTAGTCATCCCAAGGAACTGTGTCTGGAAGACAATGTATATCCCAAGAAGCCAAAACTGTAGCAACACAAGCATCATCAAGAGCAACAGTAGATGTGATCTCAGTATGAGGATATGTAATGCAAGGCTCAAGAACTTGATCACATGTGAGAATACCCAAGTTCAAGTAACCAAAGTTCTCCTCGAGATTGAAATCCACACTATAAGTGTGATCATCATCTGAAGAATCAAAGTCATCAATAGGAAAAAGGTTTGAAAAGGAGTACAACCGAGATGCATGACCCACCACTCCAGTAGCATCAAAATAGCTCCACTCTCCAAGTCTCTAATGATAATTGAATCAGGAGTGAACTTCATAGTCTTTCTTGCTGCACCATGAGTGATTTGATAGATGGAAAGAAGATTATTGGTCAAGTGAGGTACACACCACATCATTGAAGGTTCCATCCACAATGTCAATAGATTCTTTCCCAATCACATTCATATATGTATGATTGCCCATTAAAATAAGGCTCAAATGATTACCATATGATGAGAAGCTCTTGAATCTAGAAGTCATTTCCCTAAATGATGACCTATAGTAGCACAAAGAGCTTGTCATTTCTTATTTGTCCCAAAAGTGTGAATCTTTTCCTTATCAAATTCTTTTTGTTGTGAAAAAGCTAAAGTAGACATTCTTAAAGGCAAACTGATTCTATTCTTCTCAAGAAGATGCTTCAATTCATCAATGTCCTTAACAATGATGATCTTCATGTCCAATCTTCTTGCAATATGCACAAGTAAGATTCCCTTCTTAGATGATTTCCCCTTAGAAGACGATGTAGAATCTCCTTGTTGAGGAGAGGAAGATTGTGTTCTATCCTTGTGTGGCTTTGGCTTGCTTTCTTTTGCTTCTTGCTGAATCCTTTCTAATGACTAGCCATGAAAGCATGTGACTTGGATGACTTAAGAATGCCCATTGTGATCAACTTTGATTGCTCAAGCATCAACATCTCTATGAAAGAATCAAATGAAGGTGTAGTGTAGGCACTCCCCAATCTCAACCAGTGAGTCTAGAAACTTGAAACAAAAGCTACGTACTTTGAAGGAAGCTTCCCCAACAAATTGAAGATCAATTGTGCATCCTTCCTCTCGATGCCACAATCTTTGTATTGTGCTCTTAGCTCATTTGCCTTATTGACATATGCTTGGATTGTAGCTAAGTTCTTAGGATCCAAGTTGAGAAGTTCAGTATCGAGTGTATACCCTCTAATCTCATCCACTTGGCCATACAATTGAGCAAGTTTATCCCAAGCTTCTTTGATTGTTTTACACTTTTCAATGTGAAAGATAGAACAAGTGATATATATTGTCTCAACTTTTTGAGAGTCGGACTTTTTAATGAGCCATTTAGTTTCCAGATTAGGATCATCCTTAGGATTTCAGGGTTGGGAAATTGCTCCATTAGCATAATGATTTAATCCTTTTTTCCAATAATTTACTCAATTTATTAATTTTCCATGTTGCATAATTATGTGGAGTTAAAAGTGGAAATTCAAGAGAACACATAATTGAAAATGAAAAGAGCACCAAAGAGAGGAACACAAGCACACAAGATTCCACCCAAATTCACTCAATCAAAGAGCCACCCCCTCCTCCCCCTCGCCCCAAAATAATGATTTACCACTTTATAGTTTATACACACTATGGCCACTTACAAAACAAGAGAAAAGTAAACTTCTGTTTTTGATGTTTACAACTGCCTTAATTGCTATAATAGACTCAAATTATTGATGCTAAAGATCAAACTAAAATCCTAGCATTACGATTGCCAAAATTGGCCAAAAACGACCAAGTTTTGAAAGTGATATTTCCGCCCACAATGGCTACAAATTGATAGAAAATTATAGTAGACAAAAATTTATGCACTTTAAAAAACCCCCGAATGGAGTTCATGTGAGCCCGAATGAAGCCTTTGAAGTTGCAAATGGGGATTACTTAGCTACAAGTGTGAAAAAATGTAATGAAAAAATCATGCATCAAAATAGAAAACCAACTCAACCATTGAGAAACTTATGAAATTCTACCCCAAATAAAAAAAAATTGCACTAAAAAATAAGCTCGTATGATCAAGATATGGGCATTTGAAAATCAACTTCAAAATCTAAACTACCAACCATGAACGGGGGTGCAAAACCATTTATCCCACATCAAAAAAGGAACCTTTTAACTCCGCATATACTTCAATGCACAATGACAAAATTTGATTGATGCATGTGCGACGTATACACTAAGCACCACATAAATGTTGATGTACAAGCTAAGTGCCTTGTAAATGGCAACTAAGTGGATAATGTGGACATTTCTATGTGCTGAGTTGGCGAGTCTCCACGTGGCGTGTTGTTTGTGGATCAAGGAAGTGTGCACTAGGAAGAGTGCACCTTGTGGTGTCTACGTAGGCGTGTGTGGCACCACGTCAACAATTGGTTGACCCTTGGGAATTTGATTGGTATGGGGGTGTCTCTGAGAAGGATTATAGCTCTGCACAGATATGACCTGCCCAATAAAATTTCGCAGTTTAAAAAAAAAATGAAACTTACATTCAAAATCAATTATGTAAAATTATTTTTATGTTTTATTAATAAAAAACAAAACGCTGAATGAATTGCACAATAATTTTAAAAAAAATCATACTTCCTGTGCAAGTATGGCCGTACGACTTACCTGCCAAAATTGTTTTTGCCCTGAAAACAACTTTGTCCAAATTTGAGGATTTGACAAGCGATCCTAGATGTTTTGGCCCTTCTAATTGCGATGGCAAGGTCAATTTTGGCCCAAACTACTCAAAAATGCTTGCTACCTCTAGGATTTGGAAAATGCATGCATCTTCAAACGCTTGCAAATTTCACGTCTGATGTCCACTTTTAATGTAACAAAAGGTGATTTTGACTGGAAACATCCTTCTGAATCCAATGGTGATCTTAGAGTTCATCCAACAAGCTCCAAAATTGACAAGCAACAAACACCACGATAATACCAACCCCAAATTGCACCAAAATTCTCTCAAAGACTATCCAAAGGCAACTCTATGGGCTTTGATAACATGTAAGATTCGGCTATGGAGATAGCCACCCAAGATCTAGAAGCCAAATGGAAAACACGATACAAGAGAGAATAAATATAACAAGAATAAACTATGTTCTTACCAAGAATGCAAATAGAATCAATACAACAATAGCTGATAGCACATAGGATACCCCTTGCTTATATAGCCAAGGTGAGTACAAAGGAGTGAATGAGACAATGACAAGTGTCGTTGTCTCATTGTATGATAATCAACATGAAAAACTATCACCCCACGAAAGATGGATAGGTGATAGAATGATAACACCACAAAAGGTGGATCACCCACCAAAGGTAGAAAAGTCCATCCACTATTAGTGGATATGATAAAATAATAACATGATAAGTCCACCTAAAGAGGAAATGCACCAACTACTCCTATGCAGTTCTCTAAGTAAGCTTAAGTAAAGTGTTATTAGGACCTAGGTGACAATTAAACAAGGTAAAATGCCTTAATTACACCAATAGTTATCAATCCTATCTTTAATGGATAAATAGTTTGTAACTCTTATTCAAGGAGACTTTCACTCTTTTGCTAATATCGAATATCTTGGTAATCATTCTGTGTTTTTGCTTTTTTTAATATGCACTGCTAGTATTTGTTTTGTTATTCACAATCTGCAGAATGGAGAAGTTAATAATTCTGGAATTAATTTGTTAGAAAAAAAATAGTTTTGCAGAAAATCAGGATATGTCCCAGATTGACTCTTCCTCTGTATTATGCAACGTTTGCCTTTCTTCACTGTATACTGAACTTCACAACTATTGTTTGACTCAGATTCTGAGTTAAAAATATAGCCCAGCAAATCTTTCTTTCATTACCTTTTTTCATAGCATCCATTTCCTGTTTCTTTTAGTCCATAGACTCGCTTATAGCTTAGGTGATGCTCCATTGTTTCCCATTTCTGATTATAAATGGTTAAAGCTCAAATCCTGTGCCTTCCCTCTAGCTGTTCAATGGCACTGAAATGGAGGTGAAGTCAACAAAGTTTCATTCATAATCTGCTCCGTATAATTTGTGGAGATGATTCATCCTTATTTGTACCAATCCTTGCCACTGAGCACCTAGTGATAGCAAGCTGAAGGATCTCAACCTTACATAGGTATTCAACCTTCAGAATTTGTGCACAAGCCCATCAAAACCCTTGTTGATAAAATGTTGACGCTTCAGGTTTAGCAATAATCTTATCTAAATAGATTAGCTTTCCAAGTTGCTGCAGATCAAAATATGTCATTGCAAATCCTTTTTCCTATGTAAGATACATCGGCATTTGCTCCTAAAACAGTTCTATCTGGAGCCAATTGCTTATGCCTATAGTTAGCCACCCTACCCTCCCTTCCATCTCTCAACACAATTTTACTGTATTTTCTGAAAGGGTTTTCCCTGATTTTATGCCCTGGATAAACAAAGTGCTAATCCTATTTCATTTGATTCATCTTCTGCTCCCTTTCCACTTGTTTCATTCTCTATCCCATTTTATTTTTCCATTTTCTTTGAGCTTTTCATTCGTTTCATCTTACCTTATACAACATGGTGACTTGGCTTCCAGTTACATTACTGTCCGAGAGCATTTTCTCTGATTTTATGTCCCCCAATAAATGATGTTGCACCTTCATTTGTTTCATCTTCTGCAACCCTTTTCATTTGTCTCGTCCTCTTGCAACTTTCATTTGTTTCATCTTGCCTTAGAAGACATGATGACTTAATTTTCAACTCAGGGTTTTTAATAAGTTGCCAAACTCTAATTGGTTACAGGTACAGTACAAGTACAATTTTTTTTTAGGAAATGGATACATTCTAGACACTTCCATACAAAATGAAAAAACATATAAAAATTATAAATCTATACATGCTTGCAGCCTAATGACAGCAATGAAGTTCAGAATACAATATAATATGCATCTGCCATAAAATATTACAAAATTGAAACATGGTATACTCCTGCAATATCGATTTATCAAACTTGAATGTTACGATAGATATTTATTGTTAAAAATTTAAATAATATAATCAGAAATCAGGCATCATATGGGTGACCTTGGTTTGTAGATTAATTTGTAAGTCATAGATTAATTTGTAAGTCACCGAAAGATACAAATGCTTGTTGTGAGTTCAAACTCCAGCCAAACTGCAGGCTAGGGGATTTCTGCTTGCTGATTAGTTATAGTGGGGTTTAGCCCTTAATATGTGGCATGTGGTTCTCAATTCTCCTCATTAAAAAGTAGAAATAAAAAAATAAAAAGTAAAAAAATATCAGCATCATATGGGTCCTTGTCAACACCAATATCATCATCATCATTGACATTATATGTTGTAGGTAGATCAGAAATACCACAAGTAACCCCAACGCCACTCATTGGAAACGTATTTTTGGCTGTCTCACTCCTCAAAAAGTGAAAATGGCTGCATAATTAGAGGAAATTAGTGGCACTTCTTTTATCAAACAAAATGGAGTGCTTGATTTTCCCTATGACATGTCAAACAAAACTACAAGTGAAAATAATCATCAGTTTAGGGTCTAGAGTGCAATTTTGATGGTCAAAAGTCAAACAAAATGCATTGAAATTGTTGCCTGTCACTGCAATTGCCCCAGAATTGTCTCAACATAACTGGAATACACAATACACTCATGAATGATTCCAAATGAATCCATGCACAAAAAATGTGCCCTGGATAAATCCACAGGGCAATGAAACTCAATTCCAATTATGAAATAAATCATACCAGGTTCAGCCTAGATTTTTGGCCAATTCAGTATAGAGCTTTGATTATTTAGTTACTTACCTTATTTTCTGAAAGGATTTCCTTTGATTTTATGTGCCCCGATAGGCATGGTGACTTAGCTTCCACTTCAGGGTTCTTATTTATGTTCTTTCCTGAAAGAATATTCTCTGATTTTATGTCCCCTGATATATGGTGTATTGTCCACTTTTCATTTGATTCTTCTTCTGCCACCCCTTTGTTTCTTTTCCCTTCGGCCTCCTTTTCCTTTGTTTCGTCTTCCCTTAAAAGACAGAGTGACTTGGATTTCAGGTCAAACTTTTGCTTATTTACACATTTTTTTGGAAAAAAAGCACCTGATTTAATGTCCTGCAATAAGTGGTATGCTGAAAGTTTTTCATTTGTTTCTTCTTCTGCCACCCCTTCATTTGTTTCCCCTTTTGCCCTGTTCTCATTTGTTTTATTTTCTGCCCAATTTTCCTTTGTTTCATCTTCCCTTAAAAAACATGGTGACTTGGGTTCCAGCTCAGGATTTGACTTATTTATATTATTTTCTGAAAGAATTTCCTCTGATTTCATACCCCCTAATAAATGGCATGCCCAATTTGCATTTGTACCATCTTCCTCTCCCCTTTCAAATGTTCCACCTTCCCTTGGACGAAATGTTGAATTGTTTTCCAGCCCATCAGGGTTTTGATTATTAACACAATATGGTACTACAATTTCTATTTTACACATAACGCTGACCTGACCATGGGTAACTATATTGTCCTCTGAGATATCTATTTGTTGCTCAGATTTCTCCCGAAATTGAATAACATTCTCTTCATGTGACGGAAGTTGAGTTGCTGTTCCTTGCTTCAGTCTACTTTCGGAAAGGTGTGGATGAAATGGCCAGCATTTTTCAACATCTCTTTGCTGAACTTCTGCCACATAACGGCTGAAAATACAAAGGTTAAAGCATTAGGACTCCATAGCAGTAACTTCATTCATTACAGCTCCTATACACTTTTAGATTTCAGTAGCATGCCTGATCAATCCTTGTATAAATGGCAACAATGGAGTAAAAACATACACTGTTCAGTTAATTAGCCCAATGAACTTTTGTATCAATAGCAACAATGGTTTGAAAAAAAAAAGTCAGTTTACAAACAAATTAAAAGTTACCATTAATGTCAACTACTACTCGATTTTAGGCAAATATGAATAAAGTATACTGCACAATGATAAAAACATGCAAGGTCACCCCAAGGAGGAGGTAACTCAATAAAGAAAACTGATATAAAAAATACAGATTATGATCAAATAAGCCGACAAAGAATATATAAACAGATTCTGAGCACAGGGGAGAGCACCTTTATCAATAAGATACCAAAGAATATTTTCAGTAAATTCTAATTTATATATTAGTTTCCACTGCTATCCATAACTAGGTTAATGCGAATGAGAAAGTTGTAAATGTTAATTCATACAAGATTATTCAATAGACATCAAGAAAGCAGAAAAGAAAGCAAGAACAAATCATGCTCAAGAAGTTAACTGTAGAGAGTCTCACATGGCAGGTTTGAGCAGGAGCAGAAGTTTCCACAGGAAGAAAGCAGGAAAACTTAATTGATATTGTTTAACACGCAAATTTGTCACTCTTTTCAGCCCAGTCCTCTTGTTTAAGGAATTAATTGAATTTTTTTTCCTGGTTTATTGAGACAAACTGTTCATCACGTACATCTGAGATAATCATGAGGTAAGGTGGGTTGCATCCCCTAAGAGAATCTCACTAATCTATATATTAAGCAAGCGGGCTAAACTGAATCCTTAAAGTTAAAATATATTTTATGTAAAGCAATCATAAGTAAGAGTGCAGAAAAACCCAAGGTTGGATTAAAATTATATGCCATTTCTAAGATATAAAGTGGTAGAGTTCGACTTATTATACATCAGTACTAAGTCATAAGATCAAAGCTAACAGGGGATTGTATACTAATAAGGAAATCTAATGCATCAAACATCGTACTTTTAACATCCTAATAATTAGGCTAGGCTAAGACCTAAAATTTTACTTTACCCCAGTTGTGGCTGGAAGCACATTTAGCATCCCATCAACTTGGACATTTAGTGTATGTGTAGGTAAATGTGTGGGAAATGCTGACATTTTAATAGCTATACAACTCTTAATATAATTTGAAAGAGGAAACTTTTCCAAATAGGTAACTGCAAGCCTGAAGAAATCAGGTACTGCAAGTGAATTGTTTCTACAGGCTGCTGCTGTGGTGTTAGGAAAAGTTTTTACTGCCACAGATCCACTTTATCGCGAATCTGACAGACATCAAGAAGTATCCAAAGACACAAGGTGGCAATCTCACGGTTCACCACAGCATGATTATGAAAATATATGGATTGGCACCTCAAGTATTTTGTACATACTTATCAAGACATATCCAATCCATATTAAGTATTTTGTGCTAGTATTTTCATTTAGCATCCAAAAAGTGGACCAAGACTCAAATTTGTGTAGCATTCAAAATATTGAAATGAATGTAGCTGGGTCAAAAATGCTACAGGGAATTTCCATACCCCAAAACTAGTGTACCGGTTAGTTTTGACTATACAAGATATAGTTTCTGTTTATAGTTGGTAATCATTAGAAATTAATGTAAAAATTGGCAAAAGTTTTATGCAATGTCCAAAATATTGATATTGTTAATTACTCTCTCCTCTAGACAGAGAATTACTGTTGGTCAGACTATGGTCTAGTGACTGAAATTTGAAACAGGATTTCTTCCATGAAAGTAACCAAGTTTCAAACGCCTGCCATGCTTAGAGCCAGCTTGTACTGGGGTATGGACTTGACAAATAACTCTTCCATTCGAACAAAATAAAAAGCAGAATTTTATAACCCTGGCACAATTGACATGACACCCCTCCATTCAAACAAAAAGGGAATATTTTATTAATCCTTAAAAAGTGTCACACAAGACAAATGCCATTTGTTAGAAACAATCCACGACTTGGATCACAAAAAGATGTGTAACTCAGTGGTACAGTGCCCCAGAAGCAAATGGCAAATTCTAGGTTCCAACATTAACTGGTCCATAAAAATTTAGCATCATAGCATAGACTGACTAGAAACTCCAAGCACAGAAGTGTAACTTGAGGATAGATGTCAGAAATCTAGACTTGGGACCATAAACGGACAAGTAACTCAGTGTTAGAGCATCCCAGCAACAAGAAAGAAGTCTTTGTATTAGAAATGTGGCTAAAGGGAAGATGCCAAAAACAATGTACACTTTAAACCATTAAGGGACACAAATAGCTCCAGTAGAGCACCCTGGCAGCTAATTGAGATCCTAAATTTGAAGGCCCAGCTCATATCTCTTAAATTCAAGAATGTGAATGCTCATGTCTGAAAATAAAATCTCCCAAATAAAAATATTTCGAGGCTATTTGACTATTTCACTGATCAGCAATAATACTGTACAAGTAAAACCTGAAAAATATAACTAACTCTTGCTTTATAAATTACAATAAACAAGTATATCTGCTTACCGAATGGAAAAACCACTGAATGAACAAGTTCCGCTTCCCATCTTCTCTTTTCTAACACGATAGGACATCTTACAGCTGATATCATGTCCTTCACTCACAATGCAGTCGCATGTCCACCTAAGCCATTTCTTTAACAAAAAAGACGTAACTTTAGCCTTTGAGGCAAAATTTCAGTTCTCCACGTACTTGCAGACACATTTAAACACAAATTGACTCTCTATTTCACTAATGTGAAACAAACTGATGGAAAAAATTATAATTTCACTGCCTACTTCAATCATTTGAGAGATAGTTATGGGAAACGTCACAAATTTGAACGTCTACATCACTAAGTTGAGACCAATTGACAGAAAAAATATCACAAATATACCTGAATCTCAGGTCTGAGTAGTATTAAAAACACCTCTAATCCGTGTTATTTCAAAAAACTTGTCCTAATCTTTAGTCGTTCCATGTATTTTCACAGTCTTGTCTTAAATCCCTTTGAATGCTATTTTGCTCCAGGTTTTCCTTCTCTTTACTCAGAAACATGAAACATTGTGTAAAAAGATTTGGAGGAAACAAAGAACGGGAAAACATTAACCTGAGCCCCGTCATGTGGTCACGCATGTGACCGCGGGCGGATACAGCGCCGCAAATTTCCGCGCTAAATATTTATGAACTACGAGGCCTTGTAATTTCTGCAAATGCGACTCACCATCTCGAATATTACGCATTTGGTTACAAAGACAGTTCCAGTTTTTCGGGAGAATGCAAATTTTCTGAGTGAAAGCTCATGAAAGTCGAACCGGAGACCTGCTGCCAAGCCACCCAGGAAAGGAAAAACGTTGTGAGCATGATAGATGCAACGGTAACTTTTTTTAGTCCACGTCATTAGGTTCTTACACCTCGGGAAGTGCTTAAATTTTTTTAAAAAATCGAAGAAACAAAAATTTCCCTTTATAGAAATGAGGCGACCAAAATTTATGGAAATGAATCCCATCATATCAAACTGTATATCCATACCCCTTTTCACACGTTTTCAGCCTCTCTTGATTAGAATGTTATAAAAGTGGAGCATTTTTTTGGGGGTTAATTTAAGGAAAAAAATAAATTATATAGGTAAAACTTATTAGGTTAGAAGAGAAACAAATTTAATCAAGATAATAAAGCAGTCCTTAAGGATTGAAAAGAAGGAAATAATAAGATTCATTTTATAAATTGAATCGCTATCAATCTAAAATTACATAATTTGTTTTTAAATTTGTTGAAATTGATTGATAGTCTTTATATTTTTCTTATGTAAGATTTGAAGCTAAAAAAGAAGCAACTACCCAAAGAATGATATTAGAGTAAAGTCTTAGAAGAGTAGTTGTCTAATAACAATTATTAGAGAATACAATAGAACATTGCAATCACAATATTATGCACACTAAAACTAAAATAGGTTCTTTTGAACAGGGGATCATTATTTGAATTAATATCAAGGGGATCGTTTCCCGGCGTTTTCATCAAGATGTGATCCCGTCATACGCGTGTAATCTAGGTGTGATCGCTCTGTTTATGCTATTTTATGTTTTTTAAATTTATTTTGGTAGGTATGCTTGTACTCCACCTTGAGATCTTCAATCTCTCTACAGGCTCCTATGGAGCCTGTGTCAGATCCCATTAATGCGTTTGGTGAAGGCGTGAATGCCTCTTCGCCTATTATGCCTAAAAACATTCATACGTTGGGTGAGGGTTTCATTGCTTCATCCTCGCATGTCATGACCAAAACTTTCTCCACTGCGGTGGCCTCTCTGTCTTCCCCCAAAGCATCTAGCGTGAAATTCATCCTCGCTCAAGCTGATGGAGCCAACAAATCCGGTAAGGATTTTGGCAATGCCAATCCACCTCTCTCCATTTCCCCTAACGTTGAAATGGTGAATGAAATTTCAAAGGAAAAGAATAGGTTAAAGGATTCTGCTATTTTCTTTGCTGCTGTGGAAGTTGATAAATGCCCTGCTAGGAAATTTATGGATGACTGGTTTCACAATTTATGGAATTTGAAATTAGGTCTTCATATCTTAGTCTGTTGTCAGATTCAAAGAGGGTTGTTTGTCTTTTTTTTGCTAACCCTAGCTCGCAGGCTGAGGTCTTGAAGAGACAATATTGGTTTGTTGGCAGCACATCATTTCATGCCCTTGCTTGGTCTCCTGAGACTATTCACGAAGAGGTCTTGGCCCTCTCATCCCCATGCTGGTCACTAATTAAACACATGCCTCCATTTATTTGGCGTTTCCTCCCTCAGCTCATGGAGCCCATAGGAAAAGTGATTAGAATGGATGAAACATCACGACTCATACCTCACATGGATGCTAGGGCTTTGATATCTTTAAAACCTGGTATCGGCCTCCCTGGATGTGAATATTGAGATTGAAACTTTTGCTTTCCCACTTGAGATGCTTGGTGGCCTTTACGCCTGCTTCTTGTGTAAAGGTGAAGGTCACCTAAGGAAGGACTGCCCTATTCTGACACACAAACAATCTACTTCCAAAACCCCTAATCCGTCGAAAGAGAATGCACCCAAGGTGGAAACCCTAGGTTCTAAAACTTCTTAGCCTGAAATCTCCATGCCCGTGCCTAGTCAAATTGTCTCCTCTAACCCAAGCCCTAAAGACGTCCCCACTGCTCCTATCTTCAGTGCAGTTAACATTGATTCTGATGGATTTCAAACCGTGGTTAAGAAAACTGCCAAGCGTAGGAAGAGAGATGTCCAACAACCGATAGCTAGTGATGGCATTGTTTCTCCTTCCCCTCAATTATTCCTTCTCCCCCAGCCTCTACACTTACTTTAAATCCCTCCATTGGCATTACTCCCCAACCACTTCCTTGTAACGACATTCCTAATGATGTTGGGACTTGCAGCTCCTCCCAATGCCATTTCAATAAGACTTTTAAAGAACTTGAGGATGAATATGTCGTCGAAATCATCCCTGCTGCTATTGGTGATCTTACTTCCCAGAATTCTTTTCTTGATAAGTATACTCACACTAAAAATTCCCCCTGCGATAACCAAGTTGCCATAGGCATGGGGGTTACTACCCATATGCACTCGGATGATGATGACCTTGAAAGCATGAGTGACATGCCCAAATCTAAAAGGATGGGGCGGCCATTAGGTTCAAAAAACAAAAACCAGTTGAAAGAAAAACAAGGAAAACATCATGATTTACAAATGATACCTCTTAGTAGTGATCTTGACTCTAAATGTTCTCCCCCCCCATCAGTTTCCTCATGAATTACATCTCTTGGAACATAAGGGGGCTTGAATCCCCTGATAGAAAATTAATTGTTAAACGTTATCTTAATTTGATTAATTATGTTGATATTCTTATGCTTCAAGAACTCAAAGCTATGGGTTTTCTTTTAGATGTTAATCTTGATTACATATGGAGAGATGCGATTAAAATTTACACTGATCACCCCAGAGGTAGGGGTGGGGTGACTATTCTCATTAGCCCTAAATGGGCTAATCTAATTACGGGTCACGACATTTCTCCCTGTAACAGGGCTGTGTGGGATACTATTAAATTTCATGCCTTAACCATTGGTATTTTCTCTATCTATGCGTCTAATGACTATAAGGAGAGAGTCGATCTATGGACTTGGTTTGCGGCCCTTCCTAACATTCCCTGGATTTTAGGGGGTGATTTCAACATGATAGATCCCAATATGATAAACTAGTGGTCTTCCCTTCTCCTAGAAAGACCCGAAGAAAGTTCATTGGGATAGAATGATTCATCAGAAGACCCTCTTTGACCCACTTGGAGGAGGGAAGGACTCTAATTATGGTATGTGGTATATGTGGTGCAACTCACAGTGTGACACATCCAGAATTTATTCTAGATTGGACAGGTTTTATACCGATAGAAATTCTTTCTCTTTTATTCCTAATAACCAGGGTAACTTTGTCACTGTTACCCCTACTGCTCTCTCTGATCACCACCCTATATCTGCTTGTATTAAGGTTAATAACTTGACTCCTCGATGCAAGCCTAGCAACACAAAATTCATTCTCAATACCAGTCTCCTTCAGGATGAAGACATCCTTTCTGCCATAAACCTTATTAGACTCATCAATAAGAATAACCCTGCTTACCGCTCTCACATTGATAGATGGAATCAAAACATCATTGCTTGGCAAAATCTGCTTCAGACCATTGGTAAAAAGAATGCTAAAGACTTCAAATTTATTGAGAAAAATCTCTTTGTTGATCTGCTCTTGGCTGAAGAGAACATCCAATCCAACCCCACTGATGGCAATATTGTTTTTCAAGTTACAAAAGATGGAGATTCTCTTAAAAGACACCAACATATCAAATCCAAAGGTGCCATTTAGATCTCACGCCCATTGGCTTCAACATGGTGATAGAGGCTCCAAGTTTTTCTTTAATCTTCTTAAGCAGAAGCAGCTTAATGAGTCCATTGATAGACTGAATGTTAATAACATAGAGATTACAAACCCTGATGATATTAAGTCGGCCTTTTCCGTGTTCTATCAAAATCTCTTTGCCTCCGAAGACACTATTGAGGCTAAGAATCTTAGAGACAAATGTAAAACTCTTATCCCCAGCAAGATTACTAACTGTGACTCAGATCTACTCAACAAACATATATCTTTAGATGAGATTCAAAAAGCCATCACTATTTTAAAAGATGACAAGGCCCCTGGGCCTGATGGTCTTCCTATAGAATTTTATAAAGCTAATATCAGCTGGATTTGCAATGACATGCAAGATATTTATTCTGAAGCCTTTACTAGAGGATCCTTAGGTGACTCTATTAACAAGGGGATCATTAAGTTAATTCCTAAGGATGGTGATAAGGCTCTCATCAAGAATTGGAGGCCTATTACCCTCCTTAATGTGTCCTATAAGATTCTTGCTAAAATCCTAGCCCTTAGACTTGAGGTTATCCTTCCCAAGTTTGTTTGCTCCACTCAAACCAGATTTGTTAAAGGTAGATATATTCTGGAAAATCTTATCACCAGTTGGGAAGCCATGAACTAGGCCAAACATTCTAATCAAAATGTGGCCATGTTTCTTCTAGATTTCGAGAAGGCTTATGATAGAGTTGAGTGGGATTTTCTTCTCATGATGCTCGAGGCTTTTGGATTTCCCATCCCCTTTTGCAAGATGGTCATGACGCTTCTTAAAGATGCCTCTGCCCAAATCGATGTGAATGGTTCCCTCTCGACCCCTTTTTTGCTTGGTAGATCTATTAGGTAGGGCTGCCCCCTTTCCCCTTCCCTTTTGTGATTGCCTCTGATGCTCTTTCATACATCCTCAGAGATAACTCTCTTTCTCCTTGTGTTAAGGGCATCTCTTTACCTGACAACTCTGACCTTATACACTGCCAGTTTGCTGATGACACTACATTATTCTTTGAGCTCAATGAGACCAACTTTGAAAAGCTGCATAATAAACTTAATTTCTTTTGTTCTATCTCTGGTGCCCGGTTCTCCCAATCTAAATCGATTCTCCTTGGTTGGGATGCTCGGCCTCCTAACTAGATTGGTAAATTTGGATATCAGTGGGAGGCTCCTAAAAAATTATCCATTATCTTGGCATACCCTTTTCTGTGGAGCCGTCTCTTAAGGAAATGTGGTTATGGATAAAAGAAAAGATCGATAAAAAGTTGTCCAAATGACATAATAGATCTCTTTCTTTGGCTGGTAGAGCAAAAGTTTGCCAAAAAATCCTCTCATCTACCACATCTACTACTCTTCTACCTGGATGTTTAGTAGCTACCAGATTTTGGAGATTCAAAAGGCCATTAGAAGTTTTCTTTGGTCTGATGGTAAGGGTAATAAAAAGATGCATTCTGTTAAGTTGGAATGGTGTCACACTGATAAATCCTTTGGGGGTGGGGGGGGAGTTGGGGATCAGAGACCTTATAATTCAAGGGATTGCCCTTGCCACCAAATGGATATTTCACTCTCTAGAGGGTTCTGAACCATGAAAATTCCTAGTTAGGAATAATATTCAATGTGGCTTCCCAAAAAATGCCAAAACTTGGAAGAATCTCCCTCTTGGGGATCTTATTGAAGGGAACTTCCTTGTTACTGTTCAAGGATTTGTTGTTTTTAGATCCATTTGGAAAGCATGGGAGCATGTTAGGATTTTCCTCCCTTCCAGGGCTTTCCATGATAATAACCTCCTACATGGTGAGCGATCCATTTGGTGTCCAACCTTTGCCTCTCTGGCAAACCTCTTGCCCTCTCTCAAGGGTGTTCGGCCAAATCTTGGGTAGGATTGGGAATCTCACAATTTATATGTCTATTTGAACAAGATGGACTTATAAGTTGGGAGGTTCTCAGTTCCAATTATAACATCCCCCACTCTCAAAAGAAAACTTATAACATGATTGTCAAAGCTTGTAAAGACCTTCCTGCTATCTGCCATGTGAATTCTCATAATTTCTTGATATGAAGTGGTCGGAAGGGTCGCTGGTGACTAAGATTAAAGCTAAAAATATATACAATGTTCTTGCTTATAACAATTCCATTATTAAGCATGTCAATAATCTGTGGTACTCTGATCTGGATGACAAGTCGTGGAATTTTTTTTTTAATATTATCTGAAAAGCCCCATTGATCCCAAAATCAAATGTTTTAAATGGCCAATGTTGCCGGTCAGGCTTCCTCTAAGAAAAGATCATACCAGTGCTGAAATCTGTGAGATTTGTAGGCTTCCTGATACTTGCAGACATATTCTGTTTGACTGTACTATTGCTAAAGAAATCTGGTTGTTATTTGGCATTACTTATCCACAGAATGTTAATATATTTGAAATTATTATGGGTTATATTTTGGGTTTTAAAAAAGAATCAAATCTTTTCTGGAGTATTCTATCATCTAACATTTTATGGCAGATATGGAAAAACAGAAATGAAGATAGGTATCAAAACATTCCAAGAATCCTTACTGAGTCTTTCCGAAGACTCACTTTTTTTAAAATTTCCTCGCAGGTTATGATAAACATGATGATTGATCGGGAAAAGCTGAAAAGATTCTTGGAAGTGGGACATGCCACGATGTTTGTTTTTGAAATGAAGAATCGCTATGAATGGAGGAAGCCCATGGACAACCTTACTTCCTTTGAAGAGGCAGTTAACAAGCTGAACCTAGAGATTAAGAGGGATAAAAAGAATGCCTCTGATGACAAAATTCTTATGTTGGATTAGATTCAAGATAGGATGAGTACTGTTTGGATGGAAAGCCCGAAGGGGTGGACTACATGGGCTCACTCTTACAAAGATCTCCTACATTAGATGGGCCCTTTCTGTTGTGACTTCTTGTTGTTACTGCTGCTATCATGTATTTAACACTTTGATACACTCAGTCTTTTTTTTGTTTGGTAAATTTTGATGATACTTGGTTGATCTCAGTGTGAGGCAGCGCCTCCCAAATTTTCTTGCTTTTTTGTATATCTCCTTTTGACCTCTCTATATTTAATACAAAAAAAGAGGTTCTTTCCAATTCAACTCATGATAAAAAATACTAGAGAATTCTAAAATTGCAACCTATTGCTTCTTGACAAATGTGCAATCTTAGAAGTCGTGTTTCATATTTTTAGCACATGGACAAAAATGGTAGCTAAATGGTTGAATTATAATACATTTCAATATATTCCCAACAAGCAACTTCTAAATGTAAGTTTTCTTGAACGAACAAAAAAATGTAAGTTTTCTTAGGCCAATACTAATGTTACACAATTAGTGTTTGATTTCTAAATTTGAGTGCTCATTTTAGTTCAAAAGTTGGAGCTAAATCTATTCTTTCATATATTATTAAGATAAGGAGTAAGAGGTCAACAAAGAAGGATTTGAATAAAACTTTTTTATGAGAAAGGTAATTGAAATGACTAAAAGACAACAATCTCCAATCCGTAAAAAGTTGCATTCCTTGGGAGTACATAATTTCATAGAAAGATCTATAAGCACTAGTATTTATATTTATTGTTTAGCTCATAACGCTCTTTGATAGTCTTTCAAAAAACTTAATGAAAAACAATGCAATTTTATATAGAATTATTGAACCCTTGGGATTCATCCGATAGTGTGATGGTTAAGTGGTGGTGGTGGTGTGGTCATGAAGGATCAAACTATCGTTGGACCATTGTGATCAAAGCTTGTGCCTTCCTTGATATAATGTGCTTGTGGGTTTGAACCTCGATATTGATCATGTTAGTGTTCATGTCAGGTGACTTAGTATTTACATTCATGCTTATGCTCCACATCCTCACTGGGATGGTGTCCTAATAGGCTTAATGACCTTATTGGGCTATTGTGCTCATGGGTTTAAATGAGGTTTTGTGTTGCAACGACCAACTGCAACAACGTGTTTCAATGGGAGAAACACATGTTGCCAACAAGAAAAAGGGTTTTTGAGCATTGCAGGTTAGAAATAGAATTAAATCTTTTAACATTTATTTTACTGTATTGAAGTTTAGTGATTGTTTTTTTGTGATGAAACATTTTATTTGTGAAGTCGCATTATAATAAGTTAATAATAATAATTTAATTTCTTATTTCAAATTTAAAGTTTAAACTATATATATATAAACTAACATGTCTTTTTAATATTTATGTTCTAATAAATAATAGATTGAATAATATTTAATTTTTATAATATATTATTAATACTGTATAATATTAATAATTAGAAAATCTTATAAGGAGTTTTAATTTCTTCCATAAATTATGCTTAAACTAATTATATAACATTTTTTTAAAGATTTAGTTTTTAATAGTAACATTTGTATGTAATATTTCAATATTAATAAGATGGTTTTTAATTTATATTATTATTGTATTTAATTTTGGA
>MU223598.1:3350440-3371211 GCA_018584345.1 Thuja plicata | reverse complement strand
GATAAACAAAAGTTTGAGACTTTTGAATACTATAATGGTGGTTCAGTAAGAATGGAAAATGATACACCTTGTCCAGTTGAAGGTAAAGGAACTATAATGTTGAATAACCTGATCAAATGTGAAAATTTTTACTAGGTAAAATGATTGAATTATAATCTGTTAAGTGTTTCACAGCTTAATAATATAAGTCACCGAGTGACATTTGAAAATAAGAAGGAAAAGATCTTCAATGAATCAGGAAGGTTGATTGGAACTTGTGAGTAGACAAAAGGTAACCTTTTCTATCTTGATGACACTAACACCACTTGTTTAATGGCTAGAAACAAAGACATATGGTTGTGGCACAAAAGATTGTGTCATGTGAAATTGACAACATGATAAAGATAAGCAACAAAAGGAATGACGGAGATTTACCGAGCATGACTAAGCTCGAGCATATCATGTGCAAGAATCATAAAAAGGGTAAGATTACAAAGTCTTGTTTCAAGAGTAAAACCCATACATCTAATGCAATTCTAGAAATAGTCTATACTGATCTATGTAGACCCATGAGGAAAAATACTTACTATGGAGATAGGTATTTTATTCTCTTTGTTGATGATTATTCTAGAATGATGACAGTCATGTTCTTAAAAGATAAATCAGAAGCATTCAAGATGTTTAAATGGTATAAGGCTATGGTAGAAAAACAAAGTGAAAAGAAATTAAAATGCTTAAGGTCAGATAGAGGAGGGGAATTTACTTCAGATGAATTCACTAACTATTGAAATGAGCATGGAATTAAAAGACATGTTTCTGCACTGAGAACACCATAGAAAAATGGAATTGCTGAAAGGAGAAACAAATCAATTGTCGACTGCGCAAGAACATTGATGATTGAGAAAAGCATCACTCAAACTTTCTGGAGGGAATCTATCAGTACTACTGTCTATACATTAAACATAGTACAAATAAAGGACACAAATGAGACACCCTATGAGCTTTGGTATGGTCATACACCCAATGTAAGTTACTTCATAATCTTTGGTAGTCAATGTTATATTTTGAAGGATGATAGAAATGGAAAACTTGACTTCAAAAGTAAAGAAGGTATCTTTCTAGGGTATTGAACCAAAAGCAAGGATTATAAATGTCTTAACAAGTCATATAACAAGATCTTTGAAAGTGAAAATGTGAAAATAGATGAATCTACAGAAAAGAATGATAAGGAAAGTAGAAGATAACCAGAGGACTACAAGAGGTTTTTTTATACAAAACCTGACACTCTTCCTGAGCAACAGTGTATCGCTCCTAAGAAATAGAACATTGCACCCAAGCATCATGCTGCAGTTACCAAAAATTAGGAAAATCCTCAAGATGATGTTCCGAGCGATGGAGATCAGAACGAAGGTTAAGAAGATGATCATAATGATGAACACAGAGATGAACCAAAACTTGCTAAGTATATATGAAGACATCATCCACAAAATCAAATCATAGGAAACAAGAAGGCTAGAATGAGAACAAGAAGTAAGTCACTAAACACTAAATGTTTACTTTGTGATTTTGAGCCTAAATTTGTTAATACTGCACTTGAGAATAAAAAATGGGTCAGTGCTATGAATAAATAAATAGAACAGATTGAGAAGAATAGTATATGGACACTAGTACCAAGACCAGATGACAATAATGTCATCAGTACCAAATGGATATTCAAAAACAAGCTGAATGAGAATGGATAAGTCACAAGAAACAAAGCAAGGTTAGTATGTAAGGGATATGCACAAGAAGAAGGCATTGATTACGGAGAAACCTTTGCACCTGTTGCTAGACTAGAAGGAGTTATAATCTTACTTTCTTATGCTACATTCGAAGGATTCAAGGTATACCAAATAGATGTAAAATCTACATTCCTAAATGGAATACTAGAAGAAGAGGTATACATTGAACAACCAGAAGGGTTTGTTGATCCAAACAAAAGAAACATGGTATGTAGACTGCATAAAGCCTTGTATGGATTGAAACAAGCATCTAGAGCCTGGTATGAAATACTTCACTCATATCTCATTAGCATAAAATTTGTTAGAACAAGTGAAAATAAAAATTTGTACTTAAAAGAAGATACCGATGGTAATATTCTGATTACTGAAATTTTTTTTGATGATATCATTTTTGGCGGAAATGAATTGTTATGCAAATCTGTTGCTAATGAAATGAGAAAAGAATTTGAAATGTCTATTTTTGGGGAGAACAAGAAGAAAAAATATATATCACTCAGTCCAAATACATAAGGGAAGTGCTAAAGATATTCAATATGGAAGATTCCAAACCAGTTGGAACATCTATGGCTGCCGGATGTAAGCTAACAAAAGAGGACAAATCAAATGAGGTAAATCAAACCTTGTATAGATCAATGATTGAAAAAATAATGTATGTTGTTCATACCAGACTAGATATAGCACATGCAATTGGAATAGTTGCAAGATTATCTGCTAATCCCAAAGAATCACATATGACTCTTGTCAAGAGAATTCTGAGATATCTGAAGAACACTGAGGACTATGGATTATGGTATAAAAGAGAAGGAAAATTTGAGCTACAAGTCTATATAGATGCTGACTAGGCTAGAAACATTGATGACCAAAAGAGAAGAACTGGAGGAGAATTCTTCATGGGTGACAAACTTGTCACATGGATCAGCAAGAAGAAAGGATGCATCTCTCAGTTTACTACATAAGCAAAGTATGTGGCTGCTACTGTAAATTTCTCCAATATTTCATGGATCAAACATTTGCTGGAAGGTATGAATATGAAGATTCTGAACCAGTAATTATGTATTGTGATAACACCAGTGCAATTAATATTTCTAAGAATCTAGTCATGCATGCTAAGACTAAGCATATTACTATCAAGTATCACTATCTAAGAGAACAAGTGCAAGAAAAGGAGGTGATACTAGAATATGTTCAATCAAAGGAACAATTAGCTGATATATTCACCAAACCATTACCGAGAGATACATTTGAGTACTTGAGATAGGGACTAAGAGTCCAACCCTTGTCTATCGATCAATAAGTTGACTAGGAGGATGCATCAACCTACACACAATCTGAGGATCATTCATGTTGATGCAAACACTAAGATGAACAAAAAAAGATACATATTTACACAAAGAGGTACAAGTATGCACCAAATACTAGAGAAATTGTATTGTTGATGGATAGGGAAATTCATGGAATATATTATATAAAGGATGGAACATGATATAAATGATTTTTTTTGGCATTGTTGTCAAAGGGAGAGATCATCTCATTATCATAAGGGAGGAGAGTCATTATCATAAAGGAGATATTATCTCATTGATCATAAAATATTATATCATTATCCATAAAGAGAAGTTCTCAAGAATCAAAAGAGTTAATCAATATTCAAAGGGAGAGAGATTGATTACATATGAAATATCCATCCAAGAGAGAGAAGTAACAAAGGGAGAGAATTCATACAAAGAGAAAGATTACTGTCAAAGGAAAAAGAGATTATCAAGAAGAGGAACAGTCAAGGAAGAGCACATATCAAGACAAAGACATCAGATGCTACATCTATCCAGTCAACATATTAAAGATTGAAGAAACCGTTCTGCAAGAAATAAATCTAAGCTTTTAGAGTTTACCAAAAGCCAGACATTTGTAATAGTTACAATAGGAAAGATTGATGAAACTGTTATATTTCATATTGTATTAGTGATAGTATAGTATGATAATGTAGCATATTGCCATCAATGCCAAAGGGAGAGATTGATGACATGTAACTGATTGAATGTTTGAAGATATTAAGTTGATCACCGAAATACAGAAAGATAATGCAAGACATTAAATTAGTTAATAGATTATATTGTCATTGATGTCAACTTGATATAATCTAATCTATTATAATAAAAGTGACAAAGACTTCATAGAATCAAAGAGATAAATATAAAGCTTTCAGTAATGCATAAAAGACAAGCATTCACTATGTGACTTCAAACACCAACGGCTAGTGGAACCTGATGGACAAAGATAACCAAAAGTCAAGTTACAGTGATGCCCAAGCAAGAACACCGACGAGCATTACCGACGAGAAGAATCACAAGCATACCCGATGGACATAATCATAGTGTAAACCAACGAAGAAGCCCGAGGAGAACTGGAGTGTTGATCGAAGCTACAAAGAGTTAAAACATTGAAAGTTAACTTGAGTTCATAAATGATAAAATATCTAGCTGGAAGAGCTAAATATAAACTTAACTAGTAGTTATCATTAATGTTTTCATCAACAAGATAAAGCCAGAGATAAGTAAAGGATTTAAAGCTATTTTTTCTAGTTGGCAAGACAATCTTTGCAAGATAAAATAGGAGTTTTTCTTTAAATCATATTGGCTAAGATTGCGGATCACACCAAGATCAAGAAAATCAAGAACCTAACAATGGTGATATCATGTCTATAAAGAGACAACTTAATTCATTTCGAAAAAAGGGGATTGAATGAAAAAGAGGGTGCTGAAGAGAAACTGATGAAGAACAACTTCATACAGTCCTAATCAATCAAGCTGAGGAAAGAGATAAAGTTTTCTACAGACACTGAGCAAAAGAGCATAGCATCATCAAGTAGATCAAAAGTGGAGCAAAGGTATTAAAAATGATATTTTGATCACATTAGTTTTATGAGCTTACAATAGATTTGAAAACTTGCAAGTATAAGTTGTATATGTGAATAGATCATATTGTTTCAATTTAACCATTGATTCAGAAGGTCTCTTAACCGAGCATGATTTAAAGATCCTTTCTATATTGAGATACATCCCAAGGAGTATCAAAAAGTTTGATCACAAAGATAGCATGAGATGCTAGATACCATTTGACATACCAGAAGAGTTTGGACTAGGAAGGTGGCATAAGAATGCATGATATCAAGTGACAAACTAATATTTTAAATCATCTAACAAGGTCACACCTAATAGTGTGTTTGTAACCTTTAACAGGGTTGGCTCTTCACTGAGCTCACTTCAGAAGAGTGAAAATTTTGGGTTATCAGTCTCAAGTGGTTTTTCCCTTAACAGGGTTTCCACATTAAAAATCCATGTGTCAATGTGTTTATGAGTCATTACTTTAGTGTTTTGCATTACACATAGCTAATATGGATTGATCGGTATAATCTAAGTAATTTACTATTTTTGGTAAATTAACAGACTGCTATTCGGTAAACATACATAACAAGGTTTAACAAATCATTCCGAGGAGTAGTAATTTAATAATTGTAGTTGAAGGCATTCATCTTATAGGACTGAAGATAACTAGAGGCTTAATATTGTGGCACTAAGTTTTTGGGTTGATTAATTGGAATATTTTTGAGGCCACTGATTCACCCCCTCTCAGTTATTACTAACACTAACATTAAGCATAAATGACAAGGGCGATTAGTTTGATTAATCTTCAAGCCTGCAAACACCTATAGTCTTCTATAGCACTATCAAAAATTTACTAGCTATAATAAGTACCCAAGTTTGATGCTATTAAGCCACCAAAAGACACTTTTCAAACCTGATACAAATCCAAGAAGCCTGAGATGAAGAATAATGAATATTAGACACACATACATATTGAAAGGAGGGGTGAATCAATATATGTTGAATCGCAAATTCAAATCCAATACAAGATTAGAACCATTGTTGGATCTTACTTTTTCATTAATACAACTATGTAAATGATAAACACTATTAAATATAACACATAAGAACACCAAATATAGATAGAAATCCAAAAGCAAAAAATCACAGGTAGAATAACTACTTGGATTTACTATCCTAATCAAGCCTCACAAAGAAATATGAAACTTAAAATTTTTAAAGGGCACCAACCCACCAAATACACCAATCTTCTTACAATGAATTTGAAAACATCAACCTATAGGTAAGACCAATCCCATAACTCAAGAACTGAGCGTCAACTCATATTATGATGCACCAACCTCAAATATAGCAAGACATGATCTATGGAGACCTTCCAAAATCATACTACACTATCATTTATATATAATATTCTACAAAACACTCTCGGTGTGTAAGATCTACAACTTGATTCACGCACCTTAATTCATCTCTACTAATTAAATAAGAAGCTCCCACAACTCTTTCATCACACTTACACACGAGCACACACACTAGGAATGGACCTAAAGCAAGAATATATATGCATTATAGTGATAATTATATTCACATGTTGTCCTAGAACACAATCATAATATTCACAAGTCATCCACATGAATAATCCTTAACTTAAACATGTAATAGGCTAGGTGTAAAAGCCCACACATTACACTAGGAGTAAGGAAATGCTATGTGTTACCCAATATACACACTACTAGCCCTAATGACTAATATAATTGTACCTCTAACTAATGTAAATTATAGTTCTCTTGTGCATTAATCTAGAACATCAACCCAATCAACCAATAAACATAATCAAATCAATCATATATATAAAGAAGATATGGACATGAAATCACACATGAACATCATACACAATGAACACTAGATTTATGTGGAAAACCCAAGATGGAAAACACCATGTAGAAACTAATTCTCATGAAAAAGAACATCGGTTAAGGTGATTTTTACAATGAAGGCTCACAACTTAGATGCTCATTTCAGGTAATCTCATTGCTAGATGGGATAACTATCCTGAATAGAAAAACCAGATATCATAGCTAAAACATGGCTAACTGTCAAAATATGTAATAATGAGAAAGAATTCCACCAGTAAAATAAATCATACCAACTACAACACATAAGGATACAAAAACATGCTATCACTGATTACATACATTCACACATATAATGATGTCTAAATATCTTCTCCTCAAGTTCACATTGCTCATGTACAAATATCGAATATAAATCATCCTTTACTTATACCAATCTATGCAACCATATCTATCCATGTCAGCCACATACAATTTAAAATAGGTCACCACAAAAATTCCCACGATGGGAGGAATGAAACATGGACCACACCAAAATCTCATCGCTCAATAGAGCACACTATTCACTCATCAAACTATCTAGAGCCAAAGAATAAGATCTACATGTTACAATGCATATTACATTATTGAAACACAAATGCCAATGTCTAGATAGGTCTGGACCCAAAATAATTTATCTTAGTACATTACACCATGAATGAGACCAGGATAAATACAACCAAATACAGAACAATAGAGTACATAATTTGGAGCACGCCAAATTTGGATCACTGAAACATTAAAATGACCTTACCTGACCAATATGTTGACATCAATGAAAACCATTAATGACAACATCAAAAACATCATATTCCAACAATCTCCCCCTTTTTCATTGATGGATACATTCATCAACAACTAAAAAAACACAAAAATATCAGCACTAAGTCCATACTTCTTATCCCTGTTTGACAGCAACGACAAAGGGTGAAACTCCCTCTAAAAAATCACTCTACTCCCCCTATGAGGAATTCATCAAGCATTGATCCAAAAAATAATAAGCATATAATTCATCTAAGGCCCCTCTAGGGAACCCAGGAGAATTAGCCTTGAACATGCTACTAATTTTACTGTATATATTTTTTAAATATTTACAAACAATAATGATAACATCATGGAAGCATTACAATGAATCACATAACATACACATAAATTCAACTCAAACAAATATTACAAATCTCTAGGGTTCCATGACGTATAGTTACTTAAACTAACTAACTAAAAAGAACAACCAAAGAAACTAACATAAAAGATACTACAACTTTAATCATAATATACATCTCATATAACCAGATCACATATACAACTGATTCCCAAGGTACACATAATGAATCATCATCCACTACACAAGTCACAGGGTATGCAATAATGAATAACCATACATCACATCCTCTAAATGGATGTCAACCAATATACAAATAAGGTACAAATATACATCATCATGATAAAGAAAAAGTCTCCAAAAAAATAAGAAGATAGAACTACATCAAGGATCATCTAAGCATGAGCAAGAATATTGGATCTCAAATGGTAAAAGAATCACCACCACCTCACCACGTGGAACCAAAGATCCACTCCCACCATGCTGAGGAGATAACATCAGACCCACACACACAACTATAGAACAAGAAGAAACAATAAGATAAACATGACATCAAAAGTGAATGCACAAGAAGATATGACGCAAGGAGGGAAGGAAAACAGGGGCACAAGGCACTCCCATCTATCTAGACCACCTTGCAGAAAAACACAGAAGAAAAAACACAAGAAGGGAGAGAAGAAACACCATATTCTTTCCATTAATTCATCAAACTCATTGCATGTCAGGCTGTAAGGACTTCCTAGTTTCAGCCATATACATTCAGATTTTTATAGAATAATCTTGATACATGCAAGGTCACAAACCTGCGATCTGAATCTGCTAACTTAAACTTCTATCCCAAAAATCCACTTCGAGCTGATGTCCTAAATATAAGAACATAAACCAAATATATACAAGAGTCCATCAAAGAGGCCGACACTCAGATCCTAAAGATCCAACATAGGAAATAGTAAAAGACCCATATTTAGGTCCACACATATCCCAATTAGTGATCCCACATTAATTATGCTATGAAAATTAAATGCAAAAGTTGGCCAAAAGATCCAATTTAGAAATAAACAACTCGGTAAGAAGATGACTAAGAAACATGAACAAATCAGTAAGAAGATGACTGAGCAACATGAACAACTCAGTAAGAAGGTAACTAAGAAATAGAAACAACTCAGTGAAAGAACCCACTGAGTAGCTAATATTCACCGAGACTCATCGGTAAAGAAAGATAGAACAAGTAACCGAGCAACAACAGTTACCGAGCAGCTTCCAAGCAAGCTAAAGAACAAAATAAAACATTTTTTTGGTTGATCAGGATTGCCAAAGAACCCAAGGTGCTCCTGCATCAGACACTTGGGGTTGAAAGAAATGATTCCTTGAATCATGTGTCAGGTCCAACCTGAAATGAATCCAACTTATATTGAGAAATCCAAGATGAGTCCTTAATCAGTCTGTTCTTCCGTTTTATCAGATAGTCCATGTATTCCTTTCCTCTTATACTTCTGCCAACTCTCTGTTTCAAAATCTGTTCAACTTCCTCTATCTGTTTCTTAGGATAATCACTCGATATTGTCACTTCTTCATTAGGTTTGTGACACTCATACAAATCTGAATTATTGAATATAGGTGATATATCCATGGCATTAGGTAATTCTACTTCATGAGCATTTCCACTGTCAAACCTTCTCAATATTTTGCAAGGACAAAATTTCTTCATCTTCAATTTTTCATAAGTTCCAATAGGAAATCTTCCTTTCTTCAAATGAACAATTACTGCATCACCAATGTCAATTTTTTTCATGTCTCCTTGATTTATCTTCACTATTCTTGTATTTCTGATTACTTTGCTCCAACTTATGTTTTATATCCTCATGCAATGTCTTCATAAACTCAACAAACTTTTATGCTTCAACACTTCTTTTATCTTCTCCAGCAATGTCTCTTAAGTCTGATGTAACTCTTGGTTGGGTGCCATGAACAATCTCAAAAGGTGTCTTTCTAGTACTTCTATTCACTGAACTATTATATGAAAAATCTTCTTGTGCTAACATCAAATCCCAATTACTCGGTGTATCTCGAACTAAACATCTTAACAAGTTACCAAAACTTCATTTTAAAATCTCTATTTGTCCATCATTATGTGGATGAAATGTAGAACTATACTTCAACTTGGTGTCCAACTTCTTCCAAAGTGTTTTCCAAAAATAGTTAACAAACTTACTGTCTTGATCAGAGATGATACTCCTTGGTAATCCATGCAACCTGACAATCTCCTTAAAGAAAAGATCTTCTATATGTATTGCATATGATGTTTTTCTACATGGTATGAAATGTGTCATCTTAGAGAATCTATCCACAACAACAAATATGGAATGATTACCTCTTGCTTTCCTCGGTAAGCCAAGAACAAAATCCATGCTGATATCACTCCAAGGTTTCTCAAGAACAGTAATTGGTGTATATAAACTAGTATTCTAACTTATTCCTTTTGCAACTTGAAAAACTCCATATCTTTTCACAAATTTCTGAACATCTTTATACAATTGAGGCCAAAAATACATTTCCTTAAGCAAATTCAATGTTTTATTAATACCAAAATGTCTAGCCAAACCACTACTATTTTTTTCCTTTATCAAATTATTTCTCATTGATCCTCTCGATATGCACAACTGAATACCTTTGGAAAACATATCTTCCTGAATGAAATAGTCTTCATAATTACTTGGTTGATTTGGAATAGGTTCTCTGCACATTCTCCACTGCTCAAAAAAATCAGGATCATTTTCATACAAATGCTTCATATCATCAAAACCAAGAACTTCAATTCTCATTTCAGCCAACAAAGATCTTCTTCTACTCATTGCATCAACAACTTGGTTAGAAACCCCACTCTTATGCTTAATCACAAATGTGAAACTCTGCAAATACTCTACCCATTTCATGTCTCTGATTCAACTTATTCTGACTACCCAAATATTGTAAATCCTTATGATTAGTATACAACACAAATTCACCCAACATCAAATAATGTCCCCATTTCTTCATAGCTTGAACAATAGCATAGAATTCTTGATCATAGACATAATATTTCCTTTTTGCATCATTCAAATTTTCACTTAAAAAAGCAACATGTTTACCTTCTTGGGTCAACACAGCTCCTATTGCACTTCCACTTGCATCACACTCAACTTGAAATACCTTATTAAAATTAGGTAAGGCTAATACAGGCAATTCAACAACCTTCTACTTCAAAGTCTCAAAACTCTTATCAGCTCCATGTGTCCATTTGAGTTCTCTTTTGTCTCCTCTCATTGTCTTAGTCACAACATTACAAATAGAACTGAAATTTTTGATAAACTTTCTGTAAAAACTTTCCAATCCATGAAATGATCTTACCTCATTGACATTCTCATGTGTAGGTCAACTAAGTATAGCTTCAACCTTCTCTGGATCCATCTTTAAACCATCAGGTGAAATCACATAACATAAATACACAAGTTCTTCTTTCATGAAGGAAGACTTTTTCAGATTTATCAACAACTTTTCCTCTTTCAATCTATGCAATACTTGTCTTAGATATATCAAATGCTCTTCTCTAGTATTACTGAATATCATAATATCAACCAAGTAAACAATAACACATTTATTCAAAACTTCATTCATTAACCTCATAAACGTACTCGGTGCATTAGTTAAACCAAAAGGCATAACCATCCACTCATACAAACCTTCTTTCATCTTGAAAGCAATATTCCACTCATCACCTTCTCTGATTTTGATAAGATGATATGCAATCTTCAAATCAATTTTGGTATAATATCTTGCTCCACTCAAACAACCAATTATATCATCCATCCTCGGTATAGGAAACCTATACTTAACTATGATCTTATTGATTTCTCTTGAATCAGTGCACATTCACCATTCATCATTCTTTTTAGGTGCCAATACAGCTGGTACTACACATGGACTCAAACTTTCTCTGATTAAACCCTTGTTCAACAACTCATGAACTTCTCGGTTAAGATCTTCATTCTCAGTTGGTGTCAACCAATGTGGTACCTTGCTCAGTAAACTAGCTCTCATTGGTGGCAAGCCATCATGTACATTATCTGAAATGATCTCCTTGTACTCAGTGAGAAATTTTTCAACTTCTATATGAATTTTATCTTCTGTATTCTTACTCGGTTTGTTAGGAATCAAAGCATAGCAAATATAATCTCTTTTCAAATCCTTAACAAACTATCTACCTTCCATCAAACAAACTTTCACAGATGTACATATTTCATCAACATATTCCTCAATCAAAGGTAACAAGATTTTTTTCTTACCATCAACCCAAATAGTATATTTATTCATTCTTCCATCATGTATAGAATTTCTATCATATTGCCAAGGTCTACCCAACAAAATATGACAACAATCCATTGGCATAATAACACACAAGACCTTATCATAATAATTTCCAATTTTCAGATTCCTAAAACATTGTTCAATCACCATTAATGTATGATCATCCTTGATCCATGAAATCTGATAGGGCTTTGGATGCTTCATTCTTTCCAATTGCAACTTTGTGACCATCTCCTCAAATGCCATATTCTTTGAGCTTCCACTATCAACAATTACCTTCCAAACATTTTTTGCAACTCTACATCTGGTCTTGAACAAAATTTTCCTGATAGGATCTTGCTTATCTTTCTCACTCCAAAGTATCCTTCTAATCATGAGATTTCCTTCCTTCTCAGGTTCATTTGGTGACTCCTCTTGCACCAAAGCATTTATGCTACTACTGACTTTCTTTCTTGTATGTGTCCACTCAAAATATTGATGTCCTTCTTCACCACAATTGTAACAAGTTCCCTGGAACCCTCTTCTACTATAACCACCTTGGGAGTAATTACCTCTTCCTCGGTATGAACTTCCACCTTTCCATTCAGTCTTTCCTTTGTCTTGATGTGTCTAAAATTGTCTTGTTTGGTTCAGATCTACTATTTTCACCATGAGATATTCCTCTTCCTCTAGGAAATCTACCACCTCTTCCTCTTTTCCTTTGCTCATATCTCTTGTTCATTTTATCCTCAGCTTTTATGGAAAACTGATATGCCTCTTCAATACTCTCCATCTTTACCAAGCTGATTTCATCTTTTATAGAACTTCTTAATCCATTCAGATACCTTGCTATTCTTTCCACTTCATCTTCAACATATCCAAATTTGATGTCTAATATGTAGAATTCTTCAGTATAATCTTTTACCGAGCTATCTTTCTGCTTCAAACTTTGCATTCTCCTAATCAGGTTAATCTGACAATCACAAGGTAGAAACTTTCCTTTCAATTTTTTTATCATCTTATCCCATACCTTGATCTTGTCTTTTCCTTTTTTCTTTTGATCCAATTGCAGATGCTCCCACCACAAAGATGCATGACCTTTCAACTTTATGCTTGCAATCTTCACTTTCTTCTCCTCTAATACATTCTTATATTCAAAGTATTTTTCCATCTTAGTTATCTAGTCTATCAATTCATCAGAATATAATTTTCCACTATACTTAGGAGGATTAAACTGAGGTGTGGACTTAACACTTATCAATGCTCACAGGAATCTCTTTTCTTCTTGATCCACCACAAGTGCAGGTACAACTTCTCCATGCACTTCTTCTAATTCATCATCACTAACATCTTCAAGATGTCTTCCTCTGTGCTGGGCTATTTCAATAGCTTCCAATCTTGCAGCCATCTGTCTTAACATGCTAGACCTAGATCTACATTTCCTCCCCCACGAACCATCTTGAAACCCTCTGCAATCATAGGTCAGATCGCAATCTTCCACCCAACAACAATATCAACCAACTAGTGTTAGGGATTACAAAGAGGAACTTAGATCTAACCTTTTCTCTGATATCACCTTGACACAATGAGGGAAGGAAAATAGGGGCCTAAGGCACTCCCAGCTATCTAGACCACCTTGCAGAACAACATAGAAGTAAGAACACAAGAAGGGAGAGAAGAAATAATTGATTATTTGCATTAATTCATCAAACTCATTACATGCCGAGCTATAAGGCCTTCCCATTTTTGGCTGTATATATTCATATTTTTAGAAAATAATCTTTATACATGCGAGGTCACAGACTTGTGATCTAAATTTGCTAACTTAACCTCCCAAAACTCCTCTTCTAACTGATGTCCTAAATTTAAGAACATAAACCAAATATATACAAGAGTCCACCAAAGAGGTCGACACTTAGATCCTAAAGATCCAACATAGGAAATAGTAAATACCCAGATTTAGGTCCACACATATCCCAATGAGCGGTCCCATATTAATTACACTACATAAATCAAATAAGTTGGATAGAAGATCCAATTTAGAAATAAACAACTCGGTAAGAAGATGACTGAAAAAAAAGAACAACTTGGTAAGAAGATGACCGCGCAACAAGAAAAACTCAGTTAGAAGGTAACTGAGCAACAAAAATAATTCAGTGAAAGAACTCACCGAGCAGCCAATATTCACCGAGACCTGTCGGTAAAGTAAGACATAACAAGTAACCGAGCAACAACAGTTACCGAGCACTTTACCGAGAAGCCTCCAAGAAAGGTAAAGAAAAAAAGAAAACATATTTTTGGTTGATCAGGATTTCCAAAGAACCCAAGATGCTCCTGCATTAAGATCCTAGAATCTCTCTATAACAATAAGGATTCTACACACTACTAGAGGCACCTGACACATGTAGGAAACATAAGATGCATATAGGGAAGTGTCATCACATAAGTACACACTTGAGTTACTCTAGTACTCTCCCTTGGACCGTGGCCCCCAAGTGACTCTATGTGGCTCAGCAATCCTTTCATAAAGACAAGGATCCTAACTCTCATCCTAGCCTGTACTAGGGCTCAAGGCATGGGAAAAACTCAGAACATCTTATTAATTCATTTTAAAACTCTATTAATATATTATGTTATCACTTGTTAAGTTACTTTCAAATGAGTTACGCTAGTAGCCACTTAGGACCTTGGGCCTCATTGCAAGCCACTTCCCCTCTATACACTTAGTAACATGCCACTTTTATTTTTATTTTTTCTCTTTAAAAAAAAAAATCATAACATTGAAAAATAAAATAAAAAAATATTTAAAAATAGTTTTTTTTTTAAAAAAATCCAAAAATAATCAAAACACTAGTGTGTAAAATTCTAACGACTTTTTTTTTAATAAAATAATAAGAAATTGTGTTCTTTTTTAAAAAACTAGAAAGAGATAAATAGATCCTATGGAGGAATAATAGGAAATTTCTAAACGCCATGCATTTTTTTAATGGGGATTTAATAATATGCAAATGTATATTATTGTTTAAATGTTTCTGTGGCATGCAATTTAACCCTACTACTTGATTTTCTTCTAGATCTGAACCTGAGACTGAGTTTGAATTTGGTAAGGGTATGAATCATCGATCATAGGTATGGATGCAATACCGATCTGAGACTAACAACCATATTGATAAACAAACACAAATTCACATACAGTCTGGCAGGCATGAAGAACACAATCCATAATCAACCATTCATGCCTTCAATAACTTTTCTTTGAATCCCAATCTAGAACCAAAAGTTGTAATTCCTAAAACTTATGTCCGCAAAACCTAAAAACCTATTATGGAATAATGAACCAAGAAATCCTAATAAAGAAAACTCAGCAATCAGACCTGGAGCATGCAACTCCCAATCAACATTTAGAACTCAACTCTTAAAAAGCAGTGAAGCACTTAACTCATAATCACTGAAATCATAACTCCACCCCAACCTTATTTACATCACCCTTATTTATTATTTATTTTTAAATTAATAATTCTCATTTATGCAAATCACTCAACTTTTAATTTAAATGACATTTCAATTTCACTAGACTGAAAGTGCAACTTAATTGCATATTAATATTTAATTAATAGATTAATATTTTAGCATATTAATAATTATGCAATTGATAATTAAATATTATTGCATCAGATATGCCTATAATTTCAATTGTGGAATTAATAATTAATTAAATCATCTGTTATTAAATTAAGACTTAATAATTAAATCAATTAATTAAATATAGGCATTTAATTAATATTTAATTATTAATTAGCCATATACTTAATATATTAATGTTTTAACCTTATTAAAGGTGTAATTATTATCATTAATAATTACCATAGTGTTAGTGAACAA
Source organism: Thuja plicata (assembly GCA_018584345.1). NCBI lineage: Eukaryota > Viridiplantae > Streptophyta > Pinopsida > Cupressales > Cupressaceae > Thuja > Thuja plicata. The sequence continues at coordinate 3,355,370 of MU223598.1, read as the reverse complement.
ATTTGTCTCCTTCACAGACGCTCACAAGCTTAACTCTATCACCCTTTCTTAGAAACAAACAATCCACAATAGTTGGGTAAGTGTATGGTAATCACTTCCCTCTAAATTTTTAAGAGGTACAGCTCCCTCAGAAGATATTCAAGGAATAAAATTACTGGTATGCCTTTGACCAGAAGGCATGGAAGGTGAGCAACCATCTATCCATAAACATGGGATAGATGTGACAATTTACAAATAAGTAAGCAGGAACTGAAAACACAAAGGTTTCCAATTCAACATTCAAATCAAAAGACCAGAGGAAAGATCAAAACTCTATTTCATATTTTGTGTGACACATGAAACTCACAGACTTCTTTGAACATGCCAATACATTTTAATGGACAGTAGTTTATCAAAAATAATTGCATTGACACAAAGTTCAATAACAATCTAAACGAATATATTCAAATTCAAAGATTCAAAACATATTGCTTCTATCTTATGATAAAGAATGAGTCAAAAGACTATCATTCCCATCCATACTAAAAATTAAATCTAAAAATAAAACATACTATATCCTCCCCTCTGTTACAATGAAATTCTAAAAATGTTTTCCTCCCCTTCTTGTAGCAGCACCAACTCCAGAAAAAGAACCCCCTAAATGATGGCGATCTTACAATATATGTAGTGTATCTAGAGAGCCTCCTTTGGTCTCGTAACCAAATCTTGAAATAATTATTTTAAATAGTCAATATTATTCTCCAGAATTACCCCCGATAACTTCCTTTTCAGTTATAAAATTGATTCTTGATTATTCTCCTATCATATTTTTTTTGTCTCTTCCTCTCCTTGATGTTTAATGTTTTATAAACATTATATTTATAAAGGTAGGAATGATGACACCTGTCAAATTAAGGTCATGTGCACTTTGGACAAGTGGCATATGTTGGTGATGGAGTGTGTCATCATTTTGACAGTCACAGACATTTTAGATAGTACTGCACATAGGCGTCCATATTTTGCGATCCAGGCCAAATATTTCAAATTTCTTTGGTGAGGATTTAGAAATTTATCTTTTCTCAAACATATCCAAAACTCAGTCTGATCCAACGGTTTAGTTAAAAGTTATTGACCCTGCAACATGACTGATTTTCTGCTATCTGCAAATCCATGGTTATAGAATCTGTTTGATCTTTTCTTCTTCACAGTCATAAGGGCTCCCACCAATATTTTATGTCACATAAAATAGAGATCTAAATGATAATGCTAAGCTTCATGTCTATACCCATGATATACAATATAAGAGTGAGTATTTATTATCTTGGATGTTTCATAGCAACATGCAATAAATCTCCAGCATCATTATGAACTTGACAAGTTTTATTAGTCAATCTTGTTATTTGGATTCATGAATTGTAGATTTGAAATCATAACCATGAACTGACAAATTCAAACCAAGGGATTATGTCTCTATTATCATGGGTCAAGCCTTCAAAAATGCACCTCAGATCTCCTAAGCTTGTCCCTTTGAAATTATAAATATTGCCTTGTAACTTGAACTCTAAATTCTTGTACTAAACTTGGCTGTATTTGAACCATAAGAACCAAATTGAACCATTTTGAAACCTTTGAACCTCTTTGAACTACTTTGAACTAAGGATCAAAGTGGTTCAAAGTGGTTCATGAATGATGAAGGACTTCCAATGCTTGGCAGAAAGGAGCCGACTACAACAAGACAAGTTTGATACATTGCAGCGATTGACTCAAGGAGAAAAATCGACACTAAAGACCCATTACCGAAAGATTTGAAAATGGAGGAAACCAAAAAAATGATTAAATATATTGAAGGGTCAAGGACACTTTAACATGGTGACTCAAATAGACCCTAACACTGACTCTGTCTGGGGGACTGTATGTTGGAAAATATGCAGAGAACTTCCAGTATCTCTGGTTAAGGAGTAGTACCATAGACTATTGGGAAAATAGAGTCAAAGAAAAAATAAAGAAAGGGAGCTTCTTGTAGGGAGGAGGGGAACAGGGAAAAACAACAAAACACCTAACTGCCAAAACCAACTAAACTAGCAACAAGCTGAAACAAAGCGGACTAAACTACGCACAACAAAAACTTGCAAAGCAAGGACATATTTACAAATATATACGTAGGCAGGAAAATCCTACTTCAAAAGGGAAAAAAGAGAAGAAGTCATACATGACCATTAATCAGCTGCGAGAAATATGAGCCTTTCTGAAATAGTGGACTGTGCCTCAAAGAAGAAGCTCCAATTCACTGCTCTCTAAGGACTTCCTCACTGTTGTCCAACAAGCCAATACTATGTAGAAACTTAGTAACCCATAATTCTTTCCCAAAAAACCACATCTCATCATAAATCTCTAATTTTTCAGAGTCCTCCAGCACAATGTGTTAGTAATAACTGAGAGGGGGGGGGGGGGTGAATCAGCGGCCTAAAAAATTTATCCTTTAAACTTTAACCACCAATCAATACACCTCAAATTATTAAGTTCCTACAAGATGCATGCCATGAAATACTTATAATAATTAACTGTCTATCAGTTTACCTTGTCTGTCCTTATTCTCCTTGATAACCGATAAGCAGTAAAACTATTTATCGATACTCAATAAATATGCAAAGTATACCAATCAATCCAGAAATGCATATGTGAAATGTAAAACAGTAAAGTAATAAACCATACACACATAACACATGAATTTTAATGTGGAAACCCTGTTAAGGGAAAAACCACTAGGACCGGTACCCCAAATTTTCACTCTTTTGAAGTGAGCCCTGTTAGGAGCCAACCCTGTTAAAGGTTACAAACACATTGTTAAGTGCAACCTTGTTAGAGGATTTTATACATATAGGTATTCACTTAGTATCTAGCATCTATTTTTCTACCATCCTTGAATCAGCCTCCTTCTTAGACTGTCAATAGGCTTTAGGCAAATCTTGCTACCATCCTTGAATCAAACTTCTTCTTAGGCTGTCAATAGGCTTTATGCAATTTCAATGCTACTTTCATGAATCAACCTTTTTGGCAATCTGTTAGGATATACCTCAATTATAGAAAATGGTTAAGTCCTGCTCTGTTAAGAGACTTGATGCTTCAATGGTTAAACTAAAACACAATGACCTATTTCTAATGCAACTTGAATTATAGATTTTCAGATCTATTTAAGTACATTACCTCTATGATCAATGTATCAATTCAATTCTTTGTGCTCCACACTTTCTGCTTTGTGATGCTGTGCTTCACTGTTCATCGGTGTCTATAGAATTCTTTAGCTCTCCTTTAGCTTGATTGATTAGGACTGTATGAAGTTATCCTTCACCAGTTTCTCTTCAGCATCTTATTTCTATTCACTCCTCTTTCCGTGTATGTGATTGCTTGTGATTGCTTATGGCAATGAATTATGCTTGTCTCTTATATAGACATGATATTCCATAATTCTTGATTCTTGGCGTGAAAAAAAATCCATCCAATCTGATTTACAACTTTAACTCCTGATTTATCTCGTAGTTATCTTCTTGCCAACTGTACAAATATTCTTTAAATCAATTACTTAACTCTAATCAAATAAAACAAATAAAAAAATGAGTTAAGTCTATTCTTAAGCTCTGCCAGCTAGATATTTTGTCATTTTCTAAACTCTCTATCTTTCAGTCGATTCTACAGTTAGTCGTCAGTGACAACTTCCAGTTCTGTCGGTGTGACTCCAGTTAGCTTTGGGATCTCCGTGCGTTGGGCATCCTTGGATTTTACTCATCAGGTATCACTATGATTTTTCTTCATTGAGAAACACTATCTTCTGCTCGTCAGGCATCATTGTGACTTTTTCTTTGCCTTTACCGATGGTGTGCACTCTGTCGATGTTGTATGTCACTTAGTGAATACTTGAATTTTATGCATTGCTGAAAGCATAATCTTTGTTCCATTGATTCTCTAAAGTCTTTGGCATTATGTACATGACCGTATAGATGATATTAAGTTGACATCAATGAAAATACAAACCATTAACTAATTTAATGCCTTGCATCATCTTCAACTTAACATTATCAAACATTCAATCAGTTACATGTCATCAATATCTCCCTTTGACATTGATGACAAAATACTATATTATCACACTATACTATTTCTAATACAATTGTTGAGATTCATCAAATTACCAAACAGTTTGTTTTGATAACTGATAAAAATGTCTGACCCCCTGGTAAGCTTTGTGTTAGCTTGGATTTGATTCTTGCAGCTTTCTGTGTTTCTTGTACTAATGTGTCGTGTTCTCTTCTTGTGTCAATTTCTCTCTTTTGACTGTTCTTCTTCTTTGATGTCTCTGTCTCTTGTCAGCAACTCTCCCTTTGTATATGATTCCTTCATACAAATTCTCTCCCTATGTATATGATCTCTCCCTGTTTGGAGTAATCTGATGATGAATAATTTCTTGTGATAATATGGATACATTCTCTCTCTTTGACAACAATGCCAAATAAATATCTCATAGATATAAGACATTCATGTCAAACAATTATTTTCTTCTATCCATAATATATTCCTTGAATTTCCCTTATCCATCAACAATACAACAATATGCTCTGGTGCTCGGTTTTGATATATATTTTTCTGTATATAGATGTAGCTTTGAATTTCATCTTTTGCTTGCACGAACATGAATGATATTCTGATAATATATAGGCTAATGCAACCTTTAGTATTTTACTGACTAGTAGAAAAGGGTTTGACCCCTAGTCTCTTTCTTAGGTACTCAAATGTATCCTTGGGTAGTGGATTGGTGAAGATATCAGCCATTTGTTCTTTTGATTGCACATACTCAAGTATCACCTCTTTTTCTTGAACTTGTTCTCTTAAATAATGATACTTGATTGCAATGTGTTTTGTCTTGGAATGCATGACTAGATTCTTGGAAATGTTTATT
>MU223598.1:3327455-3340651 GCA_018584345.1 Thuja plicata | reverse complement strand
ATCTTCATAATTAGCTTAGAATATCATCTTCTTGAAGAAGATTTGAGACTAGTTCTTCATACTAGCTCTTGAATCTTTCTTCTTGTTTTGATAATCTTGCATTGCATTGGGATCCATAGCATTTTTGCGTGTTTGAGAGAGCACACCTACATCTAATCTAAAAGAGAAAATCAAAATGAATATAATAGGGTGCATTTGTTTACTAATTTTAAGCTCAATCTGATGTTATTTTTCATTCTTTGTTTCTTGCTTGCTCCTTCATGATTTTTAATTGATTATATGTGCTAACCCACTAATGTTTGAATGTTTGAGCTTTCTCCCAATAGGTTGAAGGATTCCTCGTACACATTCTGGCATGCCCGGTGGGACCCACGTCCCTAAATTTCTAACTTCTTGTCTTAATTCTCTTTAAATTTTGCCCATAACACAGATCAGCGTATGCGTTTCACGTAGAGGCATTTGCGAAAATGCTGATTCTTTTTGAACTGTAATTTAGTGTCTGCATTGAACCAGCATCTCTGATCTGAACTGACGTTTCTTCCTGGAAGCGCTAGTTTGAGACTTTGCTAACTAAACTTTTTGATTTATTTAGATTTTTGGTTTTCCTAGTGATTTTAGGCATCTTATCATTCCATTTTTAGCAGAGATTCATTTTACAAGAAGAAAAAATGCTGAATTTTCATTAAGGAAAATAAATCTTGATAATGGTTTAAAGAACACTAACTTTTAGTTCTGTTAATACTCTCAAAATGGCTAAATTTGATCTTACTAAAGACTAAAAAGAAGAAAAAGTGACTTTGTTTTCTGTCTTTTATGTTTGCAGGTACATCGGCGTCTGTGTAAATGCTGGTTCATGAACCGGTGTCTGCAATTCACAAATCAACATCTGTGCCCTGCATCGGCGTCTGTGCTCTATAAACCTCTAACTGGTATAACATCTCTCTGATTTTTCTGTGTTTCTAGCCTGTTTTCCACTTTCTATCATTTTTAGGCAAAAACCAAAATTGGTGTCTGCACCCTAAACCGGCGTCTGCACTCTGTTTAAGTTGGATTTATTATATACTAACAATTATTAAGTGGTTCTTGTGCTAAAAATGCTTGTCAAAGATCAATATTCATAGAACTACTAACTAATTGTTTTGCAACACCGCTTGTCAAAGACACAAACTCAAAACTACTCACATTTGTTTTACAGGTTGCCTCGGATCTACATCAACCAAACGATCATGTTTGTATTAGTCTTTTTTAGGCACCTAGACTAATTAGTTAGATTTTTTTGGTTAATCCTAAGTGAGTGTTAGGGGATTATGCTCTCTTCCATTTTGGGAAGATCAAAAACCTAGACACACTTACTTAGTATTGAACAATTTAATCTTTTGGAAAGAACAAAGTGTGTCTTGCGTGTTTGTGGAGAAAACGATACTAGATTGGAGAGTATGCTCTTTTCCCCTTGTGGGAAAATTAGAAATCCAGACTCCTTTTTGTCACCAATCTAGGTTACTATGAATCCTTTAGATGGGCCTACCGGTTGAGGAAAAAATCTCCTGGGAATGACCCACATGAGAATGAGGTGTAAGCCACACCACTCTAAATCACGTTAATCAAATTTACTCTTCGGGGTTAAAGCCTCAGGGTTCGGTTGGAATTTGAGCTTATACTCGGCTCTTATCTAACTTAAGTGTAGCCTCACGGTCTCAATCATGTTTACATGACCACTTTTGTCAAGACGCTCTATGGGGCTATATGCCTGAATCATGCTTGTGCAAACATAGAGGATACAATCGAACGGAGAACCATACTAAACACTCTAGGCTTAGAAGCTACTTAGAACACCCCCAAAAGGTGATAATGCTTGTGCAAGGAAGATAGTAACTTCCCCAAGATCACTCGTACATTCATGCCACCCTGAGCATTTGGAATCGGATAATACGACGTCATGACTGGAGCCATTGTGTGCTTGGTGACAACTATATTTTGATTAGCTCTTGTGTGTGTGCCTAAGCTTACGAGCAAGTATTTTCATGCTATGTCAATTCCTTAGGTATATTTTGTGCTTGAAGTGCTTGGAGAAATTGACAAATCCAAAACACAAACATAATATCCAATATTCAAATTTGTCACGTGCTTGTATCCTTTAAGGTTTCTTTGTCCCTTGTCAGATTGTTTTTAGACACATGCTTTTTATTTTCCAATTTTATTATGTTGAAATTGGTTCTTGCCATAGAACAAATCTATTGAAAAATCAGAACACGATCAAGCTTTTTACCAGATTATCAAGACAACATCCTTTTGCAAAAACTTTGGTCTTTTATGAGATATGTCCTAAAAACCTCAAACTATTCATCCAAGATCAAATATACTTATAGGACATGACCAATTCCAAGAAACATAAGAAGGTGAAAACTCTGTTACCACCCGTGCAAAGAAAACAGAAAAACATAACCCGAGAGGCTACCAAGTACCAACACATTATCGATTCCATCAAGCAAGAAATCCATAAACGAGAACAATTTGAAAAAGTGATTTAGAAAAAAAAGGTTTCTTGTTTCATGGGAAAATATTGTCTAAACTCTACTTTTGTGGGATTTGAACAATATGACTAGTCGGTTTACCACAACAAATCCAAGTTCATCCTCTTCTTAAGCTCACTTAGCTTGCATTTTAGGACCTCACTTAGGTTGTCATCTTTAGGAACTCATTACACACTCATCCTAGCATGATCTTGCATTAATCAAATCAATCCTAATCAGCCTAGCATCATCCTAGTCATCATCCAAAGCATCCTTTATCACAGCCCTCACTTGGTAGTGCATACCCTTTTGAGTTGCTAAAAACCTACATCTTAATCAAACCCCATCCTTGAATGTCCTTAAACTAAGCATTATTTTAGGATAATGCCCTTTGTCTTTTGTAACCTCATCACCTTGATCAAAAGGTTGGTTTTCATTAACAAAGAATCTCGTCCACCGAAGACCACAAGTCTATCTTAGGTAGACAATCATATCCACTTGATCCTACATTAGGGAAAGCAACCCTTGATGCTTGCATACATCAAGTCATCCTTAATCCATAGAAGCACATCCATCATCTTTAGCACATCCTAATCCTAGTGTCACCATCCTTAGTTTCCTAGGTGCATCCTTGCATACATCTTGCATCTCATATTTCTTTAGGATAATCATTTCATGCCCCTATCACATGAGCCACTAAGAAGAGGAAGAACATGGATCCTAATCTTGCCGCTAGCTCATCTAATCCTACGACTGACAATACCAACACCATGGTCACTTATGCACCTCAGCCCAATGATCAAATCGAACATATCTGGGTAGACACTAATGAAACTCCCACTCTAAGTACTGTGGACACATTTATTAACCATCCAGTGCTTGTCCACATGGTAAATACCATGAGTGTATGTAACAGCAACCAGGTACTCTTGGACATCCAACAACAAGGACTTCAACTTCCAGCTTGGATTATACCCACACTTGTCACATGACCTATGGAACTTCCAGGGGAATGTCCTTATCCCACTAGAAAAAAAGTTTTTGATCCACTTCAACATGCCCTACAAGTAGGAACTCTTCTCGCACAAGTAGTTCATCCCTCCATTCCACCTTCCATCATACACACAACACCCTCACCTCCCTCAGGGGCCCCACTTCCTGATGCCACATCAGTAGTACAAACAATACCCCCTATCACTATGCAAGCACCTTCGCAAGCCACAGTTGCTCCCCTTTCGCAAGCAATCCCAACATTCATTGCAAAATTTCCACCACCACCACCACCAGTTAGCACACAACAAACCACCATTCGACCCATTCCTACTCAACCCGTTCAGAGTGCTACAACCAGCTTGCAGCATCAAAACACCCAAGTCTCCATGCCTATTCTGCCTTTCTTCACTAGGGGCATGCCACCTACCAACGCTTATAACCAACCCTTATTTCCACAAGGGTCCACTTTTCCCGCTCCACTAGCAACGCAATCACAATGAATGCCAACAGTTCCACCTCAAACATTGTTCACCCCAAATCCCCCCATACTGCAACCATCCACAAATCCCTTCATCGTATCCCAGATTCCCATCCAACCTATCCAACAACAACCTATCCAACAACTGCAACAGTAGCCTATCCAACAACAACAACAATAACCTATCCAACAACAACAACAACCTATCCAATAGTAGCAACAACAACCTATCCAACAACAACAATAGCAACCTATCCAACAACAGCAACAACAACCTATTCAGTAGCAATAATCCATCCAACAACCATCCCAACAACAACAATTGCAACAAAAAATCACCAACCCATTCACATCCCAAGCGCAACAACACCCAATCAACCCCTTCACAGCTGCACAACCCACTATCCAAACTACACAGCAGCCACAACCACAAACACAGGGGAAAATCTCTTCATGGCACAACCACTGCAACAGTTTGCTAATCCTTTTATCCAACCCATGCAACAACAACAAACTCATTCCACTAATTACATAGCCATGCCATCTTCTACTGCATCGCAAACAATTCCCCCTCCACAAAAAGTTCTCACTGGGGGCATTCTGCCACAAAACACTTATGCAGGTGTGTAATAGGTTCATCCCACCTATCCAACACCACAACAAATACAAGCATATTTCCAACAGTTGCAACAATCTTATCAAGCACTGAGACCTCCTCCACTATAGTATTCCACTCAACCCTAGCTTCCACCACAACAACCCATATACATTGACCAGAAACCACCCTACCAAACACCATAATATGCCCCACAGAATCCTCCATGCTTGGCATTTGATCCATATTAGGCACAAGGAAATCTTGCAAGCACGATCAACAATCCTCCCCCGCCAATCAATCCTAAACGGGAGGAAATGAAGAATGCTCTCAAGGAGCTAAGAGATGGGACAGAGGCTAAAACATTTAAGTTTGAAGAGGTATGTCCTTATCCATTTGACTGATCTATCACTTCTATAACCTTCCCCAAGCACTTTGAGACTATTTTCCAAAAGCTTGGGAGGCACTGCTCTTTAATGGTTCTACAAAATCCCTTACGACATAGACTCTACTTTCATAGAATTATCTAAAAATTTTGTGGCCCAATACACACATAATGTTGAAAATGAACTCTCACTCCTTGACCTATAGAATTCCAAACAAAAGGGAGGAGAAAGCCTGGCCGATTATCTTCAGCACTGGCAAGGGCTTACCACAAGGTTGTCTTATCAACCCCCAGAACAACATCTTATCAAAATATTTATTAACAACCTTCATCCTAAGCTTGCCTATCACATGCGCATGAACTATATACAAACTTATCATGACATTAGAATCAAGGGTATGGAACTTCAATGAGGTCTCATAGAAGAAGGTACCATTAAGCACTACAAAGAATCCTAGCCTGACAAACATAACAATGATCGATCATGATACTGGAACAAGAACAAAAATGCGATAATAGATGGAGCCACTGACACCAAACATGTTCAAGTTGTGGTAGCTAGTCCTAATGCGCCTACCCAAACTTATCAACAAGCACCACCAATGTACCCTCAACCTCCTCCCATGTATCAACAACCCAATCCCATGTATTCCTAGCCAACATATCAGCAAAATATGCACCCTCAAGGTGTGCCTATCTATCCTCCTCTAGGGACATCATATCAACACAACTATCAAGGTCTTATGAATCAGACAAATGCTATAACAGTCCCGCATGGAAAACAAAGAACTCACACTTCAAATATGCCACAATGCATGTTTACCCCTTTTGGTGAACCTATAGATGTCATCTTCTGCAAGACGGTCCAAGCTAACCAAGTCGTGTATCCTAAAACACAGCCATTTGATGACTCAACTCCTAAGCCAGTTTGGTATAAAGACAACGAGTACTATGAATACCATCATGTTGAGGGAAACACCACTCTCAAATGCATGAAGTTGAAACACTATATTCAGGATCTCATTGACCACAAGGAGATTGAAGTAGACTTTCCTGTCCAATCATCACCAAACATAGGCCTAACAATTTATCAAAATGCATTCCCTAAACACACTTCCGGTACAGGCCCAGGCAATCCTAATCAGTCCTCTAATTAGGGAAAAGGTAAACAAGTAGAAAATACTGACAAAAAATATTATACTAATGCATATATCAACTACGATAATCTCATAGGTTGCATATCCCAAGTCTAGTCCTCCGTCAATGTCATCCATGTCAAGGGAGCCGATAACCAATGCGCTATCACCACTCATAGAGGTAGGATAATAGTTGTAGGTGCTGGTCCCGTCCCATCTGCTGGGACCCAATACAACATTTTGGAACACCTTGGGAATACTCCAGCCCAAATTTCTATCCTGGATCTTCTCTGCACATCACCCACTTATCAAGAGATCCTTAACAAAGCTTTGCAAGAGTCCCGTGTTCCCAGCGACATCAACCTCACTGAATTCCAAAACCTTGTCAGACACCTGTTTGCATCTTGTGGGGTCTCCTTTAAACCAACATACGTACCCTCTAAAGAAACCAATCATAATCTCCCACTCCGTATCGCTGTCAAGGTTAAAGATTTTTCCATAAAACGGGTCATGATAGATAATGGATCAGACCTAAATCTGTGTACTCTAAAATTTATAAAATAGTTGGGTTGCATTGAGGTTGATATAACAAAGGATGTCATCATGATAAAAGCATATGACAATCTGGAGCATACTTCTAAAGGCACAATATCATTTCCCATTCAAGTGGGCCCAGTTATCCAGGATACATTATGTCATGTTGTTGATCTTGACCTTCCCTTCAACATCCTCCTCAGATGCCCATGGATTCATTCTATGCAAGCTGTCCCATCAACCTACCATCAGTGCATCAAATTCCCATATAAAGGCACTAAGATCACCATCCGTGTAGATCCCAAGCCCTTCGCATATATCAATGCATTGGAGACATCCTTTCCACATTCCAATCACTGTCCTGGGATTGATATTGGCACCTCTATCACCAACTCATCTCGAACCCATTTAGACCCAGAAAAAATCCTCTCCTCCACCTTATCCATGGTCAAGATCAACAAAAAAGGTTGTGGTGAGTACACTTTATCTGGTACCTTCACAGTTGGAGCACTACCAATTGATCCTCACACACAAAGCCGAGAGCCTAATCTAAGCAAAATAGAATTAGAGACAACTAAGGCACTACAATTTGGTTCTACCACTTTTATATCAAAAAGTACTTTTACTGGCCAGGAAATGACACCAAACATCAACCAATGGCTATATAAAGATCCACCACCCAAGGACACAAGTCACCTCAATTAATTCAAAGATAAGTACCCCGCAACGTGCAAAATGGTGATAGAAAAATGGAACTACCAAGGAGATGGCCTTGGTTATGAAGAGCAAGGAATGAAAGATCCTATTGTAACCACCTGACTAGAAAAGCACCTGGGCCTTGGTATGGGCTCTGACATGAATGGGGGCACCAACGACTTCATCAACTATTCCTCTTGTCTGTCTCTAGGCAAAATCACTGACATCAAAGATATCCCAGAAGAGAAAGCTGTGAGAGCTTATGACGACATTTCTGATGATGAAACCTTCCTAGGAAATGCTGTCCTACAACAAATTTCCATCCTCTTCATTGAACTCCCCCTCCGCTATCCTGAACTCATATACTGGGACCAACCAAGTGTTGTACACATTGACAAGTTCCAAAGTGAGGATGCACTCCTAAGCTTTATGGGAGCAACTGAGAAAAGCAGTGACTGGGGGCAAGACTTAGCATATGTCTACAAGCTGGACCCAAAGGCATACTTTGGGGAAGAGGAGAACTTTAGCCACAAAAATGACACACAAAATAAAAATAAAAAAGAGAAAAATCGATCCCCTAGCGAAAACCCCTCTAGTGTGCTTTTTGATGATGAAAAAGTAAAAACAAAGTGCGTATCCCCTAGTGAAAACCTCTTTGAGGTGCCAGAGGATGACGATTCTCCTCTTCCTCTTATCTAAGATTACAGACCTGAATAGTCATCAATACTCATTGAAGAAGCAAAACCTATCAATTTGGGTACCAAAGAAAATCCCACCATCACATACATAGCAGCATCTCTGACTGAAGCAAAAGAAAGTGATCTTGTCACTTTATTAAAGGAATCCATCAACAAGTTTGCATGGTCTTACTCCCACATGCCGGGGTTAGACCCCAACTTGGTGGTTCACCGTCTAGCAGTGGACCCGAACATCAAACCTGTCAAGCAAAAGCTCAGAAAGATGCACCCTAAAGTGGCACTACTTGTCAAAGCGGAGCTAGAAAAATTACTTCAAGCCAAGATCATCCACCCCATTGACTATTTTGATTGGATCTCTAATATGGTGCCCATCTCTAAGCCTCAAAAATCAATCAGGATATGTATATATTTCAGAGATCTCAATAAGGCATGTCCCAAGGATGATTTCCCCTTGCCAAACATAGACATGATTGTGGATCTCACAGTAGGACATGAGATGTCACTCATGGATGGCTTTCCAGATATAATTAGATCCGCATTGCAGAAGAAGATCAGCATAAGACAACATTCACAACCCCTTGGGGCACCTTCTGCTATAACATGATGCCTTTTGGCTTAAAGAATGCTAGGGAAACCTATCAAAGAGCCATGACTATCATTTTTCATGACATGATTCACAAGATCCTTGAAGACTATGTTGACGATATCTTGGCAAAATCAGTAAAAGGGAAGATCACCTAAATGTTCTAGAATACATCTTTGACAGAATTGGACACTACTGCTTAATGCTCAACCCTAAGAAATGTGTCTTTGGAGTCACTTTAGGAAAACTCCTAGGGTTCATTATATCCAGACAAGGAATTGAAATTGGTCCGAAGAAAGTACAAGCTATCATAGAAATGCCTCCAAAAAAAACACTCTGATAGCTACACGGCCTCCAGGGAAAGCTACAATCCATGCGCCATTTCATCTCTCAACTAGCAGACAAGTGCCAACCATTCACCCATCTCCTGCGCAAAGACAACACATTTAAGTGGGATCCTCAATGTTAGAAGAGTTTTGACAAAATCAAAGAATACTTGGCTAATCCACCCATCTTGGTACCACCTGTACCTGGTCAACCACTCATCTTATACATTTCTGCTACTACCACAACACTGGGGGCACTCCTCACTCAATTAAATGATGAAGGAAAAGAAATAGCTATTTATTATATCAGTCGAACCTTAGTGGGTTAATAGCTCAATTATTATCCTATGGAAAAAGCATGTCTAGCAGTGGTCTTTGCCACTCCAAAACTTTGCCACTACATGCTTAGTCACACAACCAAGCTCATTTCAAAGGTGGATCCTCTCAAGTACTTACTCTCCAGGACTACACTTACAGGTCGAATGGAAAAATGGGTTATGCTGCTAAGTGAATTTGATATTCAGTATGTCGACAAAAAAGCCATTAAAGGGAAAGTCATTGTCGATCAGCTAGCCGAAGCACCATTGGTAGATGCATATCCTTTGGTCAAAGAATTTCCAGATGAGAATTTCTACATGATAGAAGAACAACCAACATGGAAACTCTACTTTGATGGGTCCTACACAGCTCATGGCGCAGGGGCATGAATACTTTTTGTCACACCTCAAGGTGACTACATCCCCATGTCATTCAAATTGGGATTTCCCTGCACAAAAAACATTGTAGAATATGAAGCACTAATTATACGCTCCGCATGGCCATAGAATAGAACATCATAGATATCCAAGTCTTTGGAGGCTCCCAACTCATCTTCAAACAAGTCCTAGATGAGTATCAAACCAAAGATGACAAATTGACGCCATATAAGCAGATGGTTGACAAGATGAAAGAACACTTCCTCCACTTACATATAACATAGGTACCATGTCTATAGAACAAAGCTACTGATGCAATGGCCACAATTGGCTCCCTTCTCAAGATTCCTCATGATTCTATGCAATACAAATTCTTAGTTGAGCAACTACATGCTCCCGCTTATGAGAATAATGAATCAAATCGCGTATGTGTCTTGGTTGGTCCCCAGTCCCCATGGTACCATGATATCCAAGCTTACCTACAAAATGGTATCATATCTCCCCATCTCACTGCAAAATAATGCCAAAACTTTATCCGTAGAGCATCCCATTACACCCTCGTAGCCAATACCCTTTATCATCGAGGTTATCACAACGTGCTCTCTAGATGTCTAGATGAAAATGAAGCCACCCAGGCTTTACAAGAGGTACATGCTGGAATCTGTGGTGCCCACACAAGTGGCATGGTGCTAGTCAAGCAACTTCTACGTACAGGATACTATTGGCCTACAATGGAACATGATGCTTGTGAGTTCGTCAAAAAGTGCCTACCTTGTCAATAGCATGATAATTTGATCCATGCTCCTGCTCAGGACCTCAAACCTATTGCGCCTCTTTGGCCCTTTTCTTGTTGGGTTTTTGACCTCATTGGTAAGATTACTCCCCTCTCTTCTAAAGGCCACAAGTACATAATCACAACTATAAAGTATTTTACAAAGTGGGTCGAAGCAATTTTGCTCACACTCACTACTGGTGTCCAGATATCCAAATTCATCCTCTATTACATCATTTTCCGCTTCAGCATACCCTCCACCATCTTCAAAAATCATAGTACACCATTTGAAAATCAACATGTCAGTGATCTCTATGCTCACCTACATATCCACCACTATTTCTCCAGTCCATATTTCCCGTAAGGTAATGACCAAGTTGAGGCAACTAATAAAACCATCCTTAAAATCCTCAAGAAAGTTGTCAATGATACTGATCGTGACTGGCATCTCTAGATCAATCCCGCCCTCTAGGCATATCACACTTCTTACCCATACTCCTACTAGAACTACTCCCTACTCCCTAGTCTATGGTTCTGAAGAAGTCTTACCAATTGAGGTTGAACTACCCTCCCTCTGATTATCACTAAGAGGCCTGATTAATGATGAAGATTACCGGGTAGCACGACTCACACAGCTTGATCTATTAGATGAAAAGCGTCAGCAAGCTTATGATCACTTGATTTTTTACTAGAATAGACTCAAGCAAAACTATAAAAAGAAGGTCCACCCATGCTAGTTCCAGGTAGGGGACCTTGTGCTAAAAGAAAATTAGAAGGTGGGTACCGATCGGGAAAAGAAAGGCAAGTTTGAAGTCACCTAGTAAGGCCCATATGTTGTTACTGCATGCTTTGGCTCTGGGGAATATCAACTCTGCACTCCTAAAGGAGAACCATTGAATGATCCTATCAACATCATTCATCTCAGGCACTTCTATGCCATAAGGCTGGTTGTTCATTCCAGTTATCTGAAAAAATCCACAAAAAAAAAAGTATAAAAAGTCATGAAAAAAGCACAAAACAATGTAAAATAGTCTTGAAAAAATCTCTAAAAAGCAAAAAAATGAAGTTGAAAAAATGGTTGTCCCAGTGAAAACCTGGTAAATAGGAACTTGGGCAATAAAATAAAAAATAAAAAAATAAAAAAGAATAAAAATCAAAATAAAAAAGATCCAAAAAAAATAAAAAAGATCCAAAGAAATCAAAAAGAGAAATAAAGAGAAAAACTTTTGTCCAATGGTGAAAACTTGGCAATCAGGCACCTTGGACAAGTATGGGTGATGAAAACCTAGAGACAAGTGTCACACATAATGGACCATTGCATTATCTATCAAAATCTCATTTCCTTCCATCACCAGCACCACATCTCCACTAATCTCCGCATTTCCTATATTCCCTGGGTGTTCGCATATCATACACACTAGTCCACACTCATCTCCCTATCTCATATCCTAAGCTTTTGTACACATAATCTTGTATATTATTGTCCATATGTTGTGCTATCCTAGGCTTTGAGTGTTAGTCCTGTATGTTTCTCATGTCTTGAGTTTCTCCTTGTAAAATCCTACGTTGGTTCTATAGTTTGCTTGTAGTGCGCATTTGATCAATCAACTTGGTAAGTCCCATCTTTCTGGAAATGAGTCTTGAGGATGTATCCTTCCTCTTGTCAACTTAAATATAGATCATCATCATCTTTGGGTCCTCATAGGATGTATCTTTCCTCTTGAACTAATCCATCAACACACGCAACTATCATGCGCGTCAAGACAAGTAATATGATCCAATCAAATCTCGGTAGCAACCTTCATACATAACCACTATAACTAATCACTTGTAATTAATCCCCTCAGCTTGATCCTTGTACATTTGTGACGCATTCCATCTTCCCACCATCATGCTAACATCCTAAGTCGTCGTCCTGCTAAGATTTCACGCCTGATCCTCCATAGTCCACCCGTCTGGTCTATCAGTTGATTGTGACACACACACACAAAAAAAAAACATAGATGAGTCCCATTTGCATCCATTTCTTCCATTACCTCTCATATCATTATTGCATCTATTCATTAATCTCATTACATTCATCATTTAGATTGCATTAGCTCCATCATTCAGGACACATTGTTCATTAGTAAATTGCATTAATCATCATGTCAATAGTTAGTATAGTTTTAGAACTTTGCATAATTAATCCATTATTTAACTTGCATAATCAATTCATTTTTTGAGTCATTTTATCATCTTGCATTGTTAGATTAATTTTTGATTCATTTTATCATCTTGCATTGTTAGATTCATTTTAAGTTCATTTAAGTCATCTTGCATTGTTAATCCATTTTAGATTCATTTAGTCTTGCATTATTAACAATATGTACCTCTTTAGATTCATTTAGATTTCATTGTTCACTCATTTACACATTCATTTTAATTTATCTTGCATTGCTCATCCATTTTAGGTTTAGTATCTTGCATTGTTAATTCATCTTACATAGTTCATCCATTTAGGTTCATCTAACATTATTACAACATTTAGATTCATGTACCATTTGCATAATTAATTCATTTAGATTCATTCATCTGGCATTCCTATACATATTCGTGAAACATCAACATATATACATTGCATACATCATAAAAACACATCACATCCTGCATCCACACACGTCAGTACGTCATATAAATATAAGCATCATCCATCCTACATAAGTCATACATCATATATACATAATCAAGTCATCCATATACATCACATTCTGCAAGCATCATAAGAGTCCTCATCATATATATATATATATATA
>MU223598.1:3293386-3320894 GCA_018584345.1 Thuja plicata | reverse complement strand
TATATATATATATATATATTCAACTTAAAAATACAAAAAAATAAATTTTATCAAATATTAACTGTGTTGCATACCATTTCCCAAAGGATTTAGAGAAATAGTTTCATTTAGGTCAAATTTTGCATGCCTTACACAAACATAGTATGGTCCTTAAACAAGGACTTTTATAATGTGGGTTTTAGTAATTCCTATTGCAAATGAAATTTTATCATCTGGGTATTAAATTTAATTACATATTTGAAAAGTATACTTAGAGTAGTACAATTTATATTAATAAATGTTTTAAGATTCAATCTCTAAGTGTTTCAAATATTCATCTCAAACAGGATGAATTTGAAAAAATAGGAAAAATAGTTCCATTTTTTTTTCCAAAAAGTGGACTCAACTTCTTGCTGGCACCCATGTAATCACTTGTTAAGTTACTTGCCAATGAGTTTCCCTAACAACCACTTAGGGACTTGGCCCCCATTGCAAGCCAGTTCCCCTCATTACACTTAGCTAACCTACCTAGGCTCAAAGAAAATAATACAACAAGATAAAAATACATAACTCTCAAAACTAGTTCCATCCCATAGAGGAACTATCGGTTCTCAATTAACTATAACAACATCAAGTACTCTCAAAAGATCACATAAACTTGAGTTCAAACCAACTAGGTTGGGTAGAAAGATCAAGACCAAAATAGACATTACAAGCACACTGAAGCACACAAAAATATCATAGAAAATAAAACCCCCAAGCCTGTGGTACGTTACCTAAAGGTCAACCTAATTTCCCCAAGACAAAACCTCCAATGCAATACGTCATCATCAAACTCATAATTTCCCTACATCTAATTTGATTAAATCAATCAATTTTACTTCATTAATTGTATTAGTATTTGGAGGAGGGTGAATCAGTACAAACATGTCTCCTACTAATTCTATAATGCCCCGCCAGGGAACCCAAGAGAGATTAACCTAGAACATGATACTATGTTTGCTGAATAATTTTTTTCCTAAAGTTTACATAAAGAGACATACATTAATGTGGAAGCAAATACCATTTATACACATGTCATACACTCACATAGATTACATGACTCAAGGGTTCCATGACATTGAATTAATTAAAGCAAAACACAACTAACAATATAAAAAAAGATTCCATCTGAATAAATATAACAAATACAACTTACATAGCCATAATTACAATCCTCATGGATAAATATGAAAACACCATAAACTCACATCCTCTGTATATGTCGCAGGGTATGTGGTAATCACTCTAATCTACTTAATATATAATATCTAGATTAGGTATCACATGTGATACTCTAATATAAGATTTACAATAAATAATGATAAGTACATAACCATAATAATGAAGAAACATAAAGAGCTCATCTGCAAAGAACCATCAAGCACCTTGTACAAGGATGTCGAATCTCAATGGGTAAAGAATCAGTACCACCCATCTGTGTGGAACCACAAAGGTCCACCCCACCATGTTGAGGAGATAACAACAGAACCCACTCGGATATCCAAAATCAATAAGGAGGTAACCGCTAAGCAAGGGATCCTAATAGCTCTCTAATCCAGGTGTACTATATATCATGGAAGGTAAGAATCACTAATTCAGAGGCAACTGACATACGTAAGAAATCTAGACTGTGTAAAGGAAGGTGTCATCATGTACATCTAAGCATTAAGTTTTGTCCTAGCAATCCATATGGATTCTGGCACTTAAGTGACCATACACGACACCAATGACCTCTCAAATTGACAAGGCCACTAACTCTGCTAGGTACCCCTTGAGACAACCAACATCTTCTCATCACCATCTTAGTCTATACTAGCACTCAAGTATGGGTGAGGACACATCTTATTAGTTCATTTTAATATCTCTCTGTTATGCATTTAGTTATCACTTATTAAGTATACCTACAATAAGCAATTCAGGTAGTTACTTATGGACACAGAACTTATTGCAAGCTGCCTCCTACTACACATCTAGATAACCTACCCTAGGCTCACAGATCCTAATAGATATAGCATAGGTCAAAACCCGAGTATACCCAATCCAGTATCCAACACAATCAAGAATAGTCACATAGAGGTACACATTCAGAAAACATAATCGAAAGGGTTAACATGGTCAGTTTAGGGTAATTACATGTAAACACACACGCCATTCATAAATCAAAACGTAAAACACCCCCCAACCTCTGTATACATACTAGGAAATCTAAAACCCAGATACCCAAAACACATAGAGATAAATATGTAGGAATGGAAACAACATTAACCCATTACACATACACAGAACAAAGACAATCACCAATCCACTTGCAAAGTAATAATCTTCTAAAGACTAGGGTTCATTAGTTAAACTAAGTTAACCAATTTCATCCATAAAATTTCACCCCTAATAGTCTCAAAGAAACAATAAAAAGACTATTACATGCATATAATTACATCAATTAAATCCCATATGCATAAAGTAAACCCATTTATTAATTCATTAATCAATCTAGGTTTATAATTTACTCTAAAATAAATAATGTCATTTAAATTAAATCCATTCAAAACTATTTCTAGCATTTAAATGAACCAATTAAAATAATCATTAAATAAATTAAATCAATTTAACTAAACCTAATGTCTTAAATTATTTCAAAATTACCAAATTAAAATTAACATTAATTAATTTTAATCAACATAACATATTAATTGAAATTAATAATTAAATCATATTAACATATTAAGTAAAATTAATAACTAACACATTAATTAAATTCAATAAATAAAACATGTTAATTAAAACTAATAACTAATATATTAATTAAAATTAACAATTAAAAATCATGTTAATAAAAATTAATATTTGAAGATATATTATAACAAATATAATATAAACCATTTAAACAAAATAACAAAATTTGTTTAAAAAATGAATTTTAATAAAATTTAAATTTTAAATGATATTGGGGGGGAGCGGGTCCCCCGCGCCCCCCCCCCCCTCTCTGCGCATAGCAGCGCACGAGCTGCACTTGGCAGTCTCGTGACTGCCACGGCAGTCCCGCGATTGCCTAGTGCAGTGCAGGTCCTATTGTACCGCGTGGGGGTAGGGGTTGGTGGGGTGGGTCCCACAGCCCCTCCCCAAATAATTTTTTTTTTTAAATTTAAAAACAGTATCCCATGCACCAAACAAAAAAGTATTTTTTTTTAATTTTTTTATTTAGAAATCCGAAAATTGAAAAACTTAAAAGGAAAGGGTTTTAATTTTTTTTCCTATTGTAAATTTTGTCTTTTCCTTCTTTTGTCCTTTCTGGGCAATTTTATATTTGACTAGTGAATTATTTTCAAAGACTGCTAGGGAGTTGAATTTTTTCAACTAATTAAATCATTTTGAAAGGGAATAGATTCTTATTCTCAAATTTATTTTTCTAATATAGTCTAAACTATAGGCAGTTTGATTTTCTCAATAAATAGGTCTTCCCATGCATATTTTTCCTCCAAATTTTGGTAGCGTAACCCTACTATGCCAAGTTTACATAATTTATAAAAAATGTAGATCTAGGGTTTTCTAAAATACCCTTCTAAGGAAAAATGTTAATAATCTTAATTAAAGAAACGTAAATGATCTCAAACACATAGAAAGCACAAAATTTCACAAATTGAATTTACAAAGAGGTTTTTATCAAACCCTACCTCAAATCCACCAAAAATTTCCAAAGAAGCTTTGTGAGAAGATGAAGAATCCCAAAGCCTCCAAATCCAAATTTGAATGTAGATCTGGAACCACGAAGATCCAAGCACATGCAACCAAGAAATCACACCAATCTCCAAACTAACAAGCAACCACAAAAATCTTCAATTCTCCAAAATCCAAGAACACCAAAAGCTCTCCAAAATTGTTTTCACCCAAAAACCTGTTATGAGAGAATGAGAGGAGAATTCTCCTAAAGAGAATCAACTTCTCCAAATTGTGCAAACCCTCATGACAACTCCCAAGTCAATCCCTAAAAAGACTCAACTTGAAATTGAAGGAAATTCAAAATTAAATAATTAAAAATATCTTTTTTGCCACAACTCAACTTTGACTCCTATTATCTAGTTGAGATTTTTGAATTTGAAAATACTTTTTCAACACATTCATGCACATGTAATTAATAAAATATTAAATTAAATAAATTAAATACTTATATCACAATAATACATGTAACTAAATATTTAATCATTTAATTAATCATAAAAGAATATTTACTTTAATTTTCAATTAAATACTTAATTAAATCAAAATATTCAAATATTTGAATTTAATTAATTATTTCAAATAAACATAGGATATAATTAAATATTTAATTCAACTATAATCCATTAAATCATAAAATATAGAAAATCACTCAATAACCCAATAAATCACCTGAAAGCAAACACAAGCAAAACAAACATACTCAAGGAAGGGATATTCAAATTTCTATTAACTAGACGAATCTGGGTAGGGTAGTCAAACTGAAACTCTTCCAACATTAGGATGATTAGGCTTAGGTTAGGGTTTTGGATCAGTATGTTACCTCCCCTCTTTACCATTGAGATGAATATTTATGGGCATGCTCACTCTTGCTAATTCAGGGAAGACGATGCCCTGTACCTGCAATCCTGTCATCAAGAGAACACACATGTACATATATTACAATATCACAAACAATGATAGGGATTGGTGGAACATGTGGATCTCAGAAAGTAAGTAACTACATCTCCGTCCTCTACCATGACAAGACATCAACAAGTAAATCAACATATAAGACAATCATACACATGCAAGTATGGGGTAAGTACATCATGATCTGAAATCAACGTGTAAAAATCATCATAATAAAATCAGCACATATATCTATGCATATGATAAACCATAACATCATAATCACAAATCACCATCAAATGAAAGAATAATAGCTCACATGAAATGTACCCTAAAAGAATTCAGCCAATCAACTGAAACCACTGCCTAAAAGAGTACGACATCATAAACTGAAAGAAAAATATGAGTGGGTATTACAAATTCAACCACAGGTCTGATTAACTTTAGTAGCAAATTCCAAAAAATAAAACATATAACTAATGCAATGAAATAAAAGTACATAACATTTGACATCCACACACTAATTACACATAACACACTAATTTTCACATGTAAACCATCAGTTAGAGGGACAAAATCATGGTGGGGATAACACCCACAAGCTCTTCGCTACACTAAAAAGGTTTTCCCTGTTAGGAGCTACAAATACCCTTTTTGAGGGTTCACCTTTTTAGGAGTGACTAGTGCACTATTAGGAGTATAATGAGATCAGTTAAGATCTACCTCACTAGAGGATTTAAAACTCTTCCTGTATTTTCACCCATTTAAGGGATTTACAATAGAGGACCTATTGGGATCCACTCGGTTAAGAGAATTTTCTTGCTACAACTACTAGGGAACAAAAAGTAATAATCTAGATGTATCACTCCTTTCCTGTCAGATCCAATCTTCTCTCTTCTCTCTATTACTTCTCTATGATTTGTCTTTGCTAAAAAATATGATCACAATGCTAACAATCATGAATTTTACTTCACATAATCATCTTCCAAACAATAATTGTTTCTCAATAAATACTCAACTTGCACCGTATTAATCTTCACCAAAATTCAACTTTCAATCTTCCCGCACAAAGAAATTTCACCAAAGTACATATCTTGATGTAGTAAAATGTTTTCTAGCACCACCTCAATCCTTCATAATATTTTAATGTGATATTCCTAAGAATAGTCAAAGACCTTTTGACCATCCCAAATTTCTTCTAGAATCTTCCCTACATACTTGCCTCAAGCATATAAAAGACATCCCATCACATCCTTATCATCTAATAAATGTCACCATAAAAATTATACACACCACAAGATCCATACTGGTCACCGATTTAATATTTACTACTGGTAGCTAAAGAACTTGGTGCCTTTAGCTTGTAGCCTCTTCTTCCACTATGATGCATTCACACTGATCATCCAAATAAGTTGAGGTTGTAATTATGATGTCTTATGATCATATACATGCTATGTCTATGACCGCTTCACTCAATTCCAACTCAAACTTGACTATTACCAAAATCTCCATCTGTAGTTGTTCTTCCTGTACACCACTCTTTACACTTAGCTAATTTCTTCTTATCGATCAAACAATGACCTTACAGATTTTACTAGACATATGTTGTGGCTATGTTTCAATGAAGGATAACTAAAAACAAAATCATCTGTGATCTCTCACCAATGTTACTCCAATTGCAAATTGAATTTTTCATTAGTTATCAAGAAGACATAATAGATAGTCGGTAACAGAGTCACAAATATGATAGTCAATTTAATCACCAAAGTGCAGAGTCAACCGAGAGCACTGATCACGCCTAGAGTCAACTAAGCATAGTGATTACCGAGTAGACAGACTATACCGAACACAACAAAACACTGAGCTACACAACATAACCGAACACCAGTATAACTGAGATACACATACAACATCGAGCACCAAGAGACAAAAATAGCCGAGTGGAACAGAGACCACCTAAATTTTTTTTATGGCACATCATTCAATGTAACAACTTTTTAGCCGACCTAGATAATGATATACATGATCGAGGAGGACATTAATTATGGATTTACACCATTAATTTTTTATGTCTCTTATGTGTAGATGATCAAGGTAAATTTTATACACCATTGATCTTAGGAAAATGATATAATTGTTAAACCCTAATTAGGTCATATCATTTGATATATAAATGTATAAATGTCAATTTTTTTTATGTATGTTGATCAAGAAATGACCAAGTAGCTGCCATACTACATACATCAGAGATCAGACAAGGGATTTTCAGAGAAAGAAACTACATTGAAGAAATCAGTTTACAGAACTAAGGCAAGACTGATGACATGTAGCTAATTGAATGTTTGAAGATGTTAAGTTGATCACTGAAATGCAGAAGGATAATGCAAGACATTAAATCAGTTAGTGGATTGTATTTTCATTGATGTCAAATTGATATATTCTAATCAGTTATAATCAAAGTGTCAAAGACTTCAGAGGATCAGAGAGATAAAGATTATGCTTTCTGTAATGCATAAAAGATAAGCATTCACATTGTGAATACAAACACCAACGGTTAGTGGAACCCGATGGATAGAGATCACCGAAAGTCAAGTTACAATGATGCCTGAGCAAGGAAATCGATGAGCATTACCGATGAGCAGAATCACAAGAAAACCCGATGGCCAAAAACATAGTGTAAACCGATGGAGAAGCCTGAGGAGAACTAGAGTGTTGATTGACGCTATCAAAGAGTTAAAACCGAAAATAACTAGAGTTCACAAATGGAAAAATATCTAGCTAGCAAAGCTAAATATAGAATTAACTAGTAGTTATCATTGTTTTCATCAACAAGATAAGCCAGAGATAAGTAATTGATTTAAAGCTAATTTTTCCAGTTGGCAAGAAGATCTCAATGAGATAAAGTAGGAGTTTTTATTTAAATCTAGTTGGTGAGAATTGTGGATCATGCCAAGATCAAGAAGATTAAGAACCTAACAATGGTGATATCATGTCTATAGAGAGATAACTCATTTCATTATGAATTGGCGTGGGGAGAAAAATAAAATAGGATGCTAAAGAGAAACTGATGAAGAGCAACTTCATACAGTGCTGATCAACAAGCTAAAGAATTCTGTAGACACCGAGCAATAGAGCATAGCATCACTGAGCAAAATCAAAGTGGATCAAAGGTATAAATAGAGTTATATTTATCTAAATAGTTTGTGAGATTACAATAGATCTGAAAATTTTCAAGTATAGGTTGTATATATGAATAGATCATACTGTTTCAGTTTAACCATTGATTTAGAAAGTCTCTTAACCAAGCAGGATTTAAAGATACTTTCTATATTGAGATACTTCCAATGGAGTATCAAAGATTTTATTCATGAAGATAGCATGAGATTCCAGATACCTATTGATAGGCCAAGTGAGTGTTTGATCAAGGATGGTAGCATAGAGATGCCCGATATCAAGTGATAGACTAAACTTTTAAATGCTCTAACAAGGTCACACCTAACAGTGTGTTTGTAACCTTTAATAGGGTTCGTTCTTCAATGTGTTTATAAGTCATTACTTTAGTGTTTTTTATTACACTTAACTTAATTAGATTGATCGGTATACTCTAGATAATTTACTATCTTTGGGTAAATTGACAGACTTCTAATCAATAAATCTATAGTAGAAGGTTTTACAAAATATTTTGAGGAGTAGTAAATTGATATAAGTATTTGGAGGCATTCATCTTATAGGACTAAAGATAACTAGAGGTATAATTTTGTGATACTAAGTTTTAAGGGTTGATTATTGGAATATTTTTGAGGCCACTGATTCAACCCCCTCTTAGTTATTACTAACAATTGGTATCAGAGCTTGTGTGCTTAGAAAAGGAGTTTAACAGCTCAAACAAAAGTTCACAAGATGAATAGATGAGATGTGCCCAAGTTGAATGAAGACAACTTTGCATCATGGCAAAGAGGAATAAGACTCCACCTATCAGGTATTGGAAATGATATTGTTCAATACTTAGATACTGAATATGTGTTGCCTATAGGACCTGATACTCTTGAGAAATTAAGAGTCAAGAATGATCATAACTACATGATGATAGAACTTGCATCATCACTCTCCAATGGTGAGTTTGAAGATGTCAAAACTTGAACCTCTATAAATAAAATGTGGGATAAGTTGAATCTTGTACATGGAGGAGATGCCAATGTACTCAGAGCAAAGGTATAAAGCCTAAGAGCGAGGTTTGATGACCTAAGGATGAAAGAAGGAGAAATAATTACTCAGTATAGCTGCAAAATCAAAGAGGTAGTAAATGCTATCCAAGGAGTTAGATGTGAACTTGAAGAGGAGACAGTGGTAATCAAAATCTTAAGAACCTTATTTTTTGTTTATGCTATTAGATTTTTTTCTATTCAAGAAGTGAGAGCAGATGCAAACAATACAGTTACTCTAGATTGTCTGATTGGTAGACTAAGTTCATTTGAGATGAATAACTTTGACAATAGTGTCTTACCATCCATAGAATCTGCATTCAAATCTTTTCTAAAGATAAGTAATTCAAGTCCTAGACATGTTAGAAATGATAGTGACAATGATAATTAGGATCAAGGAATTGATGAAATTGAAGCACTAATGGAAAGAAGATTACAGAGAGGCAAAGGCAGATACAAAGGTAAATTACCACTTGTATGTTTCAATTGTAAAGAGGTTGGACACTTTTCTGCAAGATGTAAAAACCAATGAAAAGATGACAGAGGAAATGATAGACCTTATGAGAAGAAGTTTGATAAAGGTGAAAATAGAGAATACTGGAGCAACCAAAAATCTGACAAGAGAGATAACAAAGACTACAAGGACAAAGGGAAGAGAGCTTGTTACCTAGCTGAGAGAAGAGCTGATGACACTGACACTGAATCAGAAGAAGACATCAAGATGGTATTTGTAGCCATGAAGGATGATTCAGATGAAGATGAAGAAAGGTATGTAGAAACTGTAATCATATAAAAAATTTAGTAAAAATGATGTCTGGATCATAGATAGTGGTTGCACCCACCATATGACCAGTGATAAACAAAAGTTTGAGACTTTTGAATACTATAATGGTGGTTAAGTGAGAGTGGGTAATGACACACCTTGTCCAGTGGAAGGTAAAGGAACCATAATTTTGAATAACTTGATAAAATGTGAAAATGCTTACTGGGTTAAAGGACTGAATTACAATTTGTTAAGTGTTTCTCAGTTAAACAATTCAAGTCACAAAGTATCATTTGAAAATAAGAATGCAAAGATCTTCAATGAATCAGGAAGGTTGATTGGTACCAGTGAGCAGACAAAAGGTAACATTTTCTATCTTGATGACACTAACACCACTTGTTTGATGGCTAGAAATGAAGACTTATGGTTCTAGTACAAGATATTGTGTCATGTGAACTTTGACAACATGATAAAAATAAGAAACAAAACAAATGTCAAAGGCTTACCAATAGTGACTAAGCTTGAGCATATCATGTGCAAGAATTGTCAAAAAGGTATGATGACAAAGTCTAGTTTCAAGAGAAAAACCCATACATCTACTGCAATTCTAGAATTAGTCCACACAGATCTATGTGGACCCATGAGGAGAAAGAGCTACTATGGAGATAGGTATTTCATTCTCTTTGTTGATGATTTTTCTAGAATGATGACAGTCATGTTTTTAAAAGATAAATCAGAAGCATTTAAGATGTTTAAATGGTATAAAGCAATGGTTGAAAAACAAAGTGAAAAGAAATTGGAATAATTAAGGTCAGATAGAGGAGGGGAATTTACTTCATAAGAATTCACTGACTATGGCAATGAGCATGGAATTAAAAGATAGGTTTCTGTACCAAGGACACCACAACAAAATGGAATTGTTGAGAGGAGAAATAGATCATTTGTTGACTGTGCAAGAATATTGATGATTGAGAAAAGAATCACTCAAACATTTTGGAGGGAAGTTGTCAGTACTGCTATCTATACACTAAATAGAGTACAATTGAAGGAAATAAAGAAGACACCCTATGACCTTTGGTATGGTCATACACCCAATGTAAGTTACTTTAGAATATTTGGTAGTCAATGTTATATATTGAAGGATGATAGAAATGGAAAAATTGACTGCAAAAGTGAAGAAGGTATATTCCTAGGGTATTCAACCAAAAGTAAGGCTTATAAATGTCTTAACAATTCATCTAACAAAATCATTGAAAGTGCAAATGTAAAAATAGATGAATTTGCAGAAAAGAATGACAAGGAAAGAAAAAGGAACCAGAGGACTAAAATAGGTTTGTTTATACTAAAGCTAACACTCTACTTGAGCAACAGTATGTCACTCTCGAGCATCAAAACATTGCACCTGAGCATCAGGCTGCAATTACCGATGATCAAGATAATACTAAAAATGATGTTCCAAACAGTGGAGATGAAAATGAAGGTGAAGAAGATAATTAGAATGATGAACACAGAGTTGAACCAAAACTTGCCAAGTATGTTAGAAGACATCATCCACTAAATCAAATCATAGGAGACAAGAAGGATGGAAAAAGAACAAGAAGTAATTCACTTAACACCAGATGTTTACTTTGTTATTTTGAGCCTAATTCTGTTTACAATGCACTTGAGAATGAAGAATGGGTCAGTACTATGAATAAAGAGATAGAAAAAATTGAGAAGAACAATACATGGACACTAGTACCGAGACTAGATGACAAGAATGTTATGGTACCAAATGGATATTCAGAAACAAGCTGAATGAGAATGGAGAAGTCACTAGAAACAAAGCAAGATTAGTATGCAAGGGATATGCACAAGAAGAAGGTATTGATTATGGTGAAACCTTTGTACCCATTTCTAGACTAGAAGGAGTTAGAATCTTACTTTCTTATGCCGCATTTAAAGGATTTAAGGTATACCAAATGGATGTCAAATCTACATTCCTAAATAGAATACTAGAAGAAGAGGTATACATTGAACAACCAAAAGGGTTTGTTAATCCAGACAAGAGAAACATGGTATGTAGACTACGCAAAGCCTTGTATGGATTGAAAAAAGAACTAAGAGCCTGGTATGAAAGACTTCACTCATATCTCATTAGCATAAAATTTGTTAGAACAAGTGAAAATAGAAATTTGTACTTAAAATAAGATACCAATGGTAATATTTTGATTATTGAAATCTTTGTTGATGGTATCACTTTTGGAGGGAATGAATTGTTATGCAAATCCTTTGCTAATGAAATGAGCAAAGAGTTTGAAATGTGTGTGTTTGGAGAGATCAAATTATTTCTTGGTCTATAGATTTTTCAACAAGATGCTGGAATTTACATCACTCAGTCAAAATACATCAAGGAAGTGCTAAAAATATTCAAGATGGAAGAATCCAAACCAGTTGGAACACCTATGGATACTGGATACAAGCTGACAAAAGAAGACAAGGAAATTGAGGTAAATTAGACCTTATATAGATCAATGATTGGAAAATTGATGCATGTTGTTCATGCCAGACCAGATATAGTACATGCAGTGGGGATAGTTCCAAGATTCTCTGCTAATCCCAAAGAATCACATATGACTGCTGTTAAAAGAATTCTGAGATATTTGAAGAACACCGAGGACTATGGATTATGGTACAAAAGAGAAGGAAAATTTGAGCTACAAGTCTATACAAATGTTGATTGGGTTGGAAACATTGATGACTGAAAGAGCACAACTAGAGGAACATTCTTCATGGGTGACAAACTTTTCACATGGATAAGCAAGAAGCAATAATGCATCTCTCAATCTATTGTAGAAGCAGAATATGTGGTTACTGCTGAAAATTGCTCTAATATTGCATGGATCAAACAATTACTGAAAGGTATGCATATGAAGATGCTTGAACTAGTAATTATCTATTATGATAATACCAGTGCAATAAACATTTCTAAGAATCCATTCATGTATGATAAGACTAAGCATATTGAAATCAAGTATCACTATCTAAGAGAACAAGTTCAAGCAAAAGAAGTGACACTAGAATATGTTCAATCAAAGGAACAATTAGCTGATATATTCACCAAGCCATTATAGAAGGATACTTTTGAGTACTTGAGACAGAGACTAGGGGTTCAACCCTTGTCTATCAGTCTATAATCTGACTAGGAGGTTGCATCAGCCTATACCAAATCTAAAAATTAGTCATGTTGATGCAAACACTAAGATGGACATCAACATATATATCTGTACATTGCAAGGTACATATCTACACCAAAAATCAGACATTGTATTGTTGATGGATAGGGAAATTCAAGGAATATATTATGCCAAGGGATGGAAGATGATATAGATGAAAAAATAAGAAGTATTTTTGTTTGGCATTGTTGTCAAAGGGAGAGAAATATCTCATTATCATACAAAAGGGTGAGATGTTCTGATTACCATTAGGGAGAGATGATCTCGTTATCAAAAGGAGAGATATGACAAAAGGAAATATTATATCATTATCCATGAAGAGAAGTTCCTGAGAATCAGAAAGGAAGAGTTAATCAATATTGTAAGGGAGATAAATTTATTACATATGAAATATCCATTTAAGGGAGAGAAGTAACAAAGGGAGAGAGTTCAGACAAAGAGAAAGAATGATGTCAAAGGAAAAAGAGATTATTAAGAAGAGGAATAGTCAAGGCAGAGCACATATCAGACTAGAGATATCAGATGATACATCTATCCAGTGAAGGGATTAAAAGATTGAAGACAACCACTCTGGATGAAACAAATCTAAGCTATTTTTTGAGCTTAATGAGGGCCAGACATTTGTAATAGTTACATTAGGAAAACTTGATGAAACTATATATTTCATATTGTATTAGTGATAGTATAGTATGATAATGTAGTATATTTCCATCAATGCCAAAGGGAGAGATTGATGACATGTAACTATTTGAATGTTTGAAGATGTTAAGTTGATCACCAAAATGGAGAAGGATAATGCAAGACATTAAATTAGTTAATGGATTGTATTGTCATTGATGTCAACTTGATATAATCTAATCGATTATAATAAAAGTGTCAAAGAATTTAGAGGATTAGAGAGATAAAGATTATGCCTTCTGTAATGTATAAAAGACAAGCATTCACATTGTGACTACAAACATCGACGGTCAGTCAAACCCGATGGATAGAGATCACCGACAGTCAAGTTACAATGATGCCCGAGCAAGAAAATTAAGGAGCATTATTGATGAGAAAAATCACAAGCAAACCTGATGACCAGAAACATAGTGTAAACCAATGGAGAAGCCCGAGGAGAACTAGAGTGTTGATTGACACTATCAGAGAGTTAAAACCAAAATTAAATGGAGTTCAAAAATGACAAAATATCTAGCTGGTAGAGCTAAATATAGAGTTAACTGGTAGTTATCATTGTTTTCATCGACAAGATAAGCTAGAGATAAGTAATTGATTTAAAGCTGATTTGTCCAATAGACAAGAAGTTCTTAGCAAAGATAAAACAAGAGTTTTTTCTTTAAATCTAATTGGCAAGAATTGTGGATTGTGCCAAGATCAAGAAGATCAAGAACTTAACAACGGTGATATCATGTCTATAAAGAGACAAATAAATTCATTATGAATTGGTGTGGGGAGAAAAAGAAAAGAGGATGCTAAAGAGAAACTAATGAAGTGAAACTTCATACAATGCTGATCAACAAGCTGAAGAAATTGCTAAAGAATTCTACGGACACTGAGAAATACAGCATAGCATCATCGGGTAGAATCAAAGTGGAAAAAAGGTATAAATAGAGTTATATTGATCAGAATAGTTTGTGAGATTATAATAGATCTAAAAATCTACAAGTATAAGTTGTATATATGAACAGATCATACTGTTTCAGTTTAACCATTGATTTAGAAAGTCTCTTAACCGAGAGGGATTTAAAGATCCTTTCTATATTGAGATACATCCAATGGAGTATCAAAAAGTTTGTTCATGAATATAGCATGAGATGCCAGATACCTATTGATAGGACAAGTGAGTGTTTGATCAAGGATGGTAGCATAGAGATGCCCAATTCAAGTGACAAACTAAACTTTTAATTCCTCTAACAAGGTCACACTTAATAGTGTGTTTGTAACCTTTAATAGGGTTGGCTCTTCACCGAGCTCACTTCAGAAGAGTGAAAATTTTGGGTTACCGGTCCCAAATGATTTTTCTCTTAATAGGGTTTCCACGTTAAAAATTTATGTGTCAATGTATTTATGAGTCATTACTTTAGTGTTTTGTATTACACTTAACTTAATTGGATTGATCGGTATACTCTAGATAATTTACTATCTTTCGGTAAATTGACAGACTGCTAATTGGTAAATCTACAGTAAAGCATTCTAAGGAGTAGTAAATTGATATAAGTATTTGGAGGAATTTATCTTATAGGAATGAAGATAACTAGAGGTATAATTTTGTAGTACTAAGTTTTAAGGGTTGATTATTGGAATATTTTTGAGGCCACTGATTCAACCCCGCCCTCTCAATTATTACTAACATATACTACCAAGAAGAATAAAGTAAATGGGAGGAACCTCCTACAACAATATGATGAACATGCGCAAGATAACATAAATATAGAGCAACAATAGAACTCAAAGTGAATCTACGTGGGCCACTTCAAGGGGGTAACCTCCTTTGAGCAAGCTCAAGAAAATAAATTTGTTTGTACCATCAAAGGGCTCAATACACACTTATATACTAAGTATAATATAGAAAAGTATTACTACCTATGCATGTGGGATAATAAAATATACTCACGAGATGGCTTACAAAGCATATGTGTCCAACAATACTACACTAACAAAATAAATAGAAGGAACACACAGGTTCCTAACATCCCCTCTCTCTTAGAAAAATATTTGTCCTCAAAGCTTAAGGTGTGAAAATTGTTACTGACTCTAAAGAAGGGGTTCCCATGTAGCACCCCTTGGTTGCATTCTGTGCCATTGAATCAAGACCTCAGAGATGGGATGAGAGTGAAGTTGATGAGTGCACTAGTCAAGGATTGCCTTAGGCTCCAAGATAATGGATCATTCTTTATCGATTTTAGGTAGAGCAGTTTGTGCTCTGACGTTGGTGCCAAGAAATTTCTTGAGACAAGAAACATGAAATACTGGATGAATGCAGGAAGAAGGAGGAAGTTCAAGTTTATAAGAAACTGAACCAATCTTCTGCAGAACCTTATATGGCCCATAAAATTTTGGGGCTAGCTTATAATGCCCTTTAAACTTCAAGGAGGATTTATTATATGGATGTAGACAAGGAAAAACCATATCCCCAACTTAAATTGAGTGCTCAGAACAGTGCTGATCTGTTTGTTGTTTCATTTGATTTTGGGCCATGTGAAGATTATCGTATAAGGTGCGAAGAATCAGATCCCTGGTGTGGAGAATTGTGTCAACTACTTGGACTAGTGAGCTGTTAGGAGTGTAAGGAAGGAGCACTAGAGGTGCCTGACCATAGACTGCTTCATATGGAGTCATTTTAGATGTAGTATGGTAAGAGGTATTGTACCACCATTCAGAAAAAGGAAGCCACTTGACCCACTTATGTTGCTATTTGGAAGTGAAGCAACGAAGATAAGTTTCCAAGAATTTGTTGACAATTTCAGTCTGACCATCAGTTTGTGGGTGATAACCTAAACTCATCTTCAGTTTGGTGCTAGTTTTCTAAAACAATTCAGTCCAAAAATGACTGGTAAAAGTTGCATCGCGATCTAAGACAATGGAAGAAGGGAGGCCATGAAGACAGAAGATCTCGTTCATGAAGATTTGCGCATCTAAGGAGTCAATATAGGGGTGGCTAAGGGCACAAAAATGACTATATTTAGAGAGACGATCAACCACAACCAAGATCACTGTCTTGCCACCTGATTTAGGAAGCCCTTCAATGAAATCCATAGAAATATTAGTCCAAATCCATGTAGGAATGGGCAAGGGTTCCAACAATCCAGGAAGGAGGGTCATTTCACCCTTGTTGCATTGGCAGGTATCAGATTCAACCACCATTTGTTGAATAATCTATTTCATTCCTTTCCAAAAGAAGTTCTACCTTGCCTGCTCATAATTTTTGAGGAACCCAAAGTGCCCTGCTGAATGTGAGGCATGGATTTCATAAAAGACAGACTATTGTAGGTCAAGATTCTGAGGAAGCACTAGACGACCCTTGTATTGGAGAGAAGCACCATACCAAGAGTAATGTGGTACAATAGAAGGATTATTGGCCAACTGGTGAATAATTTGAGATAAAGAAGAGTCACTGATATACCCCTACTGAACAAATTTTAACCAACTGGGAATTGGCATAGAAATAGCTGAAAGGGAAGCTTGATCATCAAATGTGCAAGAAAGAGCATCTGCCACAATATTGTCCTTACCCTTCTTGTAGGTGATCTCATAATCATACCCCATGAGTTTGCTGACCCATTTCTATTGTGCAGGGGAGGATACTCATTGTTCTAGGAAGTATTTCAGACTTTGGTGATCGGTCTTGATGCAAAAATGACTCCCTAGGAGGTATGGCCGCCACTTTTGTACAACATGAAAAATAGCCATCATTTCTTTTTCATATGTAGATAGGGATAAATTCATACCAGAAATGGATTTTCTAGTGAATGGAATAGGATGGTCATCTTGAAGGAGAACAACACCCAGTCCATTGCCGCAAGCGTCACTCTCAATAGTGAAGGGCTTGGAAAAATCTGGCATAATGAGAATAGGTGTACTGCACATAGCTTGTTTCAGTTGTTCAAACACATTCTCAGAAACATGGGTCCAGGTAAAAACATCCCTTTTTAACATAGTTGTCAATGATACTGCAATCTTCCCGTAATTCTTGACAAACTTGTGGTAATAGCCAGTCAGCCCCAAAAAATCCCAAAGGCTCTTGAGAGTTTGAGGGTGCAGCCAATTTTTCATGGCATCTATTTTTGTAGGATCCACCTAAATCCCTTGGTGTGCAAAAATATGCCTGAGATACTCCACTTCCTCCTGGCCAAACACACATTTAGACTATTCCACACAGAGTTTATGATCAGAGTGCCATGCCCAAAATTTTCGCGCCCAAAAATGCAACAATTTTTTTTTTTTTTTAA
This sequence comes from Thuja plicata, assembly GCA_018584345.1. Classification (NCBI taxonomy): domain Eukaryota; kingdom Viridiplantae; phylum Streptophyta; class Pinopsida; order Cupressales; family Cupressaceae; genus Thuja; species Thuja plicata. The sequence goes on along the minus strand of MU223598.1, from coordinate 3,303,142 downwards.
TAAAGTTTAGACAAAACCTAAAGGATCACAATCAAGGGTTTATTGATCGTAAAAATTTAGAATTGCATCTATCCAGGATTACTAGATTGAAATGTAATGATAAGACTTATAGGGTCAAGGGGAATCATGTCCTTACGACAACATCCCTCAACACTAAACCATAATAAATAGATATAGTTTTAGGTTTTATGAGTTCTCTAGGTGGGGTAGCATAAACCATCACAAAGGTGTACCATGACATCTTTTGGAAGACGAATTTACCCAAAGATAATAATTCCTATTGACTAGACAAACTAATGTTTTCGACACTTGATAAAACCTAGAACACTAAATTTCAACTTTACAAGTGTCCCCACAATAACACTATTTTTACAGAGGCCATTATACTGGCCACATATAGTGGTCCCATAAAAATAGCATTATCGGTTTTGATTTAATAAAAACCATTTTCTTGACTATTTAATTGATGGCTGTGCTAGATTGATTATCGTGTAATAAATGTTAATTTAAATCCCAAGGCTTGAAAATCTGGTTAAGAGATTAAAAGAATTTAATATCGAACTTTAAATTTCAATAGTTCAATTAATATTGTAATACACTGGATTCATGATTTCAACTAATCCTCTTTTAAAAGATGAATTCTAATAAAGGTAATAAATTTTAATAATCCGTTTGTTGAGGATGACTATACCAAAATAGTAAGTATTTATAAATCAATTAGTTTATAGGAGGTTAACTTATAAAATTCCTAATAGTTATTAACTTAGTGTAAAAAAGAAATTTATTAATTTAATTTAATTACCTCAATGTTATTTCACATGTTATAATATATTTCACCCACTAATCATTTTCTTAAATCAACTTATTTAACAATAAGAATAATTTTTTCGATAGCATAATTGAAATACCCTATTAAGAAAAAAAATAATGAGATAAAATTTTCCCATTAAAAGATACTCTAATATCAAAAAGAGAAAAAGAAATAATTTAAAGAACAATGTTTTCCCTCTCATTTGAAATCCCTAAGGGTCAAAATAAGAGATGGCCAAAAGCACTTTTTTTTTGTTCTCTTCTCTATTTTTCTTCCTACTAACCCTAGCTTCCATTTTTTTTAAAACTCCTTTAGCAATGTGCAGGTGTGGCAGCCATGAGGGGAAGCAAGAAGAATGCTACAAGGAAGCATGTATATACATTTTAATATATACATACACTTACATTTTTGTAAGTGTATATATATATATATATTAATATATAAATATACATTAATATAACCCTCATTTAATATGTTGCAGGTTTAATAGCGGCAACCGACTTGAGCAATGATGACACTATTATTGTGGGGTTCAATTTTTTTATGGGTGATAGATGTGTGTGGGATTGCACGGCTTGGCTGGCCCTATGGTGGCACCACCCCCACAGCCCCACCACAGTCGGCAGTACTGCCACCACTGTGGTGGCAGCTGTGGTGGCTGCGCCCACTACATGGTGGGGAGGAGCCATAGCCTCCCCCCCTTCTCTTCAATAGGGTGCTGCGGGGGTTGGGGTGGCTTCAACCGCCTCTCCCCCAATCTATTTTTATTTCATTTAATTTTTTAATTTAATTTAATTTTAATTTTATTTATTTACTTTATATATATATATACCCATATCAACAACAACATAACATTTACTACAAGTTCCTAACTACAATATTTTCACAAGACACACACAACATTCATCCTTTTGCAAGCACAAAATAAAACTACAAGAAATGAGTTGCAATAAGTCCACCAACCTAGATCCAAGCTTAAGGAAAGATAGTTGTAGAAGAGCTCCCTTTTAGCCTAAGTCCTCCTTCCAATGTCACCAACTCTAGCTATGTCTCTAAATTAGAGAGTGGGTGTTCAAACTCTCCAACATGGAGAGCCCCTAATAAAAAGGCCGCTAGAAACTCTTGGGGAGGAGGAAAACCCTCTAATTGGTCTCTTTTCCCTAAACTCTTACAACTTTCTAAAAATGGATCCCAAAGGGAAAACTCCAAAAAGATGAATAATGTCCTTGCACAAAGATGGAAGGGTGGTCTATCCAAGGTCAAGCCTCAAAAGAGTTGATTTTCGTCCAACTTGGGAAACCAACTTTTTGGAAGGGTCACATGGTCAACCAAAGGCTATCCTAGGGTTAAAATGGCCCTTATCTATTGGTATAACAAGTGGGCACTTTCTAACCCCTCCAAAATTCCACTATAAGAGTACTTTCGAAATTCTAATGAGATGAGCACACCCCCATCTCCCAAACCAAGATATGCATATGGGGATTCACTAATGTACTTACCTAGGTAGGTGGACAAGCATTCCCAAGTTGACATGTCATGGCCTTAAGTACAAATCACAAGTGTCAAATGACACACACAACATTTACACATCACTAGGTCATGTCATATCCACTTGGGAAAAAATCACAAGGAAATAAGAAAATACATTTAGGGACTACATTTCCAAAATAAACCATATACATTTACAAATTAAATCACGGTACGACGCGGTCTTGTTTTTCATTAGACGCAACCTTGGCTCAAACTGAGTTCACATATTCCTTTGTTTGGTTCCTTGGATAAAATACCATGGTCTCATACCTACACACTCAATTCAAATATCAGTAGTTCGAGGAGATAAATATATATATCATAAAGGAATAAGCAATATTCGAAACTTAAGAAAAACATCAACATACTAAGTTTATTACTTAAGATCAAAAGAATATAATAATTTCATTTTATGCATACAACATAAGGTAAGATTCACATTGCATGATACCTAAATTTAATATCTGTTTCTAATAATTCTCCTATCATCAATAACCCATAACATAATCATAATGTATTTCCAAATCAATTGTCTCAAAAATAAATGTCCATAATAGAAACATAATATAGTCCATAAGGTGCATCATAAAGTATCATGTGTCCAACATCCGAAATGATCAATCCATGACATAAAGCATAGAATCCATAAGGTCCATAGTGCATCAAAATGTAAAGTATCATATGCTAAATCTATCATAAGCAGAAAAACTGGGAAACTATGATGGGGTTCAAGGTGAGGCCTCACATCCTCCCCCATAGGCTTGAAATTCCTCCTGAAGTTCATAAAAAAGATGGGGATACTAAGCTCTCATCTATGCTGCATCCTCGCAAGAAGTTGTAACCTCATCCTAGCAATCCCACTGAACCCTAACCTAGTCCAGCTCTCGGCCTCATAGGCCCAGCGTCCGGCGTGCCAAAATGCAAATAGACTCCAATGTTAGCTGCTCATACGACTCCACCTGTAAGGTATCCCAATCTATCACGTGAGACTCATCATAAATATATTTTCTCAAAATAGAAACATGAAACACATCATGGATGTGTGACAGGCTAGGTGGCGAGGCTAGACGGTAGGCAACTAGTCCTATCCTTTCCAATATCTCAAATGGTCTCACAAATTGAGGTGCAAGCATAGATCCATTTCTGAAATGGATTGGACTCTTATGAGGATGCACTATCAAGAAGACCCTATCTCCAACCATGTATACCCGATCTATCCTCTTTGCATTGACATACTTATTTTGTCGATCTTGCACCTCTAGGAGACGCTGCCTAATTAAGGCTACCTGCTACTCCATCTCTACGACTAGCTATGGTCCAATGGTAGCCCTGTCCTCAATCCTATCCCAAATCAAAGGTGTCCTGCAAGGTCTACCATATAGTGCCTAATATGGTTGCATCCCCAAGGATGAATGATGCCCATTATTATAGGAAAACTCCACTAAATGTAAATACTCCTCCCACTTGACCTGATGGTCCATAACATACATATGGAGCATATCCTTGAGAACCTAATTTACTCTCTCTATCTGACCATCTGTCTTTGGGTGATAAGCTGTGCTAAAATTGAGCCTGGTTCTCAAAGGTGTCTGTAATTCTCTCCAAAAAGATGTTGTGAAGAGAGAATCCCTATTAGAAATGATCTTCTGAGTAATGCCATGCAGTCTGACAATATCTCTCAAGAAAACCTATGCCACTACTGGGGCTATAAAAGTGGTATGGACGGGTGAGAAGTGGGAAAATTTGGTCAACTTGTCAACTATCACCAAGATAGCATCATGGTGTTGAGATGACATAGGGAGACTAACAATAAAATCCATGGATATAACATCCCACTTCCACATAGGTACCTCATGAGGCTGAAGGAGCCCTCTAGGATGACCATGCTCAGCCTTCACCTTCTAGAATTCAAGATATTGAGCTACTAACTCTGCAATGTGCTGCCTCATTCCTGACCAATGATATAGCTGTCTCAAATCAGTATGCATCTTCTTAACTCCAGGATGCGGTACATAAGGGGCTATATGAGCCTCTAGCATAATGGTATGATGCAAATCCCCAAAATAAGGTACGTAGATGCATCCTTTATGACATAATAGTCCATCAGACTCCATGGACTACTGGGAAAATATCCCCACAATGGGTCTTTGAGGGCAGATCAAATGACAAACCTCTACACACAACTCATCCTCCCACAAATGGTGTAGTATACCATCTCTCAAGTCTATACCAGTGATCATGGATGATAACTCATGTCGCCTCCTACTCAAGGCATCAATGACCACATTCTTCTTCCCTTTGATATAATGGACATCAGAGTCATACTCACATAAGAACTCCATCCACCTCCTCTTCCTAGCATTAAGGTTTAGCTAAGTGAATATATACTGCAAACTCTGATGGTCTGAATGAATCTCAAATCGATGTCCCAATCAATATCCCAAGATAAAGTGTCACCATCTTACTAATGCATGCACTACTGCCGCAAGCTCAAGGTCATGGGTAGGGTAATTGAGCTCATGATTCTTAATTTTCCTAGACTCATATGCTATAGCTCATCCATCCTGCATAAGCACTGTCCCCAAACAATCGAAGGATGCATCTGTACAAACCAAAAAGTCTTCTGAAGGCTCAGGCACTGCTAAAATAGGTGCACTGGTAAGTGCTTTCTTGAGTTCCTGAAAGGCTGTCTCACACTTCTCTATCCATTCAAATTTCTTTCCCTTGTGTTGAAGGGATGTGATAGGATGAGCCACTCTAGAGAAACCTTCAACAAATCCCCTGTAGTATCTTGCGAGACCCATGAAACCCCTAACCTCGGTAACGGTAGTAGGTGTTGGCCAATTCATAATGGCATCAATCTTTGATGGGTCCACTAAGATCCCATCACCTGATATAACATGACCTAAATATCTAACCTCTAATCTGAAAAAGCCACATTTTGACAAACTACCATACAACTGGTTATCCCTCAAGCACTGTAATACTTGCCTCAAGTGCTCCTTGTGTTCCTTCTCATTACGAGAATATATCAATATGTCATCAAGGAACACAACCACAAATTTGTCAAGGAAAGTGTGAAATACCCCATTCGTGAGGCTCATGAATACAGCAGGGGCATTCATAAGACCAAAAGGTACAATAGTGAACTCATAATGTCTGTATCTAGTCCAAAAAGCTATCTTGTGGATATCACTTTCCACGATTCTTAACTGATGGTACCCTGATTTAAGATCTATCTTGGAGAACACACAGGCACCTTGTAACTGATCGAAAAAGTCATCAATCCTAGGCAGTGGGTATCGATCCTTAATGGTTAGCTTGTTCAAATGCCTGTAGTCCATACACAATCTAGGCGATCCATCCTTCTTTTTGACAAAGATAACTGGTGCACCCCAAGGAGAGACACTAGGTCTTATGTGCCCCTTCTCAAGGATCTCCTCTAGCTAAATCTTGAGCTCATTAAGCTCATTAGGAGACATCATATATGGTGCTCTAGATACTGGTGCAACAACCAACATGAGGTCTATATGGAAATCAACTACTCTATGAGGAGGCATACCGGGTAATTCTGAAGGAAACACATCTGTGAACTCTCGTAACATGGGATGATCATTAAGAGAGGTTTCATTTTCTCCTTCCTCTTCCCTATCACTAATAGTGATGGAAAATAACTGACACCCCTTTTGCATGCTCCATTTTAGCTGCATAAAAGAAATCATACAAATGGATACTGCCCTCTGAACCCCTGGAATGACTGTAGCATTGCCATCATCATCTAAACATTCTACCTTCTTTTTTTGACAATCTAGCTTGGCCCTGTGTGCATAAAGCCAATCCATGCCAAGTACTATCCCATAGGATCCAAGAGGTGTGATACATAGATCTGTTATGGTAGTCATGGTACCAATCTGTATCTGGCAATCCTTAACTAAGGAAGTCAGGGGTACTCTAGAACATGAGGTTAACTCTACCTCAAAACAAACTTCTTGTCTAGTTGCCACTGGCCTACAACGCTCCACGACCAATGGAGAAACAAAAGAATATGTAGCACCTAAATCAAATAGAATAGTAACTCTGTTACCTCCAATCATACCTGTAGCCTCAATCATAGTAGCCTGATGTTCTACCTGGTGGTTGTCAACCGCTGTAAAAACTCTATGGGATCTACCCATATCACCAACAGTGGGCTCTGATGCTGTAGTGCACTGATGATCCCCTTGAGGGAAATCCCTAACCAAGATCCCCATGGCACCACAAGAGTAGCATGACCCTCGAGTTTGAAACTAGGTACCCTAGGGTCTAGAGAATTGTGAGCCCCTTGTCCTACTAGAACCACTATAACCACCCCTAGATGACTGCTGATTCCTGGCTGGGGGTGCTGATGATGCCTGTGACCTATGGTCCCTACTAGGAGCCTGTGACTTCCATTGTTTGGGCTTGGAGCCCTGTTGCCCCTAAGGGGCCTTTTGTCTCTGTCCCTTATGTGACTACTGCTGAGATGGAGGGGGTTTGTAGGACCCTGATGAATATCTGTTATTGTAATGATTATTGCTATTACACTTCCAATGTGTTTTCTAATATCCTGAATTCTGTGAAATAGTGTTTTAGTTCTGAGACCGATCTCGTGTATCCTGTCCCCTACCCTGAATTTTCTCAATAATCAAGGCCTCTTACACAACCTCTCGAAGGTTTCCTCATGCCGCCATGCGCATTGAACCAGATATAGATGCATTCAATCCTCTAACAAAATGGTTGACCTTGATATTCTCATCTCTCATATAATCTACATAAGGTAGAAGTTCTAGGAACTTACACTCATACTGTGTGACGGTGAGTCCTCTCTGTTGAAGATCATGAAACTCATCTATCCATCGCTGCCTATAGTGCTCAGATAGGTAATGGTCTCTAAATATCTCTAAAAAGGTACTCCAAGAGAGGGTGTTCATAGCTAGATTACCCTTTAACTCCTCTGTCCTCCACCAAATAGCTTCTGATCCTCTCAACATGTGGATAGAAAAGTGCACCCTCATATTGCTCCCATAAGGGCGCAATCTAAAACACTACTCGAGGCTCAAAATAAAAGCCTCAACCTCACTCCCACATGTGGCTTTGGAAAAAGGTGGTGGGTTAAGGTGTATAAGTTCCTTGATGTGGTCTCCTGTGTCACGGGGTACCCTCTCATAAGCTGGAACAACTATTTCTAGAGGTGGCATGTGTATTGACTCACCCTCGTGGTCAGCTTGGTCCTCCACAATCCTAGGTGGGGGACTCCTACTGCACTCACGAGCTACACCCCCAGGTCTTGCATGTTGATTATCCTATGGTATCATGTCCAAAATCATCCCAACCAAATTCTGAAGGGCATTCAGTACATCTTGGTTGGGATTGGGGGTTTGTTCGGGAGGAGGCCTCTGATCCTCACCAATACCCCCTAACTCCTGCTCCAACTAAACTAGTGCTAGAGGGGCACGTTTACGGCCTCATCCACAGGGGTGAGCTTGCTACGTTACTGGAGGCATCCTACACACATATGAAAGTGGTATAAGTTAAAAGTAATGTCTTAATATGAAATGAATGTGTTTCAAGTTGTTGCAATTGTCTCTACTAAGTTTGATCTGTTTGAAAGTGTTGAAATAAGGTGTTTAAAGTTTTGTGAAACATAGTGGGTTTATGGTTCTAGTGTTGAAACGTGGCTCTGATACCAAGTGTCATGCCCAAAATTTTTGCGCTAAAAAATGCAACAACTTAAAAAAAAAAAAAGTTTAGACAAAACCTAAAGGATCACAATCGAGGGTTTACTGATCGTAAAATGTTAGAACTATATCTATCTAGGATTACTAGGTTGAATTGTAATGATAATACTTGTAGGGTCAAGGGGAATCATGTCCTTAAGACAACATCCCTCAACCCTAAATCAAAATAAATAGATATAGTTTTAGGTTTTATGAGTTCTCTAGGTGGGGTAGCATAAGCCATCACAAAGGTGTACCATGCCGTCTTTTGGAAGATGAATTTACACAAAGATAATAATTCCTATTGACTAGACAAACTACTGTTTTTGACACCTGATAAAACCTAGAACACTAAATTTCAACTTTACAAGTGTCCCCACAATAACACTATTTTTACGGAGGCCATTATACTGGCCACATATAATGGTCCCATAAAAATAGCATTATCGGTTTTTATTTAATAAAAAACATTTTCTTGGCTATTTAATTGATGGCTGTGCTAGATTGATTATCATGTAATAAATGTTAATTTAAATCCCAAGGCTTGAAAATCTAGTTAAGAGATTAAAAGAATTTAATGTTGAACTTTAAATTTCAATAGCTCAATTAATATTGTAATACACTGGATTCGTGATTTCAACTAATTGTCTTTTAAAAGATGAATTCTAATAAAGGTAATAACTTTTAATAATCCGTTTGTTGAGGATGACTATACCAAAATAGTAATTATTTATAAATTAATTAGTTTATAGGAGGTTAACTTATAAAATTCCTAATAGTTATTAACTTAGTGTAAAAAGGAAATTTATTAATTTAATTTAATTACCTCAATGTTATTTCACATGTTATAATATATTTCACCCACTAATCATTTTCTTAAATCAACTTATTTAACAATAAGAATAATTCTTTCAATAGCATAATTAAAATACCCTATTAAGAAAAAAAACAATGAGATAAAAATTTCCCATTAAAAGATACTCTAATATAAAAAAGAGAAAAAACAATAATTTAAAGAACAATGTTTTCCATCTCATTTGAAATCCCTAACCCTAATTCAAAATTAGGGTTAGGGTCAAAATAAGAGATGGCCAAAAGAACTTTTTTTTTGTTCTCTTCTCTATTTTTCTTCCTACTAACCCTAGCTTCCATTTTTTTTAAAACTCCTTTAGCAATGTGCAGGTGTGGCAGCCATGAGGGGAAGCAAGAAAAATGCTACAAGGAAGCATGTATATACATTTTAATATATACATACACTTACATTTCTGTAGGTGTCTATATATATTAATATATATACATTAATATAACCCTCATTTAATATGTTGCAGGTTTGATGGTGGCAGCTGACTTGAGCAATGATGGCACTGTTATTGGGGGGTTCTAATTTTTTTTACGGGTGATAGATGTGTGTGGGATCGAATGGTTTGGCCGGCCCTGTGGTGGCGCCGCCCCCATAGCCCCACCACAGTCAGAGGCACTGCTGCCGCTATGGTGGCAGCTGTGGTGGCTGCACCCACCATAGAGTGGGGAGGAGCCGTAGCCTCCCCCCTTCTCTTCAATAGGGTGCTACGGGGGTTGGGGTGGCTTTGACCGCCCCTCCCCCATTCTATTTTTTTTATTTTATTTGTTTTTTTTTTAATTTTAATTTTAATTTTAATTTTATTTATTTACTTAATATAT